>WNGS01166226.1:20724674-20745987 GCA_020271785.1 Procambarus virginalis | reverse complement strand
TTTTGGATTGTCAGAAAGCCTTTGATACAGTGCCACACAAGAGGCTAGTGAAAAAGCTGGAGATGCAGGCTGGAGTGAAAGGGAAGGTACTCCGTTGGATACAGGAGTACCTAACCAACAGGAGACAAAGAGTCAGTGTGAGGGGTGAGGTCTCAGATTGGCGAGACGTTACGAGTGGAGTCCCGCAGGGGTCAGTCCTTGGACCTATACTGTTTCTGATATATGTAAATGATCTCCCAGAGGGTATAGAATCGTTTCTCTCAATGTTTGCCGATGATGCAAAAATTATGAGGAGGATTGAAACTGAGGACGATAGTAGGAGGCTACAAGACGACCTAGACAGACTGAGTGAATGGTCCAACAAATGGCTGTTGAAGTTCAACCCGAGTAAATGCAAAGTAATGAAACTAGGCAGTGGAAACAGGAGGCCAGACACAGGATACAGAATAGGAGATGAAGTACTTAATGAAACGGACAGAGAGAAAGATCTAGGAGTTGATATCACACCAAACCTGTCTCCTGAAGCCCACATAAAAAGGATAACATCTGCGGCATATGCGAGGCTGGCTAACATCAGAACAGCGTTCAGGAACCTGTGTAAGGAATCATTCAGAATCTTGTACACCACATATGTAAGACCAATCCTGGAGTATGCAGCCCCAGCATGGAGCCCGTACCTTGTCAAGCACAAGACGAAGCTGGAAAAAGTCCAAAGGTATGCCACTAGACTAGTCCCAGAACTAAGAGGCATGAGTTACGAGGAAAGGCTGCGGGAAATGCACCTTACGACACTGGAAGACAGAAGAGTAAGGGGAGATATGATCACAACCTACAAAATCCTCAGAGGAATCGACCGGGTAGACAAGGACAAACTATTCAACACTGGGGGGACGCGAACAAGGGGACACAGGTGGAAACTGAGTACCCACATGAGCCACAGAGACGTTAGAAGGAACTTTTTCAGTGTCAGAGTAGTTAACGGATGGAATGCATTAGGCAGTGATGTGGTGGAGGCTGACTCCATACACAGTTTCAAGTGTAGATATGATAGAGCCCAGTAGGCTCAGGAATCTGTACACCGGTTGATTGACAGTTGAGAGGCGGGACCAAAGAGCCAAAGCTCAACCCCCGCAAGCACAAATAGGTGAGTACAAATAGGTGAGTACACACACACACCCACACACACAACACACACACCCACACACACACACACTAGAGCCCCTGCCTTCATTATTATTCAGGAATCCTAGTGAGGGTGTAGGTCTCCCTCCCCGTGTTTCTATTTCAGTGGTCATGATCAAGTAAACTATTCCCTTTAGGGGGAGCACATGCACACACCTCTCTGTCATGTTCAGTTGACTATTCCATGACAACTGGTTCTCCTGTGTTTTGTGCTGTTACATATGTATGTAGGTGTAGTGTGTAGGTGGTGGTGGTGTTGACGGTCCCTAGTGTCGCGGGGCTTGGCTTCCCCTTGTCACCTGGTGCCACTGTTCACCCCTGGGGCACCTCAGTCGACCACGGGTAGGATACCTGGTTGGTGGGGTTCTGGAAGTTCTTCTACTCGCCAAGCCCGACCCGAGGCCAGGCTTGACTTGTGAGAGTTTGGTCCCCAGGCTGTTGCTTGGAGCGGCCCGCAGGCCCACATACCCACCACAGCCCGGTTGGTCCGGCACTCCTTGGAGAAAACTATCCAGTTTCCACTTGAAGATGTCCACGGTTGTTCCGGCAATATTTCTTATAGTCGCTGGGAGGACGTTGAACAACCGCGGACCTCTGATGTTTATACAGTGTTCTCTGATTGTGCCTATGGCACCTCTGCTCTTCACTGGTTCTATTCTGCAATATCTTCCATATCGTTCACCACAGTACGTTGTTATTTTATTATGCAGATTAGGTGGTATTGTTGACGGTATGACGGTTGACAGTGTTTACTGTGTCGATTGTAGGTGGTGGTGTTGGTGGTGTCTGGTCTGTAGGTGGTGGTGGTGATGGTGTCTGGTGTGTAGGTGGTGTTGTTGGTGTGTCTGGTCTGTAGGTGGTGGTGGTGATGGTGTCTGGTGTGTAGGTGGTGGTGGTGATGGTGTGGGTGTAGGTGGTGTTGTTGGTGGTGTCTGGTCTGTAGGTGGTGGTGGTGATGGTGTCTGGTGTGTAGGTGGTGGTGGTGATGGTGTCTGGTGTGTAGGTGGTGGTGGTGATGGTGTCTGGTGTGTAGGTGGTGGTGGTGATGGTGTCTGGTGTGTAGGTGGTGGTGGTGATGGTGTCTGGTGTGTAGGTGGGTGTTGTTGGTGTCTGGTCTGTAGGTGGTGGTGATGGTGTCTGGTCTGTAGGTGGTGGTGGTGATGGTGTCTGGTGTGTAGGTGGTGGTGGTGATGGTGTCTGGTCTGTAGGTGGTGGTGATGGTGTCTGGTCTGTAGGTGGTGGTGGTGATGGTGTCTGGTCTGTAGGTGGTGGTGGTGATGGTGTTTGGTCTGTAGGTGGTGGTGTTGATGGTGTCTGGTGTGTGGGTGGTGGTGGTTGAT
Source organism: Procambarus virginalis (assembly GCA_020271785.1). NCBI lineage: Eukaryota > Metazoa > Arthropoda > Malacostraca > Decapoda > Cambaridae > Procambarus > Procambarus virginalis. The sequence continues at coordinate 20,743,465 of WNGS01166226.1, read as the reverse complement.
GGTGTTTGGTCTGTAGGTGGTGATGGTGTCTGATTTGTAGGTGGTGATGGTGTCCGGTCTGTAGTTGGTGGTGTTGACAGCATCTGGTGAGTATGTACTCTAATGTTCCTTTTCCCTTAAGTGTACAATCTGTTGCAGGTGTCCGTAAGTGAAGCCAGCCGTGACAAGACTGATGTAGCCAGGTTATTAGTAAGTCAGGAATCATCAATGCGGACGATATTGTAACTTAATTTGTTAAACAGAACTTTGATTAATTAGCTCTAGGTAATTGTCTTCCAATCAGATTCATGATTTTGATGGGTGTTTAGTGATTGGGTGTTAAAGGATCATTTGCTTACAGGTATTTCGTAAAGGTGAAGGGAGAGATACGTCGGGTTCTTCTAGTACAAAGGGCATCTAGCTAGGAGTCTTGGGGGCCAGGATGACTGAGCAGGGCATTCCAGGCCAAGAGTCGAGGTTATAAGCGGATGAAAGTGCCTAAATGGCTTTGGAATGGGTAGTTTGGAGCTCCAACTTTCACAGGCGAGGCTAAGCTTACTTCTTCGAGAACTGAACGTATGAAATAGTGGGGGGGGGGGGGTTGTAAGATGGTGTGGAGTATGGTGGCAGGATGTGGTGGAGGAGGTGGCAAGATGTGCTGAAAATGGTGGCAGAATGTCGTGAAGATGGTGTCTTGATATCCTGGAGGAGGCTATCATGAAAATGGGCGCTAGGAGGCGGCAAGATTGCCCCGTATCTTTTACGAACAGGCTAAAACTTGGCAGGATATATCATCTGGAAAGATCGACGAGGGTGCAACATAGCGTACAATAATAGTGGTTATACCGCAGATAAAAATATATCCGTGGTATACGATACATAAATATTACTGATCATACCACTGTTTGACAGCCTCCTCTATGATTAAGGAGATTAGGTCAGTCGTAGAGCAAGGTGAACCCCACACTTGTAAATGTCTGTTACTGCATACAAGCTTAGTATACCTGTATACTATGTGTATGTACCTTGAAAAGTATCATCACTGGTATGGCATCTCTTGCTTGAAAAGTTCTTGTTATCGAACTTGTCATTTTTCTTGCAGTTGAGACAGTTGTTGTGTTCTTTAACAGTAAGTTCTCCGGACATGATTACTCGTAATCCTAAATCCTAAAAAAAATCTTAAATCTTGTGTGTATTTTTGTTTTTGTTTTTCATTAGTGTGGTTTGACTACATTTTATAAGTGGTTTCCGTTGTGATATTTTTGTTTTTCCACATGGCAGTAGCTGGAACTTATCATTAAACATCATATTATTATCTGTGGCCCCATTGAAAGACCTGGCACCATTCCTTCCGTCCGTCCCATCCCAAATCCTTATCCTGGACCCCTTCCAAGTGCTATATAGTCGTAATGGCTTGGCGCTTTCCCCCTGATAATTTCCTTCCCCTCCCTACCGTGTCCACTACATTGTCTAGTCGTGAAAATCCTAGTGTCATCTGCACATGATACACTACTGCTGTGTTGTTTGTCAAGCAGCACGGGCTATGGTGAGCCCGCAGTGATACACTACTGTAGTTTGTCCTTCTCTTTGACTGTCTCTCGCTGACACCTGAACAATCACCGTGGACAGTATCTTCATCAAATGAGTTGTTGGGTTGTCTTTTTGAGGTTATCTTGAGATGATTTCGGGGCTTAGTGTTCCCGCGGCCCGGTCCTCGACCAGGCCTCTACCCCCAGGAAGTAGCCCATGAAGGCTGACTAACTCCCAGGTACCTATTTACTGCTAGGTAACAGGGGCATCAGGGTGAAAGAAACTGCCCATCGTTTTTCGCCGGCGCCCAGGATCGAACCCGGGACCACAGGATCACGCGTCCAGTGTTCTGTCCGCTCAACCCACCGGCTGAATGGGTTGTTCATTGTGAATATGCATTAAATGGTTTCTATCATGATGAATTATTGAATAGTGTCTGATTAGGGGGAACTGTCAATCTGTCATTACAAAATGTAATTGATAATTCAGAAATACTTCAGTGCATTATCTATAGATACTGGTCTGGATTTAGTTTGGCCTTTTTTTTTTGTGTACATGTTACTGATTAGACATTCTCTCTTGCCAGGTACAGTTGCTGCAGGTGCCAGGGGTGGCTGCCTCAGAGTGCAGTGTTCACCTTTACTGTGAGTTGAACGCTCGTCCTGATTAGTGCCAATGTCAGGCACTGTGGGAAACCTGGCACTGGCCGTCCTGGAAGGTTAATACTGGAGTCAGTGTGTTTGGAAGTGGAGAGTTTGATGTGCTTGTGGATGGTTCCAGCAGGAGCTGTGTGGTAGTGGAAGGCTGGGAGGGTCTCATGGATGGTTCCAGCATGAGCTGTGTGGTAGTGGAAGGCTGGGAGGGTCTCATGGATGGTTCCAGCATGAGCTGTGTGGTAGTGGAAGGCTGGGAGGGTCTCATGGATGGTTCCAGCAGGAGCTGTGTGGTAGTGGAAGGCTGGGAGTGTCTCCTGGATGGTTCCAGCAGGAGCTGTGTGGTAGTGGAAGTGTAAACACGGTGAAAACAAATGCCTGGGTGTCGCTGTGGCCAGAAATCCTTGGCTTCTGGGTGACGGGGCCCAAATAAGTGTATCCCATCTCCCGAGTGTAAAGTACGACAGGTCCCAGACAAGTATCAATGCTAGTGCTAGGGCAATTTACATGGCTTGGGTTCAGGGGATCAATGTCCCCGCGGCCCGGTCTCTTACCTGGCCTCCTGGTTGGTGATTATATATATATATATATATATATATATATATATATATATATATATATATATATAATGTCGTACCTAGTAGCCAGAACTCACTTTTTGGCCTACTATGCAAGGCCCGATTTGCCTAATAAGCCAAGTTTTCATGAATTCATTGTTTTTCGACTACCTAACCTAACTTTTTCGGCTACCTAACCTAACCTATAAAGATAGGTTAGGTTAGGTTAGGTTAGGTAGGGTTGGTTAGGTTCGATCATATATCTACGTTAATTTTAACTCCAATAAAAAAAAATTGACCTCATACATAATGAAATGGGTAGCTTTCTCCTTTCATAAGAAAAAAATTAGAGAAAATATATTAATTCATGAAAACTTGCTTATTAGGCAAATCGGGCCTTGCATAGTAGGCTGAGAAGTGCGTTCTGACTACTAGGTACTACTAGGTTTTCATGAATTAATATATTTTCTCCAATTTATTTCTTATGAAATGATAAAGCTACCCATTTCAATATGTATGAGGTCAATTTTTTTTTTATTGGAGTTAAAATTAACGTAGATATGTAAACGAACCTAACCAACCCTACCTAACCTAACTAACCTATCTTTATAGGTTACATTAGGTAAGGTACCCAAAAAGTTAGGTTAGGTTAGGTTAGGTAGTCGAAAACAATTAATTCATGAAAACTTGGCTTATTAGGCAAATCGGGCCTTGCATAGTAGGCTGAGAAGTGCGTTCTGGCTACTAGTACGACATATATATATATATANAACACTCGCCTACACGTGTTCAAATTGTGTCTGTCGGGTATCAATGTCCCCGTGCCCAGTTTTTGACATTATCCTAGTTGTGGTCTGGCTAATCATAATATGTTTGACGTAGCTGCTCGCAGTCTCAGGTATGAGTCACAGCCTGGTTGATCAGGTATCTTTGGCAATGTTAATCAAGTTTTCTCTTGAACACTGTGAGAGGCCGGCCAGTTCCGCCCCTTATGTGTAGTGGAGAGAGTTGACAAGTCTTGGGCCCCTCATGTTGATAGAAGTCTTTCTCCACCTTTGTTCTTCAACGGCGTCTATTTAGCACTTAATTCGAGTGGTTATGATGAGAAGATTAATGTCCACCTCTGATCTGGCTCCACGTGGTGATTGATCTTCCCAAGGGGCCGTTGATGGTTATCGTAATTGTGTTTGATAGAGATAACCAAGCGACTAATACAGAGATAGCAGGGTGCTTGCCAGCTCCTGGAACCACCAACAAGCCGTATAGACACATCGTCCCGGAGAGGAAGAAATCAGCGTATCATCACACACGCCCTTTGTGTGTATTTTACCTCAGTAAACTTATTTGTTTCAATTTCAAATCACAGACGCTCCAAAATAATGTGCAGTGCCTGCCTCCCCGTGGAGCAGTGACGGAGGAGTGGAGAGTGTGGCGGGTCTGCCCACCCGGAGATTACTGCCCGCCCTCCCTTCTTCGGCTCACACATATGCAGATTTGACCAAGCTCGTAGTGCTTCGTCTTCCATATTAATAATGCAAGACAATGGCTCCTCCGCCATATGGAGAACTGCGAATAAGACCAGGTATTACGTTCTATGATTTTCGTAGTTTATGTTTGTCTTTGTGCAAAATTTGTGTTGAAATGCATGGGAGAAGGTGGCGTTGATGTGTACATGACGTGTGGCGGGTACTCAGGTGCAGCCTGGCGCATGCGCCCTCACTAACGTAAAGGTTTCTGCAATTACATCCAGGAGTGAAACATTTGGCCACTTTAAAGTGGTCGGACGCCAACATTATGGTGATGAGTGCATGTGTGAGGGATGTTATGTTAATGCTGCCATATTGTGGTGTGTGAGTGATGTTATGTTAATGCTGCCATATTGTGAGGTGTGAGGGATGTTATGTTAATGCTGCCATATTGTGAGGTGTGTGAGGGATGTTATGTTAATGCTGCCATATTGTGAGGTGTGTGAGGGATGTTATGTTAATGCTGCCATATTGTGGTGTGTGAGGGATGTTATGTTAATGCTGCCATATTGTGGTGTGTGAGTGATGTTATGTTAATGCTGCCATATTGTGAGGTGTGTGAGTGATGTTATGTTAATGCTGCCATATTGTGAGGGATGTTATGTTAATGCTGCCATATTGTGAGGTGTGTGAGGGATGTTATCTTAATCCTGCAATATTGTGAGATTGTGTACTCACCTAGTTGTGCTTGCATGGGTTGAGTTCCAGCTCTTTGGTCCCGCCTCCTAACTGCTGTATAAGTTTCTGGTACTGGCTGTTGTCCTACTGCTGCGTCTGGCTGTTGCGTCCTGCTGCTGCTTCTGCGTCTGGCTGTTGCGTCCTGCTGCTGCTGCTGGCTCTGGCTGTTGCGTCCTGCTGCTGCTGCGTCTGGCTGTTGCGTCCTGCTGCTGCTGCGTCTGGCTGTTGCGTCCTGCTGCTGCTGCTGGCTCTGGGTGTTGCGTCCTGCTGCTGGCTCTGGCTGTTGCGTCCTGCTGCTGCTGGCTGTTGCGTCCTGCTGCTGCTGGCTGTTGCGTCCTGCTGCTGCTGGTTCTGGCTGTTGCGTCCTGTTGTTGCTGGCTGTTGCGTCCTGTTGTTGCTGGCTGTTGCGTCCAGTTGTTGCTGGCTATTGCGTCCTGTTGTTGCTGGCTATTGCGTCCTGCTGCTGCTGGCTGTTGCGTCCTGCTGCTGCTGGCTGTTGCGCCCTGCTGCTGCTGGTTCTGGCCGTTGCGTCCTGTTGTTGCTGGCTGTTGCGTCCTGCTGCTGCTGGTTCTGGCCGTTGCGTCCTGTTGTTGCTGGCTGTTGCGTCCTGCTGCTGCTTGAACGTTGAAGAACAAAGGTGGTACCTCTATCAACATGAGGGGCCCAAGACTTCTCAACTCTCTCCCACTACACATAAGGGGCGGAACTGGCCGGCCTCTCACAGTGTTCAAGAGACAACTTGATTAACATTGCCAAAGGATACCTGATCAACCAGGCTGTGACTCATACCTGAGACTGCGAGCAGCTACGTCAAACATACTATGAATCACAGCCCGGTTGATCAAGTATCACCTGAAGGTGTTTAATCAAGTATTACTTTGAATGCTGTGAGAGGTCCCATCTCTCCCGCCCCCCCCCTATCCCATCTCATCCCATCCCAAATCCTTATCCTGACCCACTCCAAATGCTATAATAGTCCAAATGGCTTGGCGCTTTCCCCTGATAATTCCCTCTCTCCATTTCACGTTGTTGTTAAAGATTCGCTACTAGGAACAAAAAGTTCCAAGTAGCACGGGCTATGGTGAGCCCGTAGTGGACTTAGCTGGCACAGGAGCGGGGCAAGTAGCACGGGCTATGGTGAGCCCGTAGTGGACTTACCTGGCACAGGAGCGGGGCAAGTAGCACGGGCTATGGTGAGCCCGTAGTGGACTTACCTGGCACAGGAGCGGGGCAAGTAGCACGGGCTATGGTGAGCCCGTAGTGGACTTACCTGGCACAGGAGCGGGGCAAGTAGCACGGGCTATGGTGAGCCCGTAGTGGACTTACCTGGCACAGGAGCGGGGCTGTAACTGCATGCATTTCTCGTATCTCCTCTTGCCCCTTTCTGCGTAGTTTGTTTCCCTGATTTATTTAGCCACTTGGCCTTCTCCTTTCTCCCCGTATTCTCTCTTATATTGACTCCATCTTCCACTGGTTCTTAGTTAGGACTCGACTACGGTCTAGGATGATCTGGAACGTTGCCTTTTTAAGTGTATATATGTATATATATATATATATATATATATATATATATATATATATATATATATATATATATATAATAAACAGGTTTGTGTGTTTGTTGCTGACTGTGTGGGAAGAATTAGAGAGAAAATATAGACGCATGACCAAGAGAAAAACTAAACTGAAAGACAGTGTTGTGAAGAAAAAGTAATAATGAGAAGAGAGAGGAGGAGGAGAGAAGAATATCAACCCTGAAGCAGAATGAGGGTAAGGAGAAGGGTATTACACGAACAAGAACCGAGAGGCGGAAATCCGTCGAGTTATAATGGGAGTGGCAGCCGTCGTGTGTTGCAAGATGGCTCCCTGTGAACACGACAGGCACACGCCTCTTCAACATCTTCGAGAAATGCTTTCCCAGCAAAAGACGATGTTTTCAAGAGGCGATCGGACAAATTCCTGGGCAAGTGGCAGATTAGCCGGGGTTGTAATGAGTATGTGAGGAAGCGGGACGCAACAAGCAACAGCCTGACTGATCAGGTTACCATCAAACTCGCCTGGCCTTCGGCCTGTAGGACTTGAAACGCACTACAGTATTGCTCTTATAATTGTTATTACGCTTGGATCGTAATTGCTGTGCCTCAGGATGAGGATCAAGGAAGGGGTGGGATTGTTGATCACCAGACCGTATGATCAACCAGGCTGTGTATCGTTCGTCAGGCTGCGAGCAGCCGCGTCCAACAGCCTCGTTGACCAGTCAAGCAGCGAGTAGGCCTGGAAGAGGACCGGGCCGTGGGGAAGCTAAACCCCGAAATCACCTCAAGGTATCCTTGGCAGAAGCGGAATTTTATGAGTAGACAAAATAGGACACCACAAACCTTCAATGTGATGTAAAGTAGGTCTTTCAATGGGCTACAGACAATAATATATTTAAAGTGTAGTAGTTCCAGCTCCTGCGCTATGGAGAAAATGAAAATATAAAAACGGAAGCCACGTACAAAACGCAGTCAAATCATAACATAGAACGAAAAGGCAATGTAAAGGATCTGGGTGTACTCATGTCGGAAGACCTTACCTTTAAAGAACACAATAAAGTAGCCGTCACAACTGCAAGAAAAATGACAGGTTGGATAACTAGAACTTTTCACACTAGAGATGCTATACCGATGATGATACTTTTCAAAACGCTTGTGCTCTCTAGAGTGGAGTACTGCTGCACAATGACAGCCCCTTTCAAAGCTGGAGAAATTGGTGACCTGGAGAGCGTGCAGAGATCCTTTACTGCTAGAATCCACTCAGTAAAACATCTAAACTATTGGGACTGACTACAGAGCCTAAATCTGTATTCTCTTGAGCGCAGGCGGGAGAGATACATAATAATTTACACATGGAAAATATTAGACCTTACCTTGCGGTTACCTCGCCATGATTTCGGGGTTCAACGTCCCCGCGGCCCGGTCCTCGACCAGGCCTCTTCGTTGCTGGACAGGTCAACTAGGCTGTTGGACGCGGCTGCTCATAGCCTGACGTAGGAATCATAGCGTGGATGATCAGGTATCCTTTGGAGGTGTTTATCAAGTTCTCTCTTGAACATTAAACTGCTAAATAGTTTATCTTTATCTACCCTGTCAATTTCTGAGAATTTTATAGGTAGTGATCATGTATCCCCTAACTCGTGTTTTCGTGTCGTGGAAAGACATGGCACCGCTTGGGCACCCTGTCAGGCAATCCATCATGACACTCTTCCCTTGGCTGTCATACACTCGGCCCTGGAGGCTCGGCCACACCGGAACAACCGCCTCATAAAACTCAGTCTTTGAGTATTGGACGCAACCCGGCGTCGCTGTTATACCTCATCCCTGCCCTCTCATAAACAGTCCTCACTGACAGCCCTCACTGACAGCCCTCACTGACAGCCCTCACTGACAGTCCTCACTGACAGCCCTCACTGACAGTCCTCACTGACTGTCCTCACTGACAGCCCTCACTGACAGTCCTCACTGACAGCCCTCACTGACAGCCCTCACTGACTGTCCTCACTGACAGCCCTCACTGACAGCCCTCGCCTGGGGGGTGAGCCCCGCATCAATGTATTAGTGTTCTCTTGGGTCACAATAATGTAACTTCAAGGTTTTTTGCAGCCATTTTGTAACTTGTAGAAATGCAACCTTTGTTAAAATGTCTCACAGCTGTAACATAAGCGGCATTGATCGCAGGAGAAGTATACGCTATGCTGCTGCTTAAATACCGCGAGGCTCACAGCTGCAGCTGTCGAGACACGGCAGCTGCAGCTGTCGAGACACGGCAGCTGCAGTGCTTCAAGACATCTGTTCTGTGTTATGGAAGCTGTGTTACGTGCTTCAGGGCTCACATTGTACTGGGTACTCCGGGGCTCACACTGTACTGAGTACTCCAGGGTTACTCCAGGGCTCTCACTGTACTGAGTACTCCAGGGCTCACACTGTACTGAGTACTCCAGGGTTACTCCAGGGCTCTCACTGTACTGAGTACTCCAGGGCTCACACTGTACTGAGTACTCCAGGGCTCACACTGTACTGGGTACTCCAGGGCTCTCACTGTACTGGGTACTCCAGGGCTCACACTGTACTGAGTACTCCAGGGCTCACACTGTACTGAGTACTCCAGGGTTACTCCAGGGCTCTCACTGTACTGAGTACTCCAGGGCTCACACTGTACTGAGTACTCCAGGGTTACTCCAGGGCTCTCACTGTACTGAGTACTCCGGGGCTCACACTGTACTGAGTACTCCAGGGCTCACACTGTACTGGGTACTCCAGGGCTCTCACTGTACTGGGTACTCCAGGGCTCACACTGTACTGAGTACTCCAGGGCTCACACTGTACTGGGTACTCCAGGGCTCACACTGTACTGAGTACTCCAGGGCTCACACTGTACTGGGTACTCCAGGGCTCACACTGTACTGGGTACTCCGGGGCTCACACTGTACTGGGTACTCCAGGGCTCACACTGTACTGGGTACTCCAGGGCTCACACTGTACTGAGTACTCCAGGGCTCACACTGTACTGGGTACTCCAGGGCTCACACTGTACTGGGTACTCCGGGGCTCACACTGTACTGGGTACTCCGGGACTCACACTGTACTGGGTACTCCGGGGCTCTCACTGTACTGGGTACTCCAGGGCTCACACTGTACTGGGTACTCCGGGGCTCTCACTGTACTGGGTACTCCGGGGCTCTCACTGTACTGGGTACTCCAGGGCTCAACCTGTACTGGGTACTCCAGGGCTCACACTGTACTGGGTCCTCCGGGGCTCTCACTGTACTGAGTACTCCGGGGCTCTCACTGTACTGGGTACTCCGGGGCTCTCACTGTACTGGGTACTCCGGGGCTCTCACTGTACTGGGTACTCCGGGGCTCACACTGTACTGGGTACTCCGGGGCTCACACTGTACTGGGTACTCCGGGGCTCACACTGTACTGGGTACTCCGGGGCTCACACTGTACTCCAGGGCTCTCACTATACTGGGTACTCCGGGGCTCACACTGTACTGGGTACTCCAGGGCTCACACTGTACTCCGGGGCTCTCACTGTACTGGGTACCCCAGGGCTCTCACTGTACTGGGTACTCCAGGGCTCACACTGTACTGGGTACTCCGGGGCTCTCACTGTACTGGGTACTCCAGGGCTCACACTGTACTGGGTACTCCGGGGCTCACACTGTACTGGGTACTCCAGGGCTCACACTGTACTGAGTACTCCGGGGCTCTCACTGTACTGGGTACTCCAGGGCTCACACTGTACTGGGTACTCCGGGGCTCTCACTGTACTGGGTACTCCGGGGCTCTCACTGTACTGGGTACTCCGGGGCTCTCACTGTACTGGGTACTCCAGGGCTCTCACTGTACTGAGTACTCCAGGGCTCTCACTGTACTGGGTACTCCGGGGCTCACACTGTACTCCAGGGCTCTCACTATACTGGGTACTCCGGGGCTCACACTGTACTGGGTACTCCAGGGCTCACACTGTACTGGGTACTCCGGGGCTCACACTGTACTGGGTACTCCAGGGCTCACACTGTACTGGGTACTCCGGGGCTCACACTGTACTGGGTACTCCAGGGCTCACACTGTACTGGGTACTCCAGGGCTCACACTGTACTGGGTACTCCAGGGCTCACACTGTACTGGGTACTCCGGGGCTCACACTGTACTGGGTACTCCGGGGCTCACACTGTACTGGGTACTCCAGGGCTCACACTGTACTGAGTACTCCGGGGCTCACACTGTACTGGGTACTCCGGGGCTCACACTGTACTGGGTACTCCGGGGCTCACACTGTACTGGGTACTCCGGGGCTCACACTGTACTGGGTACTCCAGGGCTCACACTGTACTCCGGGGCTCTCACTGTACTGGGTACTCCGGGGCTCTCACTGTACTGGGTACTCCAGGGCTCTCACTGTACTGGGTACTCCGGGGCTCACACTGTACTGGGTACTCCGGGGCTCACACTGTACTGGGTACTCCGGGGCTCTCACTGTACTGGGTACTCCGGGGCTCTCACTGTACTGGGTACTCCGGGGCTCACACTGTACTGGGTACTCCAGGGCTCACACTGTACTGGGTACTCCAGGGCTCTCACTGTACTGGGTACTCCAGGGCTCACACTGTACTGGGTACTCCGGGGCTCACACTGTACTGGGTACTCCGGGGCTCACACTGTACTGGGTACTCCGGGGCTCACACTGTACTGGGTACTCCAGGGCTCACACTGTACTGGGTACTCCAGGGCTCACACTGTACTGGGTACTCCAGGGCTCTCACTGTACTGGGTACTCCGGGGCTCACACTGTACTGGGTACTCCAGGGCTCTCACTGTACTGGGTACTCCAGGGCTCACACTGTACTGGGTACTCCGGGGCTCACACTGTACTGGGTACTCCGGTGCTCACACTGTACTGGGTACTCCAGGGCTCACACTGTACTGGGTACTCCAGGGCTCTCACTGTACTGGGTACTCCGGGGCTCTCACTGTACTGGGTACTCCAGGGCTCACACTGTACTGGGTACTCCGGGGCTCTCACTGTACTGGGTACTCCGGGGCTCACACTGTACTGGGTACTCCGGGGCTCACACTGTACTCCAGGGCTCACACTGTACTCCAGGGCTCACACTGTACTCCAGGGTTCACACTGTACTGGGTACTCCAGGGCTCACACTGTTCTCCAGGGCTCACACTGTACTGAGTACTCTGGGGCTCACACTGTACTGAGTACTCTGGGGCTCACACTGTACTGAGTACTCTAGGGCTCACACTGTACTGAGTACTCTGGGGCTCACACTGTACTGAGTACTCCGGGGCTCACCTGTGTATCGAATTTACTCAGTTTCTATGATCGAGCAACAGATATTACAGGAAAGAGATGGTTGGGTTGACTGCATCTGTCTCGACCTAAAAAAGGCTTTCGACAGAGTTCCGCATAAGAGTTTGTTCTGGAAACTGGAAAATATTGGAGGGATGACAGGTAAGCTTCTAACATGGATGAAAAATTTTCTGACTGATAGAAAAATGAGGGCAGTAATCGGAGGCAATGTATCGGACTGGAGAAATGTCACAAGTGGAGTACCACAGGGTTCAGTTCTTGCACCAGTGATGTTTATTGTCTACATAAATGATCTACATAAATGATCTACTTTCAAATCCAGGGATCCCATCACAATGCTTGTACTCTTCAAGTCACTTGTGCTGTCCCGTCTTGAGTACTGTTCAGTACTCACTTCCCCCTTCAGAGCAGGAGAGATTGCTGAAATAGAGGGAATACAGAGAACATATACGGCACGCATAGACGCGATAAAGCACCTAAATTATTGGGATCGTCTCAAAGCTCTCCAAATGTACTCACTAGAAAGAAGACGAGAGAGATATCAAATAATATACACCTGGAAGATACTGGAGGGCCAGGTCCCAAATCTACACAGTAAAATAACAACGTACTGGAGTGAACGATATGGAAGAAAATGCAGAATAGAACCAGTGAAGAGCAGGGGTGCCATAGGCACAATCAGAGAACACTGTATAAACATCAGAGGTCCGCGGTTGTTCAACGTCCTCCCAGCAAGCATAAGAAATATTGCCGGAACAACCGTGGACATCTTCAAGAGGAAACTAGATTTATTCCTCCAAGGAGTTCCGGACCAGCCGGGCTGTGGTGGGTATGTGGGCCTGCGGGCCGCTTCAAGCAACAGCCTAGTGGACCAAACTCTCACAAGTCAAGCCTGGCCTCGGGCCGGGCTTGGGGAGTAGAAGAACTCCCAGAACCCCATCAACCAGGTATCAACCAGGTACCAGTTGGTATACAGAATTATATGAACATGTTTGCTGATGATGCTAAGATAATAGGAAGGATAAGAAATTTAGATGATTGTCATGCCCTTCAAGAAGACCTGGATAAAACAAGTATATGGAGCACCACTTGGCAAATGGAATTTAATGTTAATAAATGCCATGTTATGGAATGTGGAATAGGAGAACATAGACTCCACTCAACCTATATATTATGTGAGAAATCTTTAAAGAATTCTGATAAAGAAAGAGATTTAGGGGTGGTTCTAGAGAGAAAACTATCACCTGAGGACCACATAAAGCATATTGTGCGAGGAGCCTATGCCAGGCTTTCTAACTTCAGAATTGCTTTTAAATACATGGATGGCGATATACTAAAGAAATTGTTAATGACTTTTGTTAGGCCAAAGCTAGAATATGCAGCGGTTGTGTGGTGCCCATATCTTAAGAAGCACATCAACAAACTGGAAAAGGTGCAAAGACATGCTACTAAGTGGCTCCCAGAACTGAAGGGCAAGAGCTACGAGGAGAGGTTAGAGGCATTAAATATGCCAAAGCTAGAAGACAGAAAAAAAAGAGGTGATATGATCACTACATACAAAATAGTAACAGGAATTGATAAAATCGACAGGGAAGATTTCCTGAGACCTGGAACTTTAAGTACAAGAGGTCATAGATTTAAACTAGCTAAACACAGATGCCGAAGAAATATAAGAAAATTCACTTTCGCAAATAGTGGTAGACGGTTGGAACAAGTTAGGTGAGAAGGTGGTGGAGGCCAAGACCGTCAGTAGTTTCAAAGCGTTATATGACAAAGAGTGCTGGGAAGACGGGACACCACGAGCGTAGCTCTCATCCTGTAACTACACTTAGGTAATTACACACACACACACACACACACACACACACACACACACACACACACACACACACACACACACACACACACACAGGTAGCCAGGTGGATAGCGTGCAGGATTCGTAATTCTGTGGCGCGGGTTCGATTCCCGCACCCGGCAGAAACAAATGGGCAAAGTTTCTTTCACCCTGTATGCCCCTGTTACCTAGCAGTAAATAGGTACCTGGGAGTTAGTCAGCTGTCACGGGCTGCTTCCTGGGGTGTGTGTGTGTGTGTGGTGTGAAAAAAAAAAATAGTGTAGTTAGTAAATAGTTGATTGATAGTTGAGAGGCGGGCCGAAAGAGCAAAGCTCAACCCCCGTAAAATACAACTAAGTGAATACACACACACACACACACACACACACACACAGAGAGGCGGGTTGAGGTCTCAAATTGGCGAGACGTCACCAGTGGGGTCCCGCAGGGTTCAGTCCTTGGACCCATACTGTTTCTTATATATGTAAATGATCTTCCAGATGGTATAGAATCATTCCTCTTATTGTTTGCTGATGATGCAAAAATTATGAGGAGGATTAAGACGGAGGAAGACAGTATGAGACTACAAGATGACCTAGACAAACTGCATGAATGGTCCAACAAATGGCTACTAAAGTTCAACCCGAGTAAATGTAAGGTAATGAAACTAGGCAGTGGAAACAGGAGGCCAGACTCAGGATACAGAATAGGAGACGAAGTCCTTCATGAAACGGACAGAGAAGGATCTAAGAGTTGATATCACACCAACCCTGTCTCCTGAAGTCCACATCAAACGAATAACATCTGCGGCGTATGCGAGGCTGGCTAACATCAGAACTGCCTTCAGGAACCTGTGTAAGGAATCATTCAGAACCTTGTATACCACATATGTAAGACCAATCCTGGAGTATGCGGCCCCAGCATGGAGCCCGTACCTTGTCAAGCACAAGGCGAAGCTTGAAAAAGTTCAGAGATATGCCACTAGGCTAGTCCCAGAACTAAGAGGCATGAGTTACGAAGAAAGGCTGCGAGAAATGCACCTCACGACAGAAGAAGACAGAAGAGTAAGGGGAGTCATGATCACTACTTACAAAATTCTCAGAGGAATTGACAGGGTAGATAAAGATAAACTGTTTAACACGAGTGGTACACAAACAAGGGGACACAGGTGGAGACTGAGTACCCAAATGAGCCACAGGGACGTTAGAAAGAACTTTTTCAGTGTCAGAGTAGTTAACAGATGGAATGCATTAGGCAGTGATGTGATGGAGGCTGACTCCATACACAGTTTCAAATGTAGATATGATAGAGCCCAGTAGGCTCAGAAATCTGTACATCAGTTGATTGACTGTTGAGAGGCGGGACCAAAGAGACAGAGCTCAACCCCCGCAAGCACAATTAGGCGAGTACAATTAGGGGAGAACACACACACACACCGATGGTTTAATAGACAGTGTCAGGAAGCAAAAATGGCCAGCAGGCGGGAGTGGAGGAAGTACAGAAGACAAAGGACAGAGGACAACAGGATCAGATGCAACAGAGCTAGGAACGATACATTAACATAAGACGAACATCGGAGAGGGACTGAGAACGATATTGCGATCAAAACGAAAAAGCAACCTAAGTTACTACACAGCCATATAAGAAGAAAAATTTCGGTGAACGACCAAATGAGAAGACTAAGGTAAACAGAGGGAGCATATACTGAAAGTGACAAGGAAATCTACGAGGCATTGAATGCCAGTTTCCATGGAGTGTTCACTACCGAGCCTGAGCAGCTCCCATTGTTGGAAGGGATTACCCTAGATGAAAGACTATCAGATATAGAGGTGACAACAGGGGAGGTAATGAAACAGTCGACAATACTGGATGCAACTAAAGCGGTTGGACCAGACAAAGTATCACCGTGGATACTAAAAGAAGCAGCGCAGGGCCTCAGCGTGCCTCTGGCAATGATCTTTTATGAGTCACTTATGTCGAGAGACTTGCCCAGTTGCTGGAAGAGGGCAAATGTCGTACCAATCTTCAAGAAAGGCGATAGGGAGGAGGCACTTAACTATAGACCTGTATCACTGACAAGCATCTCCTGTAAAATACTGGAAAGAATAATTAGGCTTCGACTGGTTGCATACCTGGAGACAGTTAGGTTTGTGAACAAACATCAACATGGGTTCTGGAAAGGGAAATCGTGCCTAACAAACCTTTGGGAATTCTATGATAAAATAACGAGGATAAGACAGGACAGAGATGGTTGGGCAGACTGCATATTTCTGGACTGCCTAAAAGTCTTTGATACAGTACGCACATGAGACTGCTGTTCAAACTCGAGAGGCAGGCAGGGGTGGGGGGAAAGGTCCTAGCATGGATAAAGAACTACCTAACAGGAAGGAGCCAAAGAGTTACGGTAAGGGGCGAGAAGTCGGACTGGCGAACAGTAACGAGTGGAGTACCACAAGGATCGGCGCTGGGACCAATTGTATTTCTAGTATATGTTAACGACATGTTTACAGGAGTAGAGTCCTACATGTCGATGTTCGCGGATGATGCAAAGTTGATGAGAAGAGTTGACAGGTGAGGATTGCAGGATCCTCCAAGAGGACCTGAACAAGTTGCAGAGATGGTCAGAGAAACGGCTACTGGAATTCAACACAAGCAAATGTAAAGTTATGGAAATGGGACTAGGAGATAGGAGACCAAAGGGACGGTACACAGAAGGGGAACTGCCTACCTATGACGACGCGCGAAAGAGACCTGGGTGTGGACGTAACACCTAATCTATCTCCTGAAGCACATATAAATAGGATAATGACAGCAGCGTACTCTACACTGGCAAAAGTTAGAACATCATTCAGAAACCTAAGTAAAGGGGCATTTAGGTCGCGTTACACTGCCTACGTGAGGCCAGTCTTAGAGTATGCCGCCTCATCATGGAGTCCCCATCTGAAGAAGCATATAAGGAAACTGGAAAAGGTTCAGAGGTTTGCAACGAGACTTGTCCCAGAGTTACGAGGGATGGGGTATGAGGAGCGCCTGAGGGAACTGTGCCTTACGACACTAGAAAGAAGGGAGAGGGGAGACATGATAGGAACGTATAAAATACACAGGGGGATTGACAGAGTGGACATAGACGAAATGTTCACACGGAATAGCAACAGAACGAGGGGACATGGGTGGAAACTGGAAACTCAGATGAGTCACAGGGATGTTAAGAAGTTTTCTTTTAGCGTGAGAGTAGTGGGAAAATGGAATGCACTTAAGGAACAAATTGTGGAAGCAAATACTATTCATAATGTTAAAACTAGATATGATAGGGAAATAGGACCATAGTCATTGCTGTAAACAACCGGTGCTCGAAAGGCGGGATCCAAGAGTCAATGCTCGATCCTGCAAACACAATTAAGTGAGTACAATTAGGTGCGCGCGCGCGCGCACACCCACACACCCACCCACCCACCTGCATACCATGCAAGCTGATGGAGAAGATTGTGCGAAGAAAGCTAGTGGAACATCTGAGCGTAGGAACTTTGTAACACAGCATCAACATAGGTTCAGGAATGGCAGGTCTTGCCTCACAGGGTTACTTGAATTCTACGACCAGGCAACAAAAATCAGGCAAGAAAGAGAAGGGTGGGCAGACTGCATATTTTTGGATTGCCAGAAAGCCTTTGATACAGTATCACACAATAGGCTAGTGAAAAAGCTGGAAATGCAGGCTCGAGTGAAAGGGAAGGTACTCCATTGGATAAAGGAGTACCTAAGCAACAGGAGACGAGTCAGTGTGAGGGGTGAGGCCTCAGATTGGCAAGACGTTACAAGTGGAGTCCTGCAGGGGTCAGTCCTTGGACCTATACAGTTTCTGATATATATATATATATATATAAATGATCTCCCAGAGGGTATAGAGTCGTTTCTCTCAATGTTTGCTGATGATGCAAAAATTATGAGGAGGATTGAAACAGAGGGTGATAGTTGGAGGCCACAAGTTGACCTAGAGAGACTGAATGAATGGTCCAACAAATGGCTGCTAAAGTTCAACCCGAGTAAATGCAAAGTTATGAAACAGGCGGTGGAAACAGAAGGCCAGACACAGGATACAGAATAGGAGATGAAGTACTTAATGAAACGGACAGAGAAAAAGATCTAAGAGTGGCGCTGCGCAATAAACTCGCCCCTCGGGCAAAATTTAAATTTAAAAAAAAATTGATATCACACCAACCCTGTCTCCTGAAGCCCACATAAAAAGAATCACATCTGCGGCGTACGCGAGGCTGGCTAACATCAGAACTGCCTTCAGGAACCTGTGTAAGGAATCATTCAGAACCTGTATACCACATATGTAAGACCAATCCAACACAAGACGAAGCTGGAAAAAGTTCAAAGATATGTCACTAGACTAGTCCCAGAACTAAGAGGCATGAGTTACGAGGAAAGGCTGCGGGAAATACACCTTACGACACTGGAAGACAGAAGAGTAAGGGGAGACGTGATCACTACCTAGAAAATCCTCGGGAGTCGACCGGGTAGACAAGGATAAACTATTCAACACTGGTGGTACGCGAACAAGGGGACACAGGTGGAAACTGAGTACCCACATGAGCCACAGGGACGTTAGAAAGAACTTTTTCAGTGTCAGAGTAGTTAACAGATGGAATGTATTAGGCTGTGATGTGGTGGAGGCTGACTTCATACACAGTTTCAAATGTAGACATGACAGAGCCCAGTAGGCTCAGGAATCTGTACACCAGTTGATTGACAGTTGAGAGGCGGGACCAAAGAGTCAAAACTCAACCCCCGCAAGCACAATAGGTGATTACACACACACACACACACACACACACACACACACACACACACACACACACACACACACACACACACACACACACAACAACACCCCCAACCACACACACCACCACACAACACACACACACACACACACACACACACACACACACACACACACACACACACACACACACACACACACACACACACACACACACACACACACACACACACACACACACACGACACACACACACACACACACACACAACACACACACACACACACACACACACCACACACACAACAACACACACACACACAACACACACACACACGCACACACACCACACACACACACACACACACACACACACACAC
>WNGS01166226.1:20701440-20723674 GCA_020271785.1 Procambarus virginalis | reverse complement strand
CTCCAGGATTGCCTGACATATGTGGTATACATAGTTCTGAATGATTTTTTACACAAGTTTCTGAATGCCGTTCGTATGTTGGCCAGCCTGGCATATGCCACTGATGTTATCCTCTTGATATGGGCTGCAGGAGACAGGTGTGGCGTGATATCAACCCCCTAGACTTTGTCTTTCTCTGACTCCTGAAGAATTTCCTCTCCCAGATGATACCTTGTATCTGGCCTCCTGCTCCCTACACCTATCTTCATTACATTTCATTTGGTGGGTTAAACTCTAACTTTGTTCGACCATTCCTTCAGCTTGTAGGTCTTCTTGATGCCTCAAACAGTCCTCTTCTGTTTTAATCCTTCTCACAATTTTGGCATCGTCCGCAAACACTGAGAGAAATGAATCTATACCCTCCGGGAGATCATTTACATATATCAGAAACAAGATAGGACCGAGTACAGAGCCCTGTGGGACTCCACTGGTGACTTCACGCCAATCGGAGGTCTCACCCCTCACCGTAACTCTCTGCTTCCTATAGCTTAAGTACTCCCTTATCCACTGGAGCACCTTACCAGCTACACCTGCCTGTCTCTCCAGCTTATGTACCAGCCTCTTATGCGGTACTGTGTCAAAGGCTTTCCGACAATCCAAGAAAATGCAGTCCGCCCAGCCTCTCTTTTTTGCTTAATCTTTGTGGCCTGGTCGTAGAATTTATTAAGCCAGTCAGGGAAGATTTGCCTCCCTGAACCCATGTTGGCGATTTGTCACGAAATCCCTTCTCTCCAGATGTAATACCAGGATTTTTCTCACGATTTTCTCCATCATCTTGCATGGTATAGAAGTCAAGGACACTGGCCTGTATTTCAGTGCCTCTTGCCTGTCGCCCTTTTTGTATATTGGGACCACATTCGCCGTCTTCCATATTTCTGGTAGGTCTCCCGTCTCCAGTGACCTATTATACACAATAGAGAGTGGCAAGCAAAGTGCCTCTGCACACTCTTTCAGTACCCATGGCGAGATCCCGTCTGGACCAACAGCCTTTCTAACATCCAAATCCAGCAGGTGTTCCTCCTCCTCTCTCATAATTTCGAACCCTTTCAAGGCCGCCTGGTTTACTTCCCTTTCTCCTAGCACAGTGACCTCACTTTGTTCTGTTGTGAAGACCTCGTGGACCTCTTGTTGAGTTCTTCACACACATCTTTGCCATTCTCTGTATACCTGTCCTCGCCTGTTCTAAGTTTCACTACCTGTTCTTTCACTGTTGTTTTACTTCTGATGTGACTGTGGAGTAGCTTTGGTTCGGTCTTGGCTTTGTTCGCTATATCATTTTCATAACTTTTCTCTGCTTCTCTTCTCACCCTGACATACTCATTCCTGGCTCTCTGATATCTCTCTCTGCTTTCTGGTGTTCTGTTATCCCGGAAGTTCCTCCACGCCCTTTGTTCAGTTTCTTTGCTTCCATACATGCCCTATTATACCATGGATTCTTTTTGCTTCTCGGATTTTTCCTTTTGGGCCGGGATGTATCTGCTTACTGCCTCCTGACACTTTTGGGTGACATAGTCCATCATATCTTGTACAGACTTAGCTCTGAGGTCTGTGTCCCAAGGTATTTCCCTTAGGAAGCTTCTCATCTCCTCATAATTTCCCTTTCGGTATGCCAGCCTTTTGTTTCCTAGTTCTTTTTTGGGGGGAGAAAATTCCTAGCTCTACCAGGTACTCAAAATTCAATATACTAATATCACTCATTCCAAGGGTGCTTCCATCTTGACTTCCCTTATATCCCTTACCTTGAGGATACCTTGAGGTGCTTCCGGGCTTATCGTCCCCGCGGCCCGGTCATCGACCAGGCCTCCTGGTTGCTGGACTGATCAACCAGGCTGTTGGACGCGGCTGCTCGCAGCCTGACGTATGAGTCACAGCCTGGTTGATCAGGTATCCTTTAGAGGTGCTTATCCAGTTCTCTCCTGAACACTGTGAGGGGTTTGCCAGTTATGTCCCTTATGTGTAGTGGAAGCGTGTTGAACAGTCTCGGGCCTCTGATGTTGATAGAGTTCTCTCTCAGAGTACCAGTTGCACCTCTGGTTTTCAATGGGGGTATTCTGCACATCCTACCATGTCTTCTGGTCTCATGTGATGTTATTTCTGTGTGCAGGTTTGGGACCAGCCCCTCTAATATTTTCCACGTGTAAATTATTATGTATCTCTCCCGCCTGCGCTCAAGGAATACAGATTTAGGCTCTTAAGTCGGTCCCAATAGTTTAGATGTTTTACCGAGTGGATTCTAGCAGTAAAGGACCTCTGCACGCTCTCCAGGTCAGCAATTTCACCAGCAGTGAAAGGGGCTGTCATTGTGCAGCAGTACTCCACTCTAGAGAGCACAAGCGTGATGTTGTGCTCTCATTCTTGTTGGTTCCTTGATGTGCTGTCCTCTCATTTTTGTTGGTTCCTTGATGTGCTGGCTTAGAAAGTTTCTTGTTGCCATGTCCAGCAGCTTAGCTCTCCATGTTTTTGGTACTCCATGCGGGTCTCTGTTCTCCCAATTTATCTTCCCATGGTTGAAGTCTCCCATGATTAGTAGTCCAGATCCATTCCTGCTAGCAACAGAAGCTGCTCTCTCTATTATGTTAATGGTGGCCATGCTGTTTCTATCATATTCCTGTCTGGGTCTTCTGTCATTTGGTGGTGGATTATATATGACTACAACTATAATTTTTGCCCTCCAGTTGTTATTGTACCTGTTTGTAGTCACTGAAACCTTCCCATCCCATCTATCTCCTCAAAATCCCAGTCTTTTCTTACCAGCAGGGCACCACCCACACCTCTTCCTTCTCTCTCTTTCCTCATAACATAATAGTCCTGTGGGAACACANAAAGTAAAATCCGGACCATCAACCGTGAAGAGCTCAGTCCCCCAGGGTACTGTGCTTGCTCCAGTACTTTTTCTCATTCTCATATTTGGACACAGACAAGGACACAATCTATAGCACTGTATCATCCTTTGTAGATGACACGAGATTTTTATGAGAGTAGACAACATAGAGGACACGGCAAACCTCCAAACTAATGTTAATCAATTCTTTTAAGGGAGACAGCAAATACTTTTAATAACAAGTTCCAGCATAATGCTATGGAAAAAAACAGAAAAGGAAAACCCAAAACACGGTCAAATCACATCATAGAACGAAACAGCAATGTTCAGAAGTTGCGTAGTCATGTCGGAGATATTACCTGTAGAGAACACCATAAAGTAGCCGTCACGACTGCAAGAAAATAACAGCTTGGATAATAATACCTTCCAACAAGGCACGCCATACCAATGATACATTTAAAGACACTAGTGATCTCTTAGAGTGGAATATTGTTGCACATTTAACAACCCCCCAATTCAAACTGGAGAAATTTCTGACCTCTAGAACGTGCAAAGTTCAAATGAATAAATCGCTGACCTGCAACAACCAGGACCAAAATGACCAAATTTGCAAATGTGTGTGCAAAGGTCTTTTACCTCTGGAATCCACTTAATATAACATCTAAATTTTGGGGGACCGATTAAAATGTTAAATTTGTATTCCCTAGAGTCAAACGAGAGAAATACATATTGACTTAAAGGAGGGAAATCTTAGAGGCGACTGGTTCCAATCCTGTACGTGGAAATAACTCCTTATGAGACCAGCAGGCATATTGGTCGTTTGTCCCAATCCCCGTCGCGTGTGTCCCAATCTCCGTCGCGTGTGTCCCAATCTCCGTCGCGTGTGTCCCAATCTCCGTCGCGTGTGTCCCAATCTCCGTCGCGTGTGTCCCCAATCTCCGTCGCATGTCACAATCCTCGTGTAACAATCCCTGTCTCGTGACGATGATGAGTCATCGAGGCACCAGGACGGGAAGGGGGGTCAGGATAAGGATTTAGGATGGGACGGGGGGAAGGAATGGTGCCCAACTACTTGGGCGGTCGGGGATTGAACACCGACCTGCATGACGCTCTACCGTCCACCCCAAGTAGTTGGGCATTGTAGGTGGGAACAAACTCCCAAAAGTGGAAAATAGAAAGGGAAAATAAGCAAAATTCGTGTTCAATGAGCCATCTCAACCCTGACTGATATTGAAACCGGAATTAAATTTGTCGACGTGACGTCTCCTGGCCTCTCGCGGGACCGAGTTCTTGAACCAAAGGATGACAGAATTATCATATTTTTGAATAATCATGCGAGGGAAAGTTTTAAATGACTTTTCTCTACCACTGTAACATTGCTCGAGCTTGACACTGTGTCGTCACACTGGTGACCAGGATGAAGCACTGGGTAGATCTTCCTTAGGCACTGAGCTGTGACTGTTGCGTCCTGCTGCTGCTGGCTCTGGCTGTTGCGTCCTGCTGCTGCTGCTGGCTCTGGCTGTTGCGTCCTGCTGCTGCTGCTGGCTCTGGCTGTTGCGTCCTGCTGCTGCTGCTGACTCTGGTTGTTGCGTCATGCTGCTGCTCCTGCTGCTGGCTCTGGCTGTTGCGTCCTGCTGCTGCTGGCTCTGGCTGGTGCGTCCTGCTGCTGCTGCTGCTGGCTCTGGCTGTTGCGTCCTGCTGCTGCTGGCTCTGGCTGGTGCGTCCTGCTGCTGCTGCTGGCTCTGGCTGTTGCGTCCTGCTGCTGGCTCTGTCTGTTGCGTCCTGCTGCTGCTGGCTCTGTCTGTTGCGTCCTGCTGCTGCTGGCTCTGTCTGTTGCGTCCTGCTGCTGCTGGCTCTGTCTGTTGCGTCCTGCTGCTGGCTCTGGCTGTTGCGTCCTGCTGCTGCTGCTGACTCTGGTTGTTGCGTCATGCTGCTGCTCCTGCTGCTGGCTCTGGCTGTTGCGTCCTGCTGCTGCTGGCTCTGGCTGGTGCGTCCTGCTGCTGCTGCTGCTGGCTCTGGCTGTTGCGTCCTGCTGCTGCTGGCTCTGGCTGGTGCGTCCTGCTGCTGCTGCTGGCTCTGGCTGTTGCGTCCTGCTGCTGCTGCTGGCTCTGGCTGTTGCGTCCTGCTGCTGCTGGCTCTGGCTTTTGCGTCCTGCTGCTGCTGCTGGCTCTGGCTGTTGCGTCCTGCTGCTGCTGCTGGCTCTGGCTGTTGCGTCCTGCTGCTGCTGCTGGCTCTGGCTGTTGCGTCCTGCTGCTGCTGGCTCTGGCTGTTGCGTCCTGCTGCTGCTGGCTCTGGCTGTTGTGTCCTGCTGCTGCTGCTGGCTCTGGCTGTTGCGTCCTGCTGCTGCTGTTGGCTCTGGCTGTTGCGTCCTGCTGCTGCTGGCTCTGGCTGGTGCGTCCTGCTGCTGCTGCTGGCTCAGGCTGTTGCGTCCTGCTGGCTCTGGCTGTTGTGTCCTGCTGCTGGCTGTTGCGTCGTGCTGCTGCTGGCTCTGGCTGTTGCGTCCTGCTGCTGCTGGCTCTGGCTGGTGCGTCCTGCTGCTGCTGGCTCTGGCTGTTGCGTCCTGCTGCTGCTGCTGGCTCTGGTTGTTGCGTCCTGCTGCAGGCTGTTGCGTCCTGCTGCTGCTGCTGCTGGCTCTGGTTGTTGCGTCCTGCTGCTGCTGCTGGCTCTGGTTGTTGCGTCCTGCTGCTGCTGCTGGCTCTGGTTGTTGCGTCCTGCTGCTGGCTCTGGTTGTTGCGTCCTGTTGCTGGCTGTTGCGTCCTGCTGCTGCTGGCTCTGGCTGTTGCGTCCTGCTGCTGCTGGCTCTGGCTGTTGCGTCCTGCTGCTGCTGGCTCTGGCTGTTGCGTCCTGCTGCTGCTGCTGGCTCTGGCTGTTGCGTCCTGCTGCTGCTGCTGGCTCTGGCTGTTGCGTCCTGCTGCTGCTGGCTCTGGCTGTTGCGTCCTGCTGCTGCTGCTGGCTCTGGCTGTTGCGTCCTGCTGCTGCTGCTGCCTCTGGCTGTTGCGTCCTGCTGCTGCTGGCTCTGTCTGTTGCGTCCTGCTGCTGCTGGCTCTGTCTGTTGCGTCCTGCTGCTGCTGGCTCTGGCTGTTGCGTCCTGCTGCTGCTGGCTCTGGCTGTTGCGTCCTGCTGCTGCTGGCTCCGGCTGTTGCGTCCTGCTGCTGCTGGCTCTGGCTGTTGCGTCCTGCTGCTGCTGCTGGCTCTGGCTGTTGCGTCCTGCTGCTGCTGGCTCTGGCCGTTGCGTCCTGCTGCTGACTGGCTGTTGCGTCCTTGTGCTGCTGACTCTGGCTGTTGCGTCCTGCTGCTGCTGCTGGCTCTGGCTGTTGCGTCCTGATGCTAGCCAACACTCGCCTACACGTGTTCAAATTGTGTCTGTCGGGTATCAATGTCCCCGTGGCCCAGTTTTTGACATTATCTCCTAGTTGGTGGTCTGGCTAATCATAATATGTTTGACGTAGCTGCTCGCAGTCTCAGGGATGAGTCACAGCCTGGTTGATCAGGTATCCTTTGGCAATGTTAATCAAGTTGTCTCTTGAACACTGTGAGAGGCCGGCCAGTTCCGCCCCTTATGTGTAGTGGGAGAGAGTTGAGAAGTCTTGGGCCCCTCATGTTGATAGAGGTCTCTCTCCACCTTTGTTCTTCAACGGCGTCTATTTAGCACTTAATTCGAATGGTTATGATGAGAAGATTAATGTCCACCTCTGATCTGGCTCCACGTGGTGATTGATCTTCCCAAGGGGCCGTTGATGGTTATCGTAATTGTGTTTGATAGAGATAACCAAGCGACTAATACAGAGATAGCAGGGTGCTTGCCAGCTCCTGGAACCACCAACAAGCCGTATAGACACACACACATCGTCCCGGAGAGGAAGAAATCAGCGTATCATCACACACGCCCTTTGTGTGTATTTTACCTCAATAAACTTATTTTAGTTTCAATTTCAAATCACAGACGCTCCAAATAATGTGCAGTGCCTGCCTCCCCGTGGAGCAGTGACGGAGGAGTGGAGAGTGTGGCGGGTCTGCCCACCCGGAGATTACTGCCCGCCCTCCCTTCTTCGGCTCACACATATGCAGATTTGACCAAGCTCGTAGTGCTTCGTCTTCCATATTAATAATGCAAGACAATGGCTCCTCCGCCATATGGAGAACTGCGAATAAGACCAGGTATTACGTTCTATGATTTTCGTAGTTTATGTTTGTCTTTGTGCAAATTTGTGTTGAAATGCATGGGAGAAGGTGGCGTTGATGTGTACATGACGTGTGGAGGGTACTCAGGTGCAGCCTAGCGCATGCGCCCTCACTAACGTAAAGGTTTCTGCAATTACATCCAGGAGTGAAACATTTTGGCCACTTTAAAGTGGTCGGACGCCAACATTATGGTGATGAGTGCATGTGTGAGGGATGTTATGTTAATGCTGCCATATTGTGAGGTGTGTGAGGGATGTTATGTTAATGCTGCCATATTGTGGTGTGTGAGGGATGTTATGTTAATGCTGCCATATTGTGGTGTGTGAGGGATGTTATGTTAATGCTGCCATATTGTGGTGTGGGAGGGATGTTATGTTAATGCTGCCATATTGTGGGTGTGAGGGATGTTATGTTAATGCTGCCATATTGTGGTGTGCGAGGGATGTTATGTTAATGCTGCCATATTGTGGTATGTGAGGGATGTTATGTTAATCCTGCCATATTGTGGTGTGTGAGGGATGTTATGTTAATGCTGCCATATTGTGGTGTGTGAGGGATGTTATGTTAATGCTGCCATATTGTGAGGTGTGTGAGGGATGTTATGTTAATGCTGCCATATTGTGGTGTGTGAGGGGATGTATGTTAATGCTGCCATATTGTGGTGTGTGAGGGATGTTATGTTAATGCTGCCATATTGTGAGGTGTGTGAGGGATGTTATGTTAATCCTGCCATATTGTGGTGTGTGAGGGATGTTATGTTAATCCTGCCATATTGTGAGGTGTGTGAGGGATGTTATGTTAATGCTGCCATATTGTGGTGTGCGAGGGATGTTATGTTAATGCTGCCATATTGTGGTGTGTGAGGGATGTTATGTTAATCCTGCCATATTGTGAGGTGTGTGAGGGATGTTATGTTAATGCTGCCATATTGTGAGGTGTGTGAGGGATGTTATGTTAATGCTGCCATATTGTGAGATTGTGTACTCACCTAGTTGTATTCGCCTAGTTGTGCTTGCGGGGGTTGAGCTCCAGCTCTTTGGTCCCGCCTCCTAACTGCTGTATAAGTTCCTGGTTCTGGCTGTTGTGTCCTGCTGCTGGTTCTTTCTGCTGCGTCTTGCTGCTGCTGGCTCTGGCTGTTGTGTCCTGCTGCTGGTTCTGGCTGCTGCGTCCTGCTGCTGCTGGCTTTGGCTGTTGCGTCCTGCTGTTGCTGCTGGCTCTGGCTGTTGCGTCCTGCTGCTGCTGGCTCTGGCTGTTGCGTCCTGCTGCTGCTGGCTCTGGCTGTTGCGTCCTGATGCTGCTGGCTCTGGCTGTTGCGTCCTGATGCTGCTGGCTCTGGCTGTTGTGTCCTGATGCTGCTGGTTCTGGCTGCTGCGTCTTGCTTGTTCTGGCTGTTGCGTCTTGCTGGCTCTGGCTGTTGCGTCTTGCTGCTGCTGGTTCTGGCTGTTGCGTCCTGCTGCTGCTGTTGCTGGCTGTTGCGTCCTGCTGCTGCAGGACGCTTTCGCTGATAATTCCCTCTCTCCATTTCACGTTGTTGTTAAAGATTCGCTACTAGGAACAAAAAGTTCCAAGTAGCACGGGCTATGGTGAGCCCGAAGTGGACTTACTGGCGCAGGAGCGGGGCAAGTAGCACGGGCTGTGGTGATCCCGTAGTGGACTTACCTAGCACAGGAGCAGGGCAAGTAGCACGGGCTATGGTGAGCCCGTAGTGGACTTACCTGGCACAGGAGCGGGGCAAGTAGCACGGGCTATGGTGAGCCCGTAGTGGACCTACCTGGCACAGGAGCGGGGCAAATAGCACGGGCTATGGTGAGCCCGTAGTGGACTTACCTGGCACAGGAGCGGGGCAAGTAGCACGGGCTATGGTGAGCCCGTAGTGGACTTACCTGGCACAGGAGCGGGGCAAGTAGCACGGGCTGTGGTGAGCCCGTAGTGGACTTACCTGGCACAGGAGCAGGGCAAATAGCACAGGCTATGGTGAGCCCGTAGTGGACTTACCTGGCACAGGAGCGGGGCAAATATCACAGGCTATGGTGAGCCCGTAGTGGACTTACCTGGCACAGGAGCGGGGCTGTAACTGCATGCATTTCTCGTATCTCCTCTTGCCCCTTTCTGCGTAGTTTGTTTCCCTGATTTATTTAGCCACTTGGCCTTCTCCTTTCTCCCCGTATTCTCTCTTATATTGACTCCATCTTCCACTGGTTCTTAGTTAAGACTCGACTACGGTCTTGGATGATCTGGAACGTTGTCTTTTTAAGTATGTAATATATAACATACTATATTGGGTTTGTATGCAACAAACATACAAACCTAATAAACAGGTTTGTGTGTTTGTTGCAGGCTTGTGTGTTTATTGAAGGCTTTTTTGTATGTACTCTGATGTGTTTGGTGCAGGCTGTGTGTTTGGTGTGGGTTGTACGTGTTACTGGCGAGTGTTTGTGTTGCTGACTGTGTGGGAAGAATTAAAGAGGAGAAAATATAGACGCATGACCAAGAGAAAAACTAAACTGGAAGACAGTGTTGTGAAGAAAAAGTAATAATGAGAAGAGAGAGGAGGAGGAGGAGGAGGAGGAGGTGGAGAGAAGAATATCAACCCTGAAGCAAAATGAGGGTAAGGAGAAGGGTAATACACGAACAAGATCCGAGAGGCGGAAATCCGTCGAGTTATAATGGGAGTGGCAGCCGTCGTGTGTTGCAAGATGGCTCCCTGTGAACACGACAGGCACACGCCTCTTCAACATCTTCGAGAAATGCTTTCCGAGCACAAGACGATGTTTTCAAGAGGCGCTCGGACAAATTCCTGGGCAAGTGGCGGATTAGCCGGGGTTGTAATGGGTATGTGAGGAAGCGGGACGCTACAAGCAACAGCCTGAATGATCAGGTTACCATCAAACTCGCCTGGCCTTCGGCCTGTAGGACTTGAAACGCACTACAGTATTGCTCTTATAATTGTTATTACGCTTGGATCGTAATTGCTGTGCCTCAGGATGAGGATCAAGGAAGGGGTGGGATTGTTGATCATCAGGCCGTATGATCACCAGGCTGTGTATCGTTCGTCAGGCTGCGAGCAGCCGCGTCCAACAGCCTCGTTGACCAGTCAAGCAGCGAGTAGGCCTGGAAGAGGACCGGGCCGTGGGGAAGCTAAACCCCGAAATCACCTCAAGGTATCCTTGGCAGAAGCGGAATTTTATGAGTAGACAAAATAGGACACCACAAACCTTCAATGTGATGTAAAGTAGGTCTTTCAATGGGCTACAGACAATAATATATTTAAAGTGTAGTAGTTCCAGCTCCTGTGCTATGGAGAAAATGAAAATATAAAAACGGAAGCCACGTACAAAATGCAGTCAAATCATAACATAGAACGAAAAGGCAATGTAAAGGATCTGGGTGTATTCATGTCGGAAGACTTTACCTTTAAAGAACACAATAAAGTAACCGTCACAACTGCAAGAAAAATGACAGGTTGGATAACAAGAACTTTTCACACTAGAGATGCTGTACCGATGATGATACTCTTCAAGACGCTAGTGCTCTCTAGAGTGGAGTACTGCTGCACAATGACAGCCCCTTTCAAAGCTGGAGAAATTGCTGACCTGGAGAGCGTGCAGAGATCCTTTACTGCTAGAATCCACTCGGTAAAACATCTAAACTATTGGGACTGACTACAGAGCCTAAATCTGTATTCTCTTGAGCGCAGGCGGAAGAGATACATAATAATTTACACGTGGAAAATATTAGACCTTACCTTGCGGTTACCTCGCCATGATTTCGGGGTTCAACGTCCCCGCGGCCCGGTCCTCGACCAGGCCTCTTCGTTGCTGGACAGGTCAACTAGGCTGTTGGACGCGGCTGCTCATAGCCTGACGTAGGAATCATAGCGTGGATGATCAGGTATCCTTTGGAGGTGTTTTTCAAGTTCTCTCTTGAACATTAAACTGCTAAATAGTTTATCTTTATCTACCCTGTCAATTTCTGAGAATTTTATAGGTAGTGATCATGTATCCCTTAACTCGTGTTTTCGTGTCGTGGAAAGACATGGCACCGCTTGGGCACCCTGTCAGGCAATCCATCATGACACTCTTCCCTTGGCTGTCATACACTCAGCCCTGGAGGCTCGGCCACACCGGAAGAACCGCCTCATAAAACTCAGTCTTTGAGTATTGGACGCAACCCGGCGTCGCTGTTATACCTCATCCCTGCCCTCTCATAAACAGTCCTCACTGACAGCCCTCACTGACAGCCCTCACTGACAGCCCTCACTGACTGTCCTCACTGACAGCCCTCACTGACAGCCCTCGCCTGGGGGGTGAGCCCCGCATCAATGTATTAGTGTTCTCTTGGGTCACAATAATGTAACTTCAAGGTTTTTTTGCAGCCATTTTGTAACTTGTAGAAATGCAACCTTTGTTAAAATGTCTCACAGCTGTAACATAAGCGGCATTGATCGCAGGAGAAGTATACGCTATGCTGCTGCTTAAATACCGCGAGGCTCACAGCTGCAGCTGTCGAGACACGGCAGCTGCAGTGCTTCAAGACATCTGTTCTGTGTTATGGAAGCTTTGTTACGTGCTTCAGGGCTCACACTGTACTGGGTACTCCGGGGCTCACACTGTACTGGGTACTCCGGGGCTCACACTGTACTGGGTACTCCGGGGCTCACACTGTACTGGGTACTCCGGGGCTCACACTGTACTGGGTACTCCGGGGCTCTCACTGTACTGGGTACTCCTGGGCTCTCACTGTACTGGGTACTCCGGGGCTCACACTGTACTGGGTACTCCAGGGCTCACACTGTACTGGGTACTCCGGGGCTCTCACTGTACTGGGTACTCCGGGGCTCACACTGTACTGGGTACTCCGGGGCTCTCACTGTACTGGGTACTCCAGGGCTCACACTGTACTGGGTACTCCGGGGCTCACACTGTACTGGGTACTCCGGGGCTCACACTGTACTGGGTACTCCGGGGCTCTCACTGTACTGGGTACTCCGGGGCTCACACTGTACTGGGTACTCCGGGGCTCACACTGTACTGGGTACTCCGGGGCTCTCACTGTACTGGGTACTCCGGGGCTCTCACTGTACTGGGTACTCCGGGGCTCACACTGTACTGGGTACTCCGGGCTCACACTGTACTGGGTACTCCGGGGCTCTCACTGTACTGGGTACTCCGGGGCTCACACTGTACTGGGTACTCCGGGGCTCACACTGTACTGGGTACTCCGGGGCTCTCACTGTACTGGGTACTCCAGGGCTCTCACTGTACTGGGTACTCCAGGGCTCACACTGTACTGGGTACTCCGGGGCTCACACTGTACTGGGTACTCCAGGGCTCTCACTGTACTGGGTACTCCAGGGCTCACACTGTACTGGGTACTCCTGGGCTCACACTGTACTGGGTACTCCGGGGCTCACACTGTACTGGGTACTCCGGGCTCTCACTGTACTGGGTACTCCAGGGCTCTCACTGTACTGGGTACTCCAGGGCTCACACTGTACTGGGTACTCCAGGGCTCACACTGTACTGGGTACTCCAGGGCTCTCACTGTACTGGGTACTCCAGGGTTCACACTGTACTGGGTACTCCAGGGCTCACACTGTACTGGGTACTCCTGGGCTCACACTGTACTGGGTACTCCGGGGCTCACACTGTACTGGGTACTCCGGGGCTCACACTGTACTGGGTACTCCGGGGCTCACACTGTACTGGGTACTCCAGGGCTCACACTGTACTGGGTACTCCGGGGCTCACACTGTACTGGGTACTCCAGGGCTCACACTGTACTCCAGGGCTCACACTGTACTGGGTACTCCGGGGCTCACACTGTACTGGGTACTCCGGGGCTCACACTGTACTGGGTACTCCAGGGCTCACACTGTACTGGGTACTCCGGGGCTCTCACTGTACTGGGTACTCCTGGGCTCTCACTGTACTGGGTACTCCGGGGCTCACACTGTACTGGGTACTCCGGGGCTCTCACTGTACTGGGTACTCCGGGGCTCACACTGTACTGGGTACTCCAGGGCTCACACTGTACTCCAGGGCTCACACTGTACTGGGTACTCCGGGCTCACACTGTACTGGGTACTCCAGGGCTCACACTGTACTCCAGGGTTCACACTGTACTGGGTACTCCAGGGCTCACACTGTACTGGGTACTCCAGGGCTCACACTGTACTGGGTACTCCGGGGCTCACACTCTACTCCAGGGCTCACACTGTACTGGGTACTCCGGGGCTCACACTGTACTGGGTACTCCAGGGCTCACACTGTACTGGGTACTCCAGGGCTCACACTGTACTCCAGGGTTCACACTGTACTGGGTACTCCAGGGCTCACACTGTACTGGGTACTCCAGGGCTCACACTGTACTGGGTACTCCGGGGCTCACACTCTACTCCAGGGCTCACACTGTACTCCAGGGCTCTCACTGTACTCCAGGGTTCACACTGTACTGGGTACTCCAGGGCTCACACTGTACTGAGTACTCTGGGGCTCACACTGTACTGAGTACTCTGGGGCTCACACTGTACTGAGTACTCCGGGGCTCACCTGTGTATCGAATTTACTCAGTCTCTATGATCGAGCAACAGATATTACAGGAAAGAGATGGTTGGGTTGACTGCATCTGTCTCGACCTAAAAAAGGCTTTCGACAGAGTTCCGCATAAGAGGTTGTTCTGGAAACTGGAAAATATTGGAGGGGTGACAGGTTAGCTTCTAACATGGATGAAAAATTTTCTGACTGATAGAAAAATGAGGGCAGTAATCGGAGGCAATGTATCGGACTGGAGAAATGTCACAAGTGGAGTACCACTGGGTTCAGTTCTTGCACCAGTGATGTTTATTGTCTATATAAATGATCTACCAGTTGGTATACAGAATTATATGAACATGTTTGCTGATGATGCTAAGATAATAGGAAGGATAAGAAATTTAGATGATTGTCATGCCCTTCAAGAAGCCCTGGATAAAACAAGTATATGGAGCACCACTTGGCAAATGGAATTTAATGTTAATAAATGCCATGTTATGGAATGTGGAATAGGAGAACATAGACCCCACTCAACCTATATATTATGTGAGAAATCTTTAAAGAATTCTGATAAAGAAAGAGATCTAGGGGGTGGTTCTAGAGAGAAAACTATCACCTGAGGACCACATAAAGAATATTGTGCGAGGAGCCTATGCCACACTTTCTAACTTCAGAATTGCTTTTAAATACATGGATGGCGATATACTAAAGAAATTGTTCATGACTTTTGTTAGGCCAAAGCTAGAATATGCAGCGGTTGTGTGGTGCCCATATCTTAAGAAGCACATCAACAAACTGGAAAAGGTGCAAAGACATGCTACTAAGTGGCTCCCAGAACTGAAGGGCAAGAGCTACGAGGAGAGGTTAGAGGCATTAAATATGCCAAAAATAGAAGACAGAAGAAAAAGAGGTGATATGATCACTACGTACAAATAGTAACAGGAATTGATAAAATCGACAGGGAAGATTTCCTGAGACCTGCCCTGGAAACACAAACCGAAACTGCCTCTATTTTCCGCTTGTTACAACGTGTAATAAAGTTGTTACATCTTGGCTTAACGTGTTTATGACGTATTAGAACGTTGTTACAACTCGCTATATTGGTTGTTATATCTGGTTAGGAAGTATTAAAACATGTTCGAACGTTGTACCAACGTCGTAGTTTCGGTGTGTGTTTGGCGGGTGGAACTTTAAGAACAAGAGGTCATAGATTTAAACTAGCTAAACACAGATGCCGAAGAAATATAAGAAAATTCACTTTCGCAAATAGTGGTAGACGGTTGGAACAAGTTAGGGGAGAAGGTGGTGGAGGCCAAGACCGTCAGTAGTTTCAAAGCGTTATATGACAGTGCTGGGAAGACGGGACATCACGAGCGTAGCTCTCATCCTGTAACTACACTTAGGTAATTACACACACACACACACACACACACACACACACACACACACACACACACACACACACACACACACACACACACAGAGGCGGGTTGAGGTCTCAAATTGGCGAGACGTCACCAGTGGGTCCCGCAGGGTTCAGTCCTTGGACCCATACTGTTTCTTAATATGTAAATGATCTTCCAGATGGTATAGAATCATTCATCTTATTGTTTGCTGATGATGCAAAAATTATGAGGAGGATTAAGACGGAGGAAGACAGTATGAGACTACAAGATGACCTAGACAAACTGCATGAATGGTCCAACAAATGGCTACTAAAGTTCAACCCGAGTAAATGTAAGGTAATGAAACTAGGCAGTGGAAACAGGAGGCCAGACTCAGGATACAGAATAGGAGACGAAGTCCTTCATGAAACGGACAGAGAAGGATCTAAGAGTTGATATCACACCAACCCTGTCTCCTGAAGCCCACATCAAACGAATAACATCTGCGGCGTATGCGAGGCTGGCTAACATCAGAACTGCCTTCAGGAACCTGTGTAAGGAATCATTCAGAACCTTGTATACCACATATGTAAGACCAATCCTGGAGTATGCGGCCCCAGCATGGAGCCCGTACCTTGTCAAGCACAAGACGAAGCTGGAAAAAATTCAATGATATGCCACTAGACTAGTCCCAGAACTAAGAGGCATGAGTTACGAGGAAAGGCTGCGAGAAATGCACCTCACGACAGAAGAAGACAGAAGAGTAAGGGGAGTCATGATCACTACTTACAAAATTCTCAGAGGAATTGACAGGGTAGATAAAGATAAACTGTTTAACACGAGTGGTACACAAACAAGGGGACACAGGTGGAGACTGAGTACCCAAATGAGCCACAGTTAGAAAGAACTTTTTCAGTGTCAGAGTAGTTAACAGATGGAATGCATTAGGCAGTGATGTGATGGAGGCTGACTCCATACACAGTTTCAAATGTAGATATGATAGAGCCAGTAGGCTCAGAAATCTGTACATCAGTTGATTGACTGTTGAGAGGCAGGACCAAAGAGACAGAGCTCAACCCCCACAAGCACAATTAGGAGAGTACAATTAGGGGAGAACACACACACACACCGATGGTTTAATAGACAGTGTCAGGAAGCAAAAATGGCCAGCAGGCGGGAGTGGAGGAAGTACAGAAGACAAGGACATAGGACAACAGGATCAGATGCAACAGAGCTAGGAACGATACATTAACATTAAGACGAACATCGGAGAGGGACTGAGAACGATATTGCGATCNAGTACTTTCTATACTGTCATTAAATATGAGACGGTTTTTTAGCCACGATATCAAAAGATTCTAAGAGGATTCAACAATGACACAGACGGGAAATTTAACATGAGTTTATTGAGATATCAAATTATACTAACACCACGATAATTCCTACTCTAAACACTGGCAACAAGTTAAGAAATTTTAGACCTGGAACAAAATTACAGAGATCACACACATTACCTTAAACAAGACCTCTGTCTCCGCCTGGTGGGCACTGTCTCTCCCGGCCTGTGGGTGATTGTCACAGAACCGGCCTCGATCCGGGAGCACCGTACTCTCTCTGTCCGTCCTACCCTCTATCTCACCCCTAGCTCTACAGGCCCTATATACACCATTACAAAAGGGGGAGGGGAACCATAAACTGTTTCAAGAGAGGACTTATTAATTACGTGTATGGCTGACCCTTTGACTGGTAAAAGGGGGAAATCCAAGCATGTTTACACATGAGGATCTGGAGTCTGTCCCTTACCCTCTTGACAAGAGTATCATGAATTATTACATACTTGAAACTTGTGCTGAATAGACTAACCCAGGAATTTTTAATCAACATACAAGAAAACCGGAGGCCATCTGGGCTGACCTCTTGGAGCAGACTTCCCTGGTTGAGCTCTCGAGGGGGGGGGGGGGGGGGGGCATGGGTGTTACACGAGGAGGAGGAAGCAGCGTGCTTTAAGTGTGTACGCAGCAGCCGGCGTTATGTATCGTAGCGTCTTGAGAGTTTTGTGAAGGCTGCCGCAGTAGTGGTCCACGTGTGTGTGTAGATCTACGTCGCAGATACCGGTAAAGGAAGTACGAGGCTGTGAAGAGCGCAACACTTTAAGTTTAGTTGTGGTAAGCAGGTACGAGTTGTCAAGATTGATTGATTGATGAAGATTAAGCGTCCTAAGGCGTTGCCACGGGCATGAGTAATCCATAAAGGCAGTTCTTAAGGATGAGGATGTTTTAGTTTCAGCTGCACGGAACAAAAAGTTCCGAGTAGCACGGTTAACCCGTAGTCGACTTACCCGGCATAGGAGCGGGGCTATGGTGAACCCGTAGTGGATTTACCCGGCATAGGAGCGGGGCTATGGTGAACCCGTAGTGGATTTACCCGGCATAGG
This sequence comes from Procambarus virginalis, assembly GCA_020271785.1. Classification (NCBI taxonomy): domain Eukaryota; kingdom Metazoa; phylum Arthropoda; class Malacostraca; order Decapoda; family Cambaridae; genus Procambarus; species Procambarus virginalis. Next base: position 20,706,280 of record WNGS01166226.1, on the reverse strand, counting down.
AGAGGGGCTATGGTGAACCCGTAGTGAATTTACCCGGCATAGGAGCGGGGCTGTAACTTGTTCACTTGTCAAGGATACAGTTTGTGGTTCGGTGAAGCAGGTTGATGTTGTTTAAGATTCGCTACTTGGAACAAAAAGTTCCAAGTAGCAATGGGCTATAGTGAGCCGTAGTGGACTTACCTGGCACTGGAGTGGGGCAAGTAGCATGGACTGCGGTGAGCTTGTAGTGGACTTACCAGTGGACTTACCCATGGACTTACCAGTGCCACCCCAAGAGGGTGGCACGGGCATTAATAGCCCGTAAGATGAGATGAAGTTATTGTTTTTAGATTTGGCTACTCAGAACGAAATGTACATGTAGCACGGGCTATGGTGAGCCCGTGGTGAAGCAGGCTGCATCACTCCTTTTATAGGAGGGATGAAGGTACGGTACCACTGCCTTAGGGTGGGGGGGGGGTAGGAGGAGGTTTGAATTGGTGTGCGAGTTAAGTTTGTAAGGGATCATGAGCTTCTACGGACCTGGCAGCTGAGTGGACAGTGCTTCGGTTTCGTAGTCCTAAGGTTCCGGGTTCGATTTCCGGTGGAGGCGGAGACAAATGGCCAAATATTCTTTTCACCCTAATGCCCCTCTTACCAAGCAGTAAATAGGTACCTGGGAGTTAGTGAGCTGCTACGGACTGCTTCCTGGGGGTGTGTAACAAAAAGGAGGCCTGGTCGAGGACCGGGCCGCGGGGACGCTAAGACCCGAAATTATCTCAAGATAACGTCAAGATGGTGTTGGTGGTCATAAAATGGGCACAAAAGGGGAGTTACTATCAAAGTTGGGAGATGTATCTTTAACTTCCAAACGAACAAAACCCAAAGTGTAATAATGTAAAAGAACAAATGACTTCCGAAGCATACAAAGTTTGTTTCAAACATGTTCCTTCGCGGAAAGCCAGGTGGAGGACAAACGTAGAAAACGCAGAAATAACGGAGAAGAGGAGGAGAAGAACCAAAAATAACGGAAATGCTTAAACAGACGAGACTTTCTCTGCAAAGAAGGAATAATTTAAACAGGGAGATTGAAGAAATAGAGCAAAGTTAATCATATCAGATAATTGAAATGCAACTAGAACAGAAAACAGTACAATAAATAAAGAAATAACAAAAATATTTCTTCACATATGCGAAATCTAAGGCAGAAACCAGTCAGTATTTGACCTATTTTTATAAGTGAAGGTTCATACATATTGGATCCCAAATTTCCTGAAATCCTAAAGAAAACAGTATGAAGACATGTGTAGCACCCAATCAACAGCATGAAAGAGGAAGATCGGGATAGCTTCTTTATGCATGATATCCAAACGCCTGAAAATGTAACTGGTATCAACACAAGTGATCAACATATCAACAGTTGACAACATGCTCATGCACTCAGCCCCGGGTCCAGACTCACGGAATTCAATATTTATAGAGAAATGCAAGGTGCCAGTAGCACAGGCACTCAGTATGGTGTGGAGGAAGAGCTTGGACACGGGGGCGATACCAGATGCACTTAAAGCAGCGGACATTAGCCCTTCTACACAAGGGAGGGAGCAAAGCATTGGCAAAGAAATAAAGACCAGTTGCACTAACGTTCCAAATAATAAAAGTATTTGAGAGAATGATCAGGAGTCAGGTCACTAGTTTCATGGAAACCAATGACCTCCACAATCCAGGCCAACATGGATTTAGAGCAGGAAGATCATGCCTCTCACAGCTACTTGACCATTACGACAAAATCACTGAGGCATTAGAAGAAAAGCAGAATGCAGATATGGTATACACGGACTTCGCAAAGGCATTCAATAAATGTGACCATGGAGTGATAGTACACAAAATATGGGGCCAGATTCACGAAGCAGTTACGCAAGCACATAAGTCCATCTTTTCTCAATCTTTGGCAGCTTTGTTTACAATTATTAAACAGTTAATGAGCTCCGAAGCACCAGGAGGCTGTTTATAACAATAACAACACTTGATTGGGGAGTTTTCATGCTTGTGAACTGTGTAATGTAACCAAAGCCGTCAAAGATTGAGGAAAGATGTACACGTTCGTAACTACTTGCGTAACTGCTTCGTGAATCTGGCCGATGGTCAATAGGAATAACACTTAAAGTAGGATGGTGCAAAAACCATGGACATCTTCCAGAGAAAATTGATTGTTTCTTCAAGAAGTGCCGGACCAACCGGACTGTGGAGGATATGTGGGCCTGTGGGCCGCTCCAAGGAACAGCCTGGTGGACCAAGCTATCACAAGTCAAAAGAGAGGAACTCCTAGAACCCCATCAAAGTATGATCAAGGTAAAGCAAGGAAGTGAACAAAGTAAAAATCCGGACCATCAACCGTGAAGAGCTCAGTCCCCAGGGTACTGTGCTTGCTCCAGTACTCTCCCTCATCCTCATATTGGACATAAAGGACACAATCTATAGCACTGTATCATCCTTTGTAGGTGACACGAGGATCTTCATGAGAGTAGACAACATAGAGACACGGCATACCTCCAAACTAATGTTAATCAATCTTTTAAGGGAGACAGCAAATAACTTTTAATAACAAGTTCCAGCATAATGCTATGGAAAAAAAATAGAAAAGGAAGACACAAAAACACGGTCAAATCACATGATAGAAGGAAACAGCAATGTTCAGAACTGGGCGTAGTCATGTCGGGAGATATTACCTGTAGAGAACACCATAAAGTAGCCGTCACGACTGCAAGAAAAATAACAGCTTGGATAATAATAACCTTCCAAACAAGGCACGCCATACCAATGTAACACCAATAGGTGTTTGGTTTAGTTTTATTTTATATACACATAGTTCATGAGTCACAGACAAGGATTTGACAGACGCCAACTTGTCTGGCCTGGATCTCACACCTCTAGTTTTAATGACACCGAGTTGACCTGAGGTCAGGTCATGCGAATCTCACCTGGCTCTCGCTAATCTTATAATGAGCTGGGTAGCTTTCAAACATGCCGACGTTTAAGGAGTGGCTTGGTAGAGTGCCCCAGGCTATCTACTTGTGGGCGGAGTTAGCCACTAGGTTTCCCATATATACTCGGAGAGATATCTATTCGAGAGGAGAAGGACAGAAGAAGCAGAGCAATGGACAGAAAAACAGCCAGCAGCGGCCACCCGTCCACACAGGCGGTCAGCCGGTGGGGCGGGACAGTCTCTGTCAACTACAGACCTCCCCCCCCCCTCTATTCCACGGAAACTCAAGACACTTGGTGAGTTGAACATTAAGGTGACTTAGTCGTGGTTACAGGTGTTGTGTGATGATCAGGGGCAGTCGAGTTGTAGGGTTCTCGAATTCTTGGATGATGACTCACTTTGAACTATTAAGCTTGACCATTTATACTTGCTTAAATTATTGATACTCAGTATGTGAAATATAATTGAAAGTTATTATTTAAATTGTGTTTAACTTTGTTCCCTAGAGATTTTGGAGTTGAGATAAGAAAGTCTCTGCGGTTACTGGTTCCATGATTTGAATGAGTACATGATACAGAGGGAGCATACCTCTTGATAATATCCTTGAGTATATTATGTTGATACGGACAAGTTCCATTCCTTGTCTTGTATGTAAATGATCTAGAATGGATGGTGGCAGCATTTTCTATTTTCTATTTACTATTTTCTACTTCTACTATCTACTCTTCTACTTCTACAATCTACTTTCCTACTTCTACCTATCTACCCTTCTACCTCTTCTACTTCTCCTACTCACTTCCTACTTACTCGATATTTTCATTTCTCCCCCCCCCCCCCGTTACACCAATGATCCATTTAAAGACACTAGTGATCTCTTAGAGTGGAATATTGTTGCACATTTAACAACCCCCCAATTCAAAACTGGAGAAATTACTGACCTCTAGAACGTGCAAAGTTCAAATGAATAAATCGCTGACCTGCAACAACCAGGACCAAAATGACCAAATTGCAAATGTGTGTGCAAACGTCTTTTACCTCTGGAATCCACTTAATATAACATCTAAATTTGGGGGACCGATTAAAATGTTAAATTGTATTCCCTAGAGTCAAACGAGAGAAATACATATTGACTTAAAGGAGGGAAATCTTAGAGGCGATGGTTCCAATCCTGTACGTGGAAATAACTCCTTATGAGACCAGCAGGCATATTGTCGCGTTGTCCCAATCTCCGTCGCGTGTGTCCCAATCTCCGTCGCGTGTGTCCCCAATCTCCGTCGCATGTCACAATCTCGTGAACAATCCCTGTCTCGTGACGATGAATAGTCATCGAGCACCAGGACGGAAGGGGGGTCAGGATAAGGATTTAGGATGGGACGGGGGGAAGGAATGGTGCCCAACTACTTGGGCGGTCGGGGATTGAACACAGACCTGCATGACGCTCTACCGTCCACCCCAAGTAGTTGGGCATTGTTGGTGGGAACAAACTCCCAAAAGTGGAAAATAGAAAGGGAAAATAAGCAAAATTCGTGTTCAATGAGCCATCTCAACCCTGACTGATATTGAACCGGAATTAAATTTGTCGACGTGACGTCCCTGGCCTCTCGCGGGACCGAGTTCTTGAACCAAAGGATGACAGAGGAATATCATATTTTTGAATAATCATGCGAGGGAAAGTTTTAAATGACTTTTCTCTACCACTGTAACATTGCTCGAGTTTGCAACTGTGTCGTCACACTGGTGACCAGATGAAGCATGGGGAGATCTTCCTTAGGCACTGAGCTCTGACTGTTGCGTCTGCTGCTGGCTCTGGCTGTTGCGTCCTGCTGCTGCTGCTGGCTCTGGCTGTTGCGTCCTGCTTGCTGGCTCTGTCTGTTGCGTCCT
>WNGS01166226.1:20650258-20701156 GCA_020271785.1 Procambarus virginalis | reverse complement strand
ACTGATGGTGGTGTGTAAACCTCTGCGTCACTACTGATGGTGGTGTGTAAACCTCTGCGTCACTACTGATGGTGGTGTGTAAACCTCTGCGTCACTACTGATGGTGGTGTGTAAACCTCTGCGTCACTACTGATGGTGGTGTGTAAACCTCTGCGTCACCACTTATGACGCAGGATTACCGACGCTGACGAACTAACTTGGGGACTGATCTCTGCCCAGTGACGCCCTCTGATGAAGGTGCTCATCCCGGGTCTTGAGTTAGGACCAGAGAAGTAATTGTAGAAGAAGAGACGAGAACTACTTCAAGAAGTGCCGCACTAACCAGGCTGGGGGGTGGATATGTGGGCCTGCGGGCCGCTACAAGCAACTGCCTGGTGTACCAAGTTACCACAAGTCAAGCCTGGCCTTGGGCCAGGCTTGGGGAGTTGAACAACTCTTAGAACCCCATCCAGGTTCAATTCAGGGGCCAGATTCACGAAGCAGTTACGCAAATACTTACGAACGTGAACATCTTTCTTCAAACTTTGACGGCCTTGGTTACATTTATTAAACAGTTTACAAGCATGAAAACTTGCCAATCAACTGTTGTTATAAACAGCTTCCTGGTGCTTCGGAGCTCATTAACTGTTTAATAATTGTAAACAAAGCCGCAAAAGATTGAAAAAAGATGTATAGGGTCGTAAGTGCTTGCGTAACTGCTTCGTGAAACTGGCCCTGGCATATAATGGCACACGTAACAAAGAGGGGGTCGCCTCCAATTGCTCCATTTATAAATTGGTGGAGGTGTTGGGTGTGTGCTGGTTGGTAAGGTAACTGACACACACACGTCCCTTGATCTTTCACTTTCCTGCCTCACGCTGCCTAAATGCTTCCGACACAACACTATTGAATGACACCGTGTGGCGTATTGTCTCCTCTTGACACACTACATTCCTACCGTGAGTGACCACTTCTATTGCCACGAATTTTACGTTGTGCTAAACCCGTGTTCTAACACGAATAATCCTTGCGTCCGTGTACACGAATTTTCACAGAATAACAGGGGGAACGAGTGAAATTCTGAGGTTACAGTACGACTGTTTTCAGTGAAAATTCAAACCAATTCTTCATGAATGTGAAACACGACAGTGAATTGTGTGTTAGACTGTCACCCCAACCCCACAGGACTTCGAAGTAGCCATTGACAGCATGCAATGCACCTTGCCCGAGGCCTAGAGGCCTAGAGGCCTGGGGCAGTATTCCAACTATTGTTAAAACATTTTAGCAGGAGTGCGTGTGTATTTACCTAATTGTGCTTGCGGGGGTTGAGCTCTGGCTCTTGGGTCCCGCCTCTCAACCGTCAATCAACAGGTTACAAGTTCCTGAGCCTATTGGGCTCTATCATATCTACACTTGAAGCTGTGTATGGAGTCAGCCTCTACCACATCACTTCCTAATGCATTCCATTAGTCTACTACTCTGACACTGAAAAAATTCTTTCTAACGTCTCTAAGGCTCATTTGGGCACTCAATTTCACCTGTGTCCCCTAGTGCGTGTGCCCCTTGTGTTAAAAAGTCTGTCTTTATCATCCCTATCAATTCCTCTGAGAATCTTGTATGTGGTGATCATGTCCCCTCTAACTCTTGTCTCCCAGTGACGTGAGGTTTAATTCCCGTAGTCTCTCCTCGTAGCTCATACCTTCAGTTCTGGTACTAGTCTGGTGGCAAATCTTTGAACCTTTTCCAGTTTAGTCTTATGCTTGACTAGATATGGACTCCATGCTGGAGCTGCATACACCAGGATTGGTCTGACATATGTGGTATATAATGTTCTGAAAGATTCCTTACACAAATTTCTAAAGGCCGTTCTTATGTTAGCCATCCTGCATATGCATGAGTTATCCTCTGATGTCCTCATGAGCTTCAGGGGACAGGTCTGGCGTGATGTCAACCCCCAGGTCTTTCTCTCTGACTCTTGCAGGATTTCATCTCCCAAATGATACCTTGTATCTGGTCTCCTGCTCCCCTACACCTATCTTCATTACATTACATTTGCTTGGGTTAAACTCTAACAACCATTTGTTCGACCATTCCTGCAGCTTGTCCAGGTCTTCTTGAAGCCTCAAGCTGTCCTCCTCTGTCTTAATCCTTCTCATAATTTTGGCGTCGTCAGCAAACATTGAGAGGAATGAGTTTATACCCTCTGGGAGATCATTTACGTATATCAGAAACAGGATAGATCAGAGTACAGAGCCCTGTGGGACTCCACTGGTGACTTCACGCCAGTCTGAGGTCTCACCCCTCACTGTAACTCTCTGCTTCCTATTGCTTAGGTACTCCCTTATCCACTGGAGCGCCCTACCTGTTACTCCTGCCTGTTTCTCCAGCTTATGCATCAGCCTTTTATGGGGTACTGTGTCAAAGGCTTTCCGACAGTCCAAAAAAATGCAGTCCGCCCATCCTTCTCTTTCTTGCTTAAATTTGTCACCTGATCGTAGAATTCTATTAAGCCTGTAAGGCAAGATTTACCCTCCCTGAACCCATGTTGATGGGTTGTCACGAAGTCTCTTCTCTCCAGATGTGTTACTAGGTTTTTTCTCACAATCTTCTCCATCACCTTGCATGGTATACAAGTTAAGGACACTGGCCTGTAGTTCAGTGCCTCTTGTCTGTCACCCTTTTTGTATATTGAGACTACATTAGCCGTCTTCCATATTTCTGGTAGGTCTCCCGTTTCCAGTGACCTACTATACACTATGGAGAGTGGCAAACAGCTCCAGCTCAATAGGTGCCTCTTGACCTCATCTTTTGTAATTTCCACCTGTGTCCCCTAGTGCGTGTGCCCCTGTGTTAAAAAGTCTGTCTTTATCTACCCTATCAATTCATTTGAGAAACTTGTATGTGGTGATCATGTCCCCTCTAACTCTTCTGTCTCCCAGTGACGTGAAGCTGTGTGTGTGTGTGTAGAGAGGGAGGGGCGGGGTGATTTTTTCCATACTCGTAACAAAATGTAAATAATTATTTTCTGTAACAAATTTATATATAATTTTCCGTGTATATTTTTATAGTTTACATTTTTCATAAACAAAATCCGCAAGATTAATATTAGGTAATTTGTTAGTGTTATTTCTCTCTCCTGTGATGCATGCCTGAGTGTTAGGGGCAGGCTGGAGGGCGAGAGGCAGGCTGGGGCTGGAGGCCGAGAGGCAGGCTGGGGCTGGAGGCCGAGAGGCAGGCTGGGGCTGGAGGGCGAGAGGCAGGCTGGGGCTGGAGGCCGAGAGGCAGGCTGGGGCTGGAGGCCGAGAGGCAGGCTGGGGCTGGAGGGCGAGAGGCAGGCTGGGGCTGGAGGCCGAGAGGCAGGGCTGGGGCTGGAGGGCGAGAGGCAGGCTGGGGCTGGAGGCCGAGAGGCAGGCTGGGGCTGGAGGCGAGAGGCAGGCTGGGGCTGGAGGGCGAGAGGCAGGCTGGGGCTGGAGGCCGAGAGGCAGGCTGGGGCTGGAGGCCGAGAGGCAGGCTGGGGCTGGAGGGCGAGAGGCAGGCTGGGGCTGGAGGCGAGAGGCAGGCTGGGGCTGGAGGGCGAGAGGCAGGCTGGGGGCTGGAGGGCGAGAGGCAGGCTGGGGGCTGGAGGCCGAGAGGCAGGCTGGGTGGGGCTGGAGGGCGAGAGGCAGGCTGGGGGCTGGAGGGCGAGAGGCAGGCTGGGGCTGGAGGGCGAGAGGCAGGCTGGGGCTGGAGGCCGAGAGGCAGGCTGGGGGCTGGAGGGCGAGAGGCAGGCTGGGCTGGAGGGCGAGAGGCAGGCTGGGGGCTGGAGGCCGAGAGGCAGGCTGGGGCTGGAGGCCGAGAGGCAGGCTGGGGCTGGAGGCCGAGAGGCAGGCTGGGGGCTGGAGGAGGCCGAGAGGCAGGCTGGGGGCTGGAGGAGCCGAGAGGCAGGCTGGGGGCTGGAGGAGGCCGAGAGGCAGGCTGGGGGCTGGAGGCCGAGAGGCAGGCTGGGGGCTGGAGGCCGAGAGGCAGGCTGGGGGCTGGAGGCCGAGAGGCAGGCTGGGGCTGGAGGCCGAGAGGCAGGCTGGGGGCTGGAGGCCGAGAGGCAGGCTGGGGCTGGAGGCGAGAGGCAGGCTGGGCTGGAGGCCGAGAGGCAGGCTGGGGGCTGGAGGCCGAGAGGCAGGCTGGGGCTGGAGACCGAGAGGCAGGCTGGGGGCTGGAGGCCGAGAGGCAGGCTGGGGCTGGAGGCGAGAGGCAGGCTGGGAGCTGGAGGAGGCCGAGAGGCAGGCTGGGGGCTGGAGGCCGAGAGGCAGGCTGGGGGCTGGAGGAGGCCGAGAGGCAGGCTGGGGGCTGGAGACGAGAGGCAGGCTGGGGCTGGAGGCCGAGAGGCAGGCTGGGGGCTGGAGCCGAGAGGCAGGCTGGGGGCTGGAGGCCGAGAGGCAGGCTGGGGGCTGGAGGCCGAGAGGCAGGCTGGGGGCTGGAGGCCGAGAGGCAGGCTGGGGGCTGGAGGCCGAGAGGCAGGCTGGGGGCTGGAGGGCGAGAGGCAGGCTGGGGCTGGAGGCCGAGAGGCAGGCTGGGGCTGGAGGCCGAGAGGCAGGCTGGGGGCTGGAGGCCGAGAGGCAGGCTGGGGCTGGAGGCCGAGAGGCAGGCTGGAGGGCTATCCCCAACCCATGCTAAAGCCTAGGTCATGCTCAACCTTCACTCAAGCGTAAGAACCAATGATGCTTGTGCAGCACATGCTCAGGTGCAGCACATGCTCAGGTGCAGCACATGCTCTGGTGCTGCACATGCTCAGGTGCTGCACATGCTCAGGTGCAGCACATGCTCAGGTGCTGCATATGCTCAGGTGCTGCACATGCTCAGGTGCTGCACATGCTCAGGTGCTGCACATGCTCAGGTGCAGCACATGCTCAGGTGCAGCACATTCTCTGGTGCAGCACATGCTCAGGTGCAGCACATGCTCTGGTGCTGCACATGCTCAGGTGCTGCACATGCTCAGGTGCAGCAATGCTCTGGTGCAGCACATGCTCAGGTGCTGCACATGCTCAGGTGCTGCACATGCTCAGGTGCTGCACATGCTCAGGTGCTGCACATGCTCAGGTGCAGCACATGCTCAGGTGCAGCACATGCTCTGGTGCAGCACATGCTCAGGTGCTGCACATGCTCAGGTGCTGCACATGCTCAGGTGCTGCACATGCTCTGGTGCTGCACATGCTCTGGTGCAGCACATGCTCAGGTGCTGCACATGCTCAGGTGCTGCACATGCTCAGGTGCTGCACATGCTCAGGTGCTGCACATGCTCAGGTGCTGCACATGCTCAGGTGCTGCACATGCTCAGGTGCAGCACATGCTCTGGTGCAGCACATGCTCAGGTGCTGCACATGCTCTGGTGCTGCACATGCTCTGGTGCTGCACATGCTCAGGTGCTGCACATGCTCAGGTGCTGCACATGCTCAGGTGCTGCACATGCTCTGGTGCAGCACATGCTCAGGTGCTGCACATGCTCTGGTGCAGCACATGCTCAGGTGCTGCACATGCTCAGGTGCTGCACATGCTCAGGTGCTGCACATGCTCAGGTGCTGCACATGCTCAGGTGCTGCACATGCTCAGGTGCTGCACATGCTCAGGTGCAGCACATGCTCTGGTGCAGCACATGCTCAGGTGCTGCACATGCTCAGTGCTGCACATGCTCTGGTGCTGCACATGCTCAGGTGCTGCACATGCTCAGGTGCTGCACATGCTCAGGTGCTGCACATGCTCAGGTGCTGCACATGCTATGGTGCAGCACATGCTCAGGTGCTGCACATGCTCAGGTGCTGCACATGCTCAGGTGCTGCACATGCTCAGGTGCTGCACATGCTCAGGTGCTGCACACATGCTCAGGTGCTGCACATGCTCTGGTGCAGCACATGCTCTGGTGCAGCACATGCTCAGGTGCTGCACATGCTCAGGTGCAGCACATGCTTGGTGCAGCACATGCTCTGGTGCTGCACATGCTCTGGTGCTGCACATGCTCTGGTGCTGCACATGCTCTGGTGCTGCACATGCTCAGGTGCTGCACATGCTCAGGTGCTGCACATGCTCAGGTGCAGCACATGCTCTGGTGCAGCACATGCTCTGGTGCTGCACATGCTCTGGTGCTGCACATGCTCAGGTGCTGCACATGCTCTGGTGCAGCACATGCTCAGGTGCTGCACATGCTCTGGTGCTGCACATGCTCTGGTGCAGCACATGCTCTGGTGCTGCACATGCTCAGGTGCTGCACATGCTCTGGTGCTGCACATGCTCAGGTGCAGCACATGCTCAGGTGCTGCACATGCTCTGGTCCTGCACATGCTCTGGTGCAGCACATGCTCTGGTGCAGCACATGCTCAGGTCTCGTTAATGTTCAAACCCTACGCTCATGTTAATGTGTAAAGGCACATTCCGTTGAACTATATTGTAGAATGTCTGATACTGACTGATCTCCGCCCCCCCCCCCGCCCGCCCCCCTGGGTTAAGCTATTCTGTAATATAAACACTTCATATACTTTACCTGTAATCAAGATTTAGTATTCCACAATCTATAAAATAAAATGTCTTTTTGAGCGTTTATTCTGTTAGATGTTGTAGGTCAGAGGCTTGGGGCTAGTCTCACTCAAGCCTCCAAGATGAATGAGGTCAGTTGGGACTGGCCCAATTGAAATACTTTAAGAAATATCGCCTTTTGAGGAAGCCCCCCCCCCCTCTTTTCATGATAGTCTGAAATATCGGTTGTGTTTCTGTTGGGATCGCTCCTTTTGGAGAATACCCCAACTGGTTGCCAGAAGTAGAGTCTAAGAGCTTACTTGACGGCCTTGTTGCATATATCTGGGTGTTGCAAGCGATCAAAAAGAACTGTCATAAAGTGCAACACAGTGGCCCCAGGTCGAGCCAGGCCCCAGAACTCTCGAAACCCTCCCCAGGTATGCTCCAGGTATACACTTCTTCCCTTGGCTGGGTTCTGGTAATTCTATTAGATGGAACTTGTGACATATCCACTAACTTTCACCTCCGCTTGTGTAAAGGTTCTTCACGTTCAGGGTTTTTGGTCTGTAATAATATATAAACATGCAGAGATCTCCAGCGATTTAACATTGACATATTCCCCACCACCACCACCACCTGTACTCCTGAGGCACAACACTGTGCAAGAACTCATTCATAACATTATGACCTGAACCAGTTCGTCTTCCGTATTTACATAATTATTCACACACTTCAGAAGTTCATTGTCTTGTTGACCAATATCTCAAGTTACATATAGAACAAAGTACAAAGTACGATGAACTGGTACAAGAGAAAGAGAAGAGAAACCTAGATAGTCTTCTTCTAGGAGTGCCGGACCAGCCAGGCTGTAGTGGGTATGTGGGCCGCTGCAAGCAACAGTCTGGTGAACCAAACTCTCACAAGTCGAGGCTGGCCTCGGGCCGGGCTTGGGGAGTAGAACAACTCCCAGAACCCCATCAAGCAATCCAAACTAATCCACAAGACTTATCCAACCTATAGGATAGTAGGGAGGAGGAAAGGTTGTCAGTGATCAGTGGGACGAAGACTCCAGTCTTCTCTAGCGGAGCGTTGACAACACCGCTTACCATACACACACAAATCATATTAACGTGATACATCAATGAAAAATCCACAGGAGCCGTGATGAGGGTTCGAACCTATGTACGGGGTGTTCCCAGACGCGCTTTAGTCCACTGTACCACGACATGGTCACATGTCGGGGTACATTGAGCCCGTCTGGGAACACTCTGTGTATAGGTTCGAACCCTATGCACCTGTGGGGTCTCCTGTGGATTTGTACCTCTTATCATCTACACTGGGAGGTAGATCTCGACTGACTGGGAGGTAGATCTAGACTGACTGGGAGGTAGATCTAGGCTGACTGGGAGGTAGATCTAGACTGACTGGGAGGTAGATCTAGACTGACTGGGAGGTAGATCTAGACTGACTGGGAGGTAGATCTAGACTGACTGGGAGGTAGATCTAGACTGACTGGGATGTAGGCCAACATCCTCAGATGTTGACCAAGACCACTACTGCCTGGGTGACCCCGGCTGACCTCGCATCGGTCACATGGGGTCGCTGGCGCTGATTGCTTCTTGATTTCCGGCCACACTATCTCGATCGAGGTCTGGCCACCACTTGGGGACCAATAAACTATCTCTTGACTAGTTCGCACTCATTTTATCCTCAAAGTCACGTGATCTTCTCTAAAATTGTTGTATGAAATGGACTCAACTTTGAAATGGCAATTAATCAGCTCCAGTGACGTAGCAGAATCGTAAAAGTTTCCCAGAGACTGGTTTAGCAGATTCAGTAGTTCTTAACAATTAATTCTCTGGGTAGAGAATTTGGGAGACAATGGGGGGGAAGAGGAGGGGGGGGGGGGTGTGGGGGGGGGGTAGGGAAAAAGAGGGGGAAGGGGGGAGAGAGACCTGGGCGGAACCGGTTACTCCAAGGTACGGGATACATGTGATGTAACAGTACCTTGAACTTGTGAAAAGCAGTTTAATTAATTTAATTATTGAGCACTCTGCGATCGAGTGCTCAATAACTCAGTAGTTACTGCAGGAAGCCTCCAGTCTTCTCCATGTTGGAGAGAGTAGACTGCATGTATGCTCATTACCATTGTAAATGACGGCCAGGTCTGTAGGGACGCTTGGTTCATGGGTTTGCTGGCGGAGAAGTGGATGGAGTTCTGGCCACAGCCTGATGGCCAGCATGATACATTGTGTCGGCATGACACAGTCTCGTGACACACACACAGCACAATACATTGTGTCGGCATGACACAGCCTCGTGACACACACACAGCACAATACAGTGTGTAGTCATGACGCATACTCCTGTCACGGAATATTACCTGCGGAATCCTTGACACCTGTGTAGTGATCAGTGCTCATGGGTTCGGCAGCTTCTTCCAGCCTTCGCATCCCAGTGACACCCAGCTTCACAGGTAACAAGTTCTAGTCATTACCAGGAAGCGCTAAGCCATTATGACTACGTAACACCTTAAAAGAGACAATGAGCTTGGATATGAGGGACGTAGTGTGACGGTGTCCCACCCCCATATCTTTCCTGTCCCAGCTTCAAGAGTCATATCTCTGCAAGCTGAACGTTCTCTGATGTTCAGGGAACATATATGACGGTATGGAACGTTATCGTGTTGGCAGTGAATTTGCCATTTTAGTTTTGTTATATAAGTGGCTTACGGCCATTTGAGTGACAAGATGGCGCCGAGGCGCTCAGTTTCCCGCCAGAGGAGCGTGACGCCTGGCGGCTGTTGATTGGCCAGGTAGGGTCACGTGACATCATTGACCAATGAGGAGGAACCCTCGGGCGGTGTGACGTCACGAGGCGGAGGGCTTTGGGCGGCAGGCGCCCCGGTGGGCTCAGTATGTCACGGCCCATCGTAGTGTCTGGCCGCGCTCGAGTGAGCTCCCGATCTAGAGGCTAGGAAGCCCCAACCAGTGGACCCAAGCAGCCGCATTGATACTGCAAACATCGAGGGAGGTCACTGGACTTCGGTAGAGTGCATGGGAGCAAGACTTGGCCGACGTTAGAGCGCCAAGAGCTCCATTACTGATAGTCTGTGGCAGAGACGAACGTTGCACTGGGACGCCCAGCGGGCCACGTTCAAACGTATCGGGCGAGCTGTTGTTCCCTGGGTCAAGTCCACTGGCAGACCGAGGAGGGGACACTGAACCAGACTGCAAGTTGTCTACAGTGCCAGTGTGGGAGGAAGAAGGCGACGTGTTCAGGGATCGGTCCCCAGTACCTCGAGAGGTAGAGGAGGAGGACCGTACCTGCAGAGTGTGAGAACGGCGAGGACGCGCATCTACAAGTCGACTGAGGACCTTGTGTGTAGGACCTTGTTCAACAGGGGACCAAACGCCAGTACCGGGGACTTCAGAAACCCTCATCAGAGGATACGTCGACTTGTAGCAGAAAGATTTAAGGTAGATAATTCCCCCCCCCCATTTCCCCTTTGGTCTAGGTGAGCCAGATCTTTCATATCGTGAACATTGTCTCTATTACTACCAGTGTGGTAGAGAGTTAGGCTAGGAGCCAGGTTGCTCATGTAGGCATGAGTTGATATATAAATATATATGAGGGAGCAGTGACTTATGGGCTGCTGGAGGAAGTGGCTGGGTGCAAGAGGCCAGGAGCGAGCTCTTGAATCGTCCAGCTGCTTGTGTCGTCAGAGGCACGAGAGGAGTGTTGCCGCCGTCTGACAGTTCCACGTATATTAATCACCATGCTGACCCAGTGTAGATTTTTTCAGTAAACTTATTAATTTTAACGCTGTGTTTAAGCGAGCCTCTATTCTCTAGGGCTATTTGAGTAGACCATAAATATATATGTATAGATATCGCACTGCACTGCATCTGATATTGAATCCTTGGCTTGAGATAATAAATAAAACCACTGAGAAGTGTTGCTGGGACACGAATATAAACACCCAGCTGGTGACCTTGATAGTTGCCAGTGTCACGGCCGGCAGATTCACCCAAGAGACAGGTGAGGTTGGACTTCCCCACTCGCCAGGGGTACAGTTCAAGGCCAGCCCTTGGTAGACTGGGGGCCCCAGGGCGAGCAGTGGCGCCCAAGGCACACAGGGGCGAAGACCTGCGGGAATAACCCTAACTACATAGGTTAGCAAGGGGTGAAACGGTGACAGTAGCAAGTCACTCAACCACTTGTACCTTCGGGGATCGAACACCATTCCTGCAGGAAACGAATTAATCCACCAAGATGTAGCTTTCATGAGTTTTAAGAGACGGTGTCCTGGGAGTTACCTAGCTGAAGGAGGGGCAGCCCGAGGCACAAGAGGTAGTGACCAGTCACTGGTCATCACTCCCACAGTCTCACCACTGATCACCGGATCTTAATTGGGCTACAAGTTGACATTTACTTCTTTCGTTTTCCAAGTGATAATATGATCGTCTGAAGAGTTTTATGAAACAATAATTACTTTGTAAAGTAGACTAGTCACAGTATATAACGAACTTGAAAAAAAGTTTCTAAAGTAAGCTCGTGTAGGGAATATGATAGCTTGCATAGATCATATAAGGGGGATTTTTATATTGACCTGCGACTGGTTTCGAGAATTTCTCTATTCGCAGTTCACTTTAAGGATATAATTCACTGATCATTGAGACTGTTGCTGGTGGTGGTCGTCACAGCCCCTAAGCTCGACTTGTTTTCTCTCCCTCTGGACCTCTGCTGTTGACATTTTGCTCTGTGATTGTGAGAGACGCATCGCAGTTCCTCACTGGGATTATCTTGAGAGGATTTCGGGGCTTAGCGTTTCCGCGGCCCGGTCCTCGACCAGGCCTTCTCGTTGCTGGACTGGTCAACCAGGCTGTTGGACAGTTCATGCATGTTGGCAAGAGGTGAGAGACTCTCAGTGTTTACACTACGACCGGCGCAGTAAGTCCATCTCGCGCGCGCGCGCACACTCACCATACTGAAGTTGTGTTTCAGACACTGATATTGTAGTTACTAGAGGTGAGTTAACTCCGTCTGCGGGGCGCCACCACCCCCGGGCGGGGCACCGCCGCCACCCCCGGGCGGGGCACCGCCGCCACCCCCGGGCGGCGGGGCACCGCCACCACCCCCGGGCGGGGGGGCACCGCCACCACCCCCGGGCGGGGCACCGCCGCCACCCCCGGGCGGCGGGGCACCGCCACCCCCGGGCGGGGCACCATCAGTAAGCCCGCCTCATCAACGCCCATAAAAGCAGCAATCTTCTCTCGTGTGACGCGCAGCGACTCTCTTGGCCGGAGTATTGATCACGTTATAAATTACCAGGATGTGTGAATATACGTGGGCGCGCGTGTACTCATCTATTTGTGCCTGCAGGATCGAGCATTGACTCTTGGATCACGCCTTTCTAGCCATCGGTTGTTTATAGCATTGACTTCGGTCCCATTTCCCTATCAGGTCTAGTTTTAAAATTACGAATTGAGTTTGCTTCCACCACCTGCTCCTTAAGTGCATTCCATCTTTCCACTACCCGCACCCTAAAAGCGGATAGCACCCTACCACTACCCTAAAAGAATTCTTCCTAACATCTCTGTGACTCATCTGAGTTTCCAGCTTCCACCCATGTCCGCTCGTTCTGTTACTATTCCGTGTGAACATTTCGTCTATGTCCACTCTGTCAATCCCCCTGAGTATTTTATATGTTCCTATCATATCCCCCCTCTCCCTTCTTTTTTTCCAGTGT
Organism: Procambarus virginalis; assembly: GCA_020271785.1. NCBI lineage: Eukaryota > Metazoa > Arthropoda > Malacostraca > Decapoda > Cambaridae > Procambarus > Procambarus virginalis. Next base: position 20,688,945 of record WNGS01166226.1, on the reverse strand, counting down.
TATCAGGTTCAGTTCCTCCAGGCGCTCTTCATATCTCATCCCTCGTAACTCTGGGACGATCCTCGTTGCAAGCTTATGAACCTTTTCCAGTTTCCTTATGTGTTTCTTCAGGTGGGGACTCCATGATGGCGCGGCATACTCTAAAACTGGCCTCACTTAGGCAGTGTAAAGCGCCCTAAATGCCTCCTTGAGGTTACCTTGAGGTGCTTCCGGGGCTTAGCGTCCCCGCGGCCCGGTCATCGACCAGGCCTCTTGGTTGCTGGACTGATCAACCAGGCTGTTGGACGCGGCTGCTCGCAGCCTGACGTATGAGTCACAGCCTGGTTGATCAGGAATCCTTTGGAGGTGCTTGTCCAGTTCTCTCTTGAACACTGTGAGGGGTCGGCCAGTTATGCCCCTTACGTGTAGTGGAAGCGTGTTGAACAGTCTCGGGCCTCTGATGTTGATAGAGTTCTCTCTCAGAGTACCTGTTGCACCTCTGCTTTTCAACCGGGGTATTCTGCACATCCTGCCATGTCTTCTGGTCTCATGTGATGTTATTTCTGTGTGCAGGTTTGGGACCAGCCCCTCTAATATTTTCCATGTGTAAATTATTATGTATCTCTCCCGCCTGCGCTCAAGGGAGTACAGATTTAGGCTCTTTAGTCGGTCCCAATAGTTTAGATGTTTTACCGAGTGGATTCTAGCAGTAAAGGATCTCTGCACGCTCTCCAGGTCAGCAATTTCTCCAGCTTTGAAAGGGGCTGTCATTGTGCAGCAGTACTCCACTCTAGAGAGCACAAGCGTTTTGAAAAGTGTCATCATCGGTATAGCATCTCTAGTGTGAAAAGTTCTTGTTATCCAACCTGTCATTTTTCGTGCAGTTGTGACGGCCACTTTATTGTGTTCTTTAAAGGTAAGGTCTTCCGACATGAGTACACCCAAATCCTTTACATTGCCTTTTCGTGCTATGTTATGATTTGTCTGAGTTTTGTACGTGGCTCCTTACTTAGGTTTCTGTGTGATATTCTAAAAGCGCTAATATGCAGCACGTGTACTCGCCTATTTGTACTTGCAGGATCGAGCATTGACTCTTGGATCTTTAGTGTGTGTGTGTGTGTGTGTACTCACCTAGTTGTGCTTGCGGGGGTTGAGCTCTGGCTCTTTGTGTGTGTGTGTGTGTATTCACCTAGTTGTGCTTGTGCGGTTTGAGCTCTACTCTTTCGGCCCACCTCTCAACTGCCAATCAATCAACTATTACTAACTACTATTTTTTTCCCTCACACACACACACACACACACACACACACACACACACACACACACACACACACACACACACACACACACACACACACACAGAGGAGGACAGCTTGAGACTTCAAGAAGACCTGGACAAGCTGCAGGAATGGTCGAACAAATGGCTGTTAGAGTTTAACCCAAGCAAGTGTAATGTAATGAAGATAGGGGTAGGAAGCAGGAGACCAGATACAAGGTATCATTTGGGAGATGAAATACTTCAAGAGTCAGAGAGAGAGAAAGACCTGGGGGTTGATATCACGCCAGACCTGTCCCCTGAAGCTCATATCAAGAGGATAACATCAGCAGCATATGCCAGGTTGGCTAACATAAGAACGGCCTTTAGAAACTTGTGTAAGGAATCTTTCAGAACATTATATACCACATATGTCAGACCAATCCTGGAGTATGCGGCTCCAGCATGGAGTCCCTATCTAGTCAAGCATAAGACTAAACTGGAAAAGGTTCAAAGGTTTGCCACCAGACTAGTACCCGAGCTGAGAGGTATGAGCTACGAGGAGCGACTGCAGGAATTAAACCTCACTTCGTTGGAAGACAGAAGAGTTAGGGGGGACATGATCACCACATTCAAGATTCTCAGGGGAATCGACAGGGTTGATAAAGACAGGCTGTTTAACACAAGGGGCACACGCACTAGGGGACACAGGTGGAAACTGAGTGCCCAAATGAGCCACAGAGATATTAGAAAGAACTTTTTTAGTGTCAGAGTGGTTGACAAATGGAATGCATTAGGAAGCGATGTGGTGGAGGCTGACTCCATACACAGTTTCAAGTGTAGATATGATAGAGCCCATTAGGCTCAGGAAACTGTACACCTGTTGATTGACGGTTGAGAGGCGGGACCAAAGAGCCAGAGCTCAACCCCCGCAAGCACAACTAGGTGAGTACAACTAGGTGAGTACACACACACACAACACACACACACACACACACACCACACACACACACACACACACACACACACACACACACACACAACACACACACCAAGCAATGCATTAGGCAGGATGTGGTGGAGGCGACTCCATACACAGTTTCAAGTGTAGATATGATAGAGCCCAGTAGGCTCAGGAACCTGTACACCAGTTGATTGACGGTTGACAGGCGGGACCAAAGAGCCAGAGCTCAATCCCCCGCAAGCACAAATAGGCAAGTACACCCAGGAAGCAGCCCGTAACAGCAGTCTAACTCCCAGGACCTATTTACTACTAGGTAACAGGAGCATCAGGGTGAAAGAAACTGTCCATTTGTTTCTGCCTGGTACGAGAATCGAACCTGGCCACAGGATTACGAGTCCCGCGCACTGTCCACTCAGCCACCAGACCACACACACACACAAACACACAAACACACGCACCACACACACACACAACACACACACCACACACACACACACACACAACCACACACACACACACACACACACACAAGATGATTGTCATGCCCTTCAAGAAGACCTGGACAAATAAGTATATGGAGCACCACTTGGCAAATGGAATTTAATGTTAATAAATGCCTGTTATGGAATGTGAATAGGAGAACACAGACCCCACACAACCTATATATTATGTGAGAAATCTTCAAAGAATTCTGATAAAGAAAGAGATCTAGGGTGGTTCTAGATAGAAAACTATCCTGAGGACCACATAAGAATATTGTGCGAGGAGCCTATGCCACACTTTCTAACTTCAGAATTGCTTTTAAATACATGGATGGCGATATACTAAAGAAATTGTTATGACTTTTGTTAGCCCAAAACTAGATATGCAGCTGTTGTTTGGTGCCCATATCTTAAGAAGCACATCAACAAACTTGAAAATGTGCAAAGACATGCTACTAAGTGGCTCCCAGAACTGAAGGGTAAGAGCTACGAGGAGAGGTTAGAAGCATTAAATATGCCAAAACTAGAAGACAAGAAAAAGAGGTGATATGATCACTACGTACAAAATAGTAACAGGAATTGATAAAATCGACAGGGAAGATTTCCTGAGATCTGGAACTTCAAGAACAAGAGGTCATAGATTTAAACTAGCTAAACACAGATGCCGAAGAAATATAAGAAATTCACCTTCGCAAATAGTGGTAGACGGTTGGAACAAGTTAAGTGAGAAGGTGGTGGAGGCCAAGACCGTCAGTAATTTCAAAGCGTTATATGACAAAGAGTGCTGGGAAGACGGGACATCACGAGCGTAGCTCTCATCCTGTAACTACACTTAGGTAATTACACACACACACACACACACACACACACACACACACACACACACACACACACACACACACACACACACACACAAAGTTCTCACCAAATTGTGCTTGCGGGGGTTGAGCTCTGGCTCTTTAGTCCCGCCTCTCAACCGTCAATCGACAAGTGTACAGGTTCCTGAGCCTGTTGGGCTCTATCATATCTACACTTGAAACTGTGTATGGAGTCAGCCTCCACCACATCACTTCCTAATGCATTCCATTTGTCAACCACTCTGACACTAAAAAAGTTCTTTCTAATATCTCTGTGGCTCATTTGGGCACTCAGTTTCCACCTGTGTCCCCTTGCGCGTGTGCCCCTTGTGTTAAATAGCCTGTCTTTATCTACCCATTCAATTCCCTTCAGAATCTTGAATGTGGTGATCATGTCCCCCCTAACTCTTCTGTCTTCCAGCAAAGTGAGGTTTACTTCCCGTAGCCTCTCCTCGTAGCTCATACCTCTCAGCTCGGGTTCTAGTCTGGTGGCAAACCTTTGAACCTTTTCCAGTTTGGTCTTATCCTTGACTAGATATGGACTCCATGCTGGGGCTGCATACTCCAGGATTGGTCTGACATATGTGGTATACAAAGTTCTGAATGATTCTTTACACAAGTTTCTGAATGCCGTTCTTATGTTGGCCAGCCTGGCATATGCCGCTGATGTTATCCTCTTGATAAGGGCTGCAGGGGACAGGTCTGGCGTGATGTCAACCCCCCCCCCCAAGTCTCTTTCTCTCTCTGACTCATGAAGAATTTCATCTCCCAGATGATACCTTGTATCTGGCCTCCTGCTCCCTACACCTATCTTCATTACATTACATTTGCTTGGGTTAAGCTCTAACAACCATTTATTCGACCATTTCTTCAGCTTGTCTAGGTCTTCTTGAAGCTTCAAGCTGTCCTCCTCAAGTGTGTGTGTGTGGAGGGTGTGGACGAGGGGTGACGTGGATGATATAGATGTACCGTGAAGCCCGGTACACGTACCTGTGATCTTCTCTGTGGCTCTTGGGTTACGGGCTATTCATGCCCGTGCCACCTCTTGGGTGGCTTAATCTACATCAATCAATCCGTGGCTCTTCTCTCTCCCACCACGGCTCTCAACTGTGTCAGTGACGACCATGCCAAACTTCTTGGCACTCTACTGCAGTAAGGCCCCTCCGCCCGTGGTATTAACTGAATATAACGTTAAATTGGTTCCCTGCTGTTTGCCTGAAGCGCTGTTATTGGTTATTTTACTGTTGCATGTTCGTGTTGTAGTCAGATATTGCATGCTGGCTTGTGTTTTATTACTGATGAAAGGCAATGACTGAGCGCTCACAAAGTAGTGCGTTGAGCTCCTGTCGCGAGCCCAGCGGCTCATATTGCTGTTTAAACACTGCCCAGTTTTCATTACAGTTAATGGTGCGGTTTTATTTTCTTGCGGTCTCTCTCTATTGGCTGTGGAGCCGCTTGCACCCGCAGCTCTCTTGGAACACTTCTTTAACATGATGAACCAAAGTTTAGGAACATTATATATATATGTCTTCAAGTTGTGGTAGCGTGTCTCCATTATTTAATTACCCCTTGAGAACGATATTTATAGTGTGGTACAGAAGCGTCTTATTCACAGCCCTCTAGGACCTAGAGTCTAGGTTGTGTACCTCCTGTTATTCAGCTCCTGCCTCACACCCCTTTCTTGAGGTTATCTTGATGATTTCTTGAGGTTATCTTGATTTCGGGGCTTAGCGTCCTCGACCAGGCCTCTTTTTTGTTACACACCCCCCAGGAAGCAGCCCGTAGCAGCTGTCTAATTCCCAGGTACCTACTTACTGCTAGGTGAATAGAAGCATCAGGGTGAAAGAAACATTTTGCCCACTTGTCTCCGCCTCCACCGGAGATCGAACCCGGAACCTCAGGACTTCGAATCCAAAGCGCTGTCCACTGACCTTCATTAGGTCACTCGATGAGAGACATCCGCTATAGGGCATTGTTCCCTGGGGCTACTTACCCTACTGTGTTCTCTTATATATATATATATATATATTATATATATATATATATATATATATATATATATATATATATATATATATATATATATGTCGTACCTAGTAGCCAGAACGCACTTGTCAGCCTACTATGCAAGGCCCGATTTGCCTAATAGGCCAAGTTTTCATGAATTAATTGTTTTTCGACTACCTAACCTACCTAACCTAACCTAACTTTTTCGGCTACCTAACCTAACCTAACCTATAAAGATAGATTAGGTTAGGTTAGGTAGGGTTGGTTAGGTTCGGTCATATATCTACGTTAATTTTAACTCCAATGAAAAAAAAATGACCTCATACATAATGAAATGGGTAGCTTTATCTTTTCATAAGAAAAAAATTAGAGAAAATATATTAACTCGGGAAATCTTGGCTTATTAGGCAAATCGGGGCTTGCATAGTAGGCCCAAAAGTGAGTTCTGGCTACTAGGTACGACATATATGTATGTATGTATATATATTTGTTAAACTGCTTACTCCTTTGTCTTCTCTAAACTCATTTTCCTCCTCTTCCATTCCTTCTCACTTCTTTCTCTCACCCTACCTCCTTTCCTTCGCTCCCGTTCCTTCCTCCCGTTAATAAGAGATTAGGACACCTCGGCTTCTGCTTGCTGACTGCTGACTATTACACGCTGCCCTGTGGCTTTATGGTCTTCTGGGATTGTACTCTGCCTCTGGGGCCTTGCCGTAATCGTGAGGTCTCTGGCATGTGTGCGCGGAGAGGGAGAGACAGCACCTCCGCATCCTGTCTAATGATGTTATCTTGAGGTTATCTTGAGATCATTTCGGGGCTTAGCGTCCCCGCGGCCCGGTCCTCGACCAGGCCTCCTTTTTGTTACACATCCACAGGAAGCAGCCCGTAGCAGCTGTCTAACTCCCAGGTACCTATTTACTGCTAGGTTCCTCAATTGCAATTTTGTTCTCTAAGGTGTCGCTTGATATAGAGAACATTTCTGTTCTTGGGTTACAATATTTTGGGGGATTTTAAGTGTTAATTTTACTTATTTTTTTAGTAGCTTAATGTACATTTATATTATTTATATGGCAACACTGTTGGTTAATGAGGCAGAGAGAGAGAGAGAGAGTAGCTCCTGGTTATTAGTAGACTATACCTTCTAGCCTATAAGTTATTTATAACCGGAACGTGCTATATCTAGTTTACTGGTAACCTGGTGTTAGTCTGCAACGACAACTTTATATAAAATGTATTATAATTTTATGATAATGCAAATCTGCGCGCATAAATAATTCTGTACGAGGACCTTAAACATAATACAGGGTACAAAACACAATCAAATGTCCATAGTAGGAAAGCAACATGTCAAGGATTTGGGAATAATGATGTCAGACGACCTAACGTTTAGGGAGCATAACCAAGCAAATATTGCGACAGCCAGAAAAATGATAGGATGGATTACGAGAACTTTCAAATCCAGGGATCCCATCACAATGGTTGTACTCTTCAAGTCACTTGTGTTGTCCCGTCTCCAGTACTGCTCAATACTCACTTCCCCCTTCAGAGCAGGAGAGATTGCTGAAATAGAGGGAATACAGAGAACATATACGGCACGCATAGACGAGATAAAACACCTAAATTATTGGGATCTTCTCAAAGCTCTCCAAATGTACTCACTAGAAAGGAGACGAGAGAGATACCAAATAATATACACATGGAAAATACTGGAGGGCCATGTCCCAAATCTACACAGTAAAATAACAACGTACTGGAGTGAACGATATGGAAGAAATGCAGAATAGAACCAGTGAAGAGCAGAGGTGCCATAGGCACAATCAGAGAACACTGTATAAACATCAGAGGTCCACGGTTGTTCAACACCCTCCCAGCGAGCACAAGAAATATTGCCGGAACAACCGTTGACATCTTCAAGAGAAAACTAGATAGTTTTCTCAAGGAGTGTCGGAGCAACTGGACTGTGGCGGGTATGTGGGCCTGCGGGCCACTCCAAACAACAGCCTGGTGGACCAACTCTCACAAGTCATGTCTGGCCTTGGGGAATAGAACAACTCCCAGAACCCCATCAAGCAGGTATGGCTAGTGTTGCAGGTCTGGGGAGACTAGCCCTGCAGGTATGAACAGTGTTGCAGGTCTGGGGGGACTAGCCCTGCGGGTATGGGCAGTGTTGCAGGTCTGGGGGGACTAGCCCTGCAGGTATGAACAGTGTTGCAGGTCTGGGGGGACTAGCCCTGCGGGTATTGGCAGTGTTGCAGGTCTGGGGAGACTAGCCCTGCAGGTATGAACAGTGTTGCAGGTCTGGGGAGACTAGCCCTGCAGGTATGAACAGTGTTGCAGGTCTGGGGGACTAGCCCTGCGGGTATGGGCAGTGTTGCAGGTCTGGGGGACTAGCCCTGCAGGTATGAACAGTGTTGCAGGTCTGGGGGACTAGCACTGCAGGTATGAACAGTGTTGCAGGTCTGGGGAGACTAGCCCTGCAGGTATGAACAGTGTTGCAGGTCTGGGGGACTAGCCCTGCGGGTATGGGCAGTGTTGCAGGTCTGGGGGGACTAGCCCTGCAGGTATGAACAGTGTTGCAGGTCTGGGGGACTAGCACTGCAGGTATGAACAGTGTTGCAGGTCTGGGGGGCCTAGCCCTGCGGGTATGGGCAGTGTTGCAGGTCTGGGGGGACTAGCCCTTCAGGTATGAACAGTGTTGCAGGTCTGGGGAGACTAGCCCTGCAGGTATGAACAGTGTTGCAGGTCTGGGGGGACTAGCACTGCAGTATGAACAGTGTTGCAGGTCTGGGGAGACTAGCCCTTCAGGTATGAACAGTGTTGCAGGTCTGGGGGGACTAGCCCTGCAGGTATGAACAGTGTTGCAGGTCTGGGGGGACTAGCCCTGCGGGTATGAACAGTGTTGCAGGTCTGGGGGGACTAGCACTGCAGGTATGAACAGTGTTGCAGGTGTGGGGGGACTAGCACTGCAGGTATGGGCAGTGTTGCAGGTGTGGGGATGAGCTCGGCGAGCGTGACAAAGCGTGTTATATTGCTATAAATGTTGCAAGGACAGACATGGCCGCGTGTCGTGCATGATGATGATAAATGATCGTGCAATTTCACCTACAGGAAACATTGCACTTCTTATGATAAATGACACAAATATATCCTAATGGTTATGGGGAAAGGTTGGATATAATTCCTAAAATATATTCCAGTATACGGTCTACATTGAGGGACTTGTCGGCATCTTTTTTATTTGTGGGAAAAGTATTTTTCTGTCCTTTTTGTGAGCTTGCATTGCATTTAGACCCAACCCTCTGGTCGGTAGAGCTATGACCCCTCGCTTCTTGCATACCTGGAGCATACCTGGAGAGGGTCTCGGGAGTTCTTCTACTCCCTAGAGTCCGGCCAGGGTCAGGCTCTTCTTCAAGGTCTGCGTTCGATCCCCCGATGATCCTTAAAACAAGAATTAGAACAACAATAACAATAAGAGTATTGTTGTCATGTGGGATGAGCGCTTCCATCTGTTCATGAGACCTGACGGCAGAGTGGATAGCGCTCGGGATTCGTAGTTTTAAGATTCCGGATTCGATCCCCGGCGAAGGTGGAAGCCCAGTGGACAGAATTTTTCACCCTGATGCCATTGTTCACCTATCAGTAAATAGGTACTTGGTAGTTAGACAGCTGCTACGGGCTGCATCCTAGGGGGGTGTAACAAAAAGGAAGCCTGGTCTAGGACCGGGCCGCGGGGACGCTAAGCCCCGAAATCATCCCAAGATAACCTGAAGATAACCTCAAGAATCCTGGCCGTTACCTTCACTTGGCACCTTTGCTATAGAGCGCTGCGCCATAGCCGTAGCGGCGCTCTTTCATTTAAAAAAAAATCTTTTAACTATTTTTCTCCCGTTTTTTTCAATCATTTTTGAAACGGTAGAGATTGTAAGGTGTGGATCCCTCATCTTTGTGAGTTGTGGCCACGTCCAGTTTGTAAAGGTGTGGATCCCCTCATCTTTGTGAGTCGTGGCCACGTCCAGTTGGTGAAGTGTGGATCCCCTCATCTTTGTGAGTTGTGGCCACGTCCAGTTGTAAAGGTGTGGATCCCCTCATCTTTGTGAGTCGTGGCCACGTCCCAGTTGTAAAGGTGTGGATCCCCTCATCTTTGTGAGTTGTGGCCACGTCCAGTTGTAAAGGTGTGGATCCCTCATCTTTGTGAGTTGTGGCCAACGTCCAGTTGTAAAGGTGTGGATCCCTCATCTTTGTGAGTCGTGGCCACGTCCATTGTAAAGGTGTGGATCCCCTCATCTTTGTGAGTTGTGGCCACGTCCAGTTTAAAGGTGTGGATCCCCTCATCTTTGTGAGTCGTGGCCACGTCCAGTTGTAAAGGTGTGGATCCCCTCATCTTTGTGAGTCGTGGCCACGTCCAGTTTAAAGGTGTGGATCCCCTCATCTTTGTGAGTCGTGGCCACGTCCAGTTGTAAAGGTGTGGATCCCCTCATCTTTGTGAGTCGTGGCCACGTCCAGTTGTAAAGGTGTGATCCCCTCATCTTTGTGAGTCGTGGCCACGTCCAGTTGTAAAGGTGTGGATCCCCTCATCTTTGTGAGTTGTGGCCACGTCCAGTTGTAAAGGTGTGGATCCCCTCATCTTTGTGAGTCGTGGCCACGTCCAGTTGTAAAGGTGTGGATCCCCTCATCTTTGTGAGTTGTGGCCACGTCCAGTTGTAAAGGTGTGGATCCCCTCATCTTTGTAGTCGTGGCCACGTCCAGTTGTAAAGGTGTGGATCCCCTCTCTTTGTGAGTGTGGCCACGTCCCAGTTGTAAGGGTGGATCCCCTCATCTTGTGAGTTGTGGCCACGTCCAGTTGTAAAGGTGTGGATCCCCTCATCTTTGTGAGTTGTGGGCCACGTCCAATACGTGAGCTCAGAATGAGGTTAATGAATGTCTTTGGACCGTATTTTAGTTCATTTGTTTGGGTGGTGGTGGTATGTATTTTGGGGCTTCTTGTTCCAGTATGGTCTGTGGAAGTTCATATAGTCTTCGAAAGCTCCTTTGTACTAGTGTTAGTACGTCCAACAGAGACGTACGGCGCCTGACAGCTGGTGGACAGCGCTTCGGATTCGTAGTCCTGAGGTTCCGGGTTCGCTCCCCGGTGGAGGCGGAGACCAATGGGCAAATTTTATTTCACCCTCATGCCCCTGTCACCTAGCAGTAATAGGTACCTGGAGTTAGACAGCTGCTACGAGCTGCTTCCTGGGGGTGTGTACATAAAGGAGGCTTGGTCGAGGACCGGGCCGCGGGGACGCTAAGCCCCGAAATCATCTAAAGATACCCTCAAACCTTTCAGGTAGGTCCTTTAGGTCATTCCATTCAATAACCTTGTGCTAAANATAGACCAGTTGCATTAACATCGCACATAATAAAAGTATTTGAGAGAGTGATTAGGAGTCAGGTCACCAATTTCATGGAGACCAATGACCTTCACAACCCAGGCCAACATGGATTTCGAGCGGGAAGATCGTGCCTCTCACAGCTACTTGAGCACTACGAAAAAGTCACTGAGGCATTAGAAGAAAAACAGAATGCTGATGTGATATACACGGACTTCGCAAAGGCATTCGATAAATGTGACCATGGCGTGATAGCACACAAAATGAAGTCAATGGGAATAACCGGTAAAGTAGGACGCTGGATACTCAGTTTTCTCTCAAACAGGACTCAGCGAGTAACGGTCAACCATATAAAATCTAGTCCAAGTGCAGTTAAAAGCTCTGTACCTCAGGGTACAGTCCTTGCACCGCTGCTTTTCCTTATTCTCATATCAGATATAGACAAAAATACAAGTCACAGCTTCGTATCATCCTTTGCAGACGACACAAAAATCAGTAAGAAAATTACCTCGGCTGAAGACATTGAAAAACTTCAAGCTGATATTAATAAAGTTTTCGACTGGGCATCAGAAAATAATATGATGTTTAACAGTGACAAATTCCAGGTACTCAGGTACGGTAAAAATGAGGACCTTAAACATAATACAGGGTACAAAACACAATCAAATGTGCCCATAGTAGGAAAACAACATGTAAAGGATTTGGGAATAATGATGTCTGACGACCTAACGTTTAGGGAGCATAACCAAGCAAATATTGCGACAGCCAGAAAAATGATAGGATGGATTACGAGAACTTTCAAATCCAGGGATCCCATCACAATGCTTGTACTCTTCAAGTCACTTGTGCTGTCCCGTCTTGAGTACTGTTCAGTACTCACTTCCCCCTTTAGAGCAGGAGAGATTGCTGAAATAGAGGGAATACAGAGAACATATACGGCACGCGATAAAGCACCTAAATTATTGGGATCGTCTCAAAGCTCTCCAAATGTACTCACTAGAAAGAAGACGAGAGAGATATCAAATAATATACACCTGGAAGATACTGGAGGGCCAGGTCCCAAATCTACACAGTAAAATAACAACGTACTGGAGTGAACGATATGGAAGAAAATGCAGAATAGAACCAGTGAAGAGCAGGGGTGCCATAGGCACAATCAGAGAACACTGTATAAACATCAGAGGTCCGCGGTTGTTCAACGTCCTCCCAGCAAGCATAAGAAATATTGCCGGAACAACCGTGGACATCTTCAAGAGGAAACTAGATTTATTCCTCCAAGGAGTTCCGGACCAGCCGGGCTGTGGTGGGTATGTGGGCCTGCGGGCCGCTCCAAGCAACAGCCTAGTGGACCAAACTCTCACAAGTCAAGCCTGGCCTCGGGCCGGGCTTGGGGAGTAGAAGAACTCCCAGAACCCCATCAACCAGGTATCAACCAGGTATCAACCAGGTGGGACGCGAACAAGGGGACACAGGTGGAAACTGAGTACCCACATGAACCACAGGGACGTTAGAAGGAACTTTTTCAGTGTCAGAGTAGTTAACAGGTGGAATGCATTAGGCAGTGATGTGGTGGAGGCTGACTCCATACACAGTTTCAAATGTAGATATGATAGAGCCCAGTAGGCTCAGGAACCTGTACACCAGTTGATTGACAGTTGAGAGGCGGGACCAAAGCTCCAAAGCTCTACCCCCGAAGCACAAATAGGTGAGTACACACACACACACACACCCACACACACACACACACACACACACAACACACACACACACACACACACACACACAGACACACACAGAGACACACACAGAGACACACACAGAGACACACACAGAGACACACACAGAGACACACACAGAGACACACACTCAGACACACACTCAGACACACACTCAGACACACACTCAGACACACACTCAGACACACACTCAGACACACACTCAGACACACACTCAGACACACACTCAGACACACACTCAGACACACACTCAGACACACACTCAGACACACACTCAGACACACACACAGACACACACACAGACACACACACAGACACACACACACACACACACACACACACACACACACACACACACACACACACACACACACACACACACAAGGGAGGAGGCTGGCGACCAAACCGGTAACAGGTTCCACCATAAATCCTTCAGAGTCATCGCGAACGCCGATAGCCGTGAAATCTGTGAATTTTTGAAATTGTAAAATTCGAAAACCATCCCGACTTGGCTGACAGGACGGAGGGGAATGATTTAAATGTCCATGAATAGATAAAAGAATTTAAATATTTATCAATGCATAATAAAGTCAATTCATCCAAACAAGCTCTGATTAAATTTACACAACCTAAATGAAAAACAATTTAAAATAAATGCTTCCTCGCATAAATTTGATATAGTTATACATGGTTTATGGCGCAGATACTTTTGAGATAATGGAGTGGATAGTTGATAGTGCGTGTCATGGTAAATATTCTCAATGGTTATCAATCCGTTATAATTTTGATGACCTTGAAATAATTGCTTGATACCCTGATACTCGATTGCGTGATGACATCCATCTTCAGGTGTTTGATACCAGCGTTAATTGTAGAGGTGCCATAGGCACAATCAGAGAGCTCTGAACATCTGAGGACCACGGCTGTTCAACACCCTCCCAGCAAGCATTAGAAATATTGCCGGAACGAGGGAGGATGTGTGGCATTTGGACAGGTTCTTGCAAGTGCCGGACCAACCAGGCTGTAGTGGGTATGTGGGCCTGCGGGCCACTCCAAGCAACAGCCTGTTGGACCAAGTTATCACAAGTTAAGCCTGGCTTCAGGCCGGGCTCGGGGAGTAGAAAACTCCGTACACCAACTTTATACAACTAAATAAAGTAGCAGTCACAACTGCAAGAAAAATGACAGGTTGGATACAACTATTGAAACAAGAGGATAAATCCCTAGTACTATGTAGCTAAGGGCTGCGTTGTATAATTGAATATTAACTAATTAAATATTAGCTCGACAATGATCGATAACTTTTTTAATCCGAATCAATGCAATAAACTTGTAAATTATTTGGACCACTTAACATCGCATTGTTTACAAATAAATATTGAAAGGGAATGGTCAGAATTCATCATCATCTTACAATACCTTAGAGAGCAGGAGTTGCAGTAGTTGTCTTGAAAGACAAGCTACAGAGCCCAAGACTTCACCTCCCTCCCCTCTAAATGTTATGGGCATAATTGTATCATTTGCCGACCATTTCTAGGGCTCAAGAGAGATTCTAAGAACATTGCGGATTCTCCGACACTATTTGTTCAACCCGTCCTCTTACAAATAACGCACTTTTGGTTCGTATGCGCCCTATGGCCAAATTTGGACGTAATTTGAAATGAAATCGACTCACAAAAGTGACGTTCTGTTCCGTTTTCTGTTTGAGTCGTCCGGCCTACGTGCAGAGGTTATGAGAAGACACTTACGTTTTCATAACGTTTTGAAACTTTGAGAATTTCCTGCCCACCTAACCTATCAGAGGACCTTAACTTACTGTTGTTGAAAAAAAAATTCCCAAATTTATTTTCATTTTTTTCATTTTCAAATACGTCCAATTCGGCCATACGGGTAAATGGCCAAATGCGATGTTATTTTTAAGAGGACAGGTTGATTGGTTAGTAGGCCATAGATTATATAATTCACAAAATAAGTAATACCATTACTTATATCGTATATGGATACAAACTATACCACAAAAGAATAGAGACTTTGCTGCACTTAAAATTTTTACCAAGGCTGGAGGTGACAAGTTTTAGTTTAGTTCATTTATTATGCACCCCATACCCATTGTGGGTGGTGGGGTAAGGGTTACAGAGGCACAGGTGGCCTCAGGGATGAACCTCAGAGTTCGTTTAGCTAAGCAAGTGACAATGACAACCCAGTTGTTGATCAGTTACTGTTTATGGGGTAAGTTCCTTCACAGGAGGATTGGCAGCGACCAAGAGACTCGTCTGGTTGGATTCATTCTCAGTTCATTTCGGGGATCACGGGTTTGATTCCGGGCGACACATGTGTGATTGGTCACGTTTTATTTCACCTAATGCCTCTTTCACCTAGCAGTAAGTAGGTACCTTACCTTTCGATAATTCCGGGATGAACGACCACCAACTAGGCTGTTGGACGCGGCTGCTTACAGCCTGCCTTTTGAATCACAGCCTGGTTGATCAAGTATACTTTGAAGCTGGTTATGAAGTTCTTTATTCAGCCTTGCTAGAGGTTGGCTAGTGATGCCCTTATGTGTAGCAGTGGAGTGTTGAACAGTCTCGGGCCTCTGATGTTGATAGTTCTCTCTTGAGTACCTATTGCACCTTTTTCATTGGGGTATTTTTGCACATCCTGCCATGCCCCCAGTTCTCACGTGGTGTTATCTCTGTGTGCAGGTTTGGGACCAGTCCTCTCAGAATTTGCAAGTGTAAAATATTATGACCCTTCTACCTGTGCTCTAGGGAATACAGATTTATACCTTTTGAAGCAAACATCACTTGTTTCAAAGAATATTGCTATCCAACCGATCATGTTTTCTAGCAATTGCGACAGCCGCTTTCTTGTGTACTTTAAAGTACCTGGGGCTAGATTTACGAAGCAGTTACGCAAGCACTTACGAACCTGTACATCTTTTCTCAATCTTTGGCGGCTTTGTTTACAATTATTTAACAGTTAATGAGCTCGGAAGCACCAGGAAGCTGTTTATAACAATAACAACACTTGATTGGCAAGTTTTCATGCTTGTAAACTGTTTAATAAATGTAACCAAAGCCGTGAAAGATTGAAGAAAGATGTACACGCTCGTAAGTATTTGCGTAACTGCTTCGTGAATCTGGTCTCTGGAAGTTAGTTAAGTGCTGTGGGGGGTGGGGGGGGGGTTGTATCCAGTAGGAGGATCAGTAGTTCCACCTTGGCCAGACTAAATACCAGACTCGATACCAGACTAAGGTCTCTTGTTATACACTGGCTTCTTGTCCCCGATAAAACAAATTATGAATATTTAATTGTAGAGGGAGCCAAGCCGAGAGCGTGAGCCGGCGGGGGATGGCAGCGGCAGGAGTGTGAAGGGTCGCCGAGAGCCAGGAAGGCAGCTGAGAAGGTAGTGCAGCGGCCTGGGGGACCGTTACCTTGAGGTTACCTTGAGGTGCTTCCGGGGCTCAGCGTCCCCGCGGCCCGGTCGTCGACCAGGCCTCCTGGTTGCTGGACTGATCAACCAGGCTGTTAGACGCGGCTGCTCGCAGCCTGACGTATGAGTCACAGCCTGGTTGATCAGGTATCCTTTGGAGGTGCTTATCCAGTTCTCTCTTGAACACTGTGAGGGGTTTGCCAGTTATGTCCCTTATGTGTAGCGGAAGCGTGTTGAACAGTCTCGGGCCTCTGATGTTGATAGTTCTCTCTTGAACACTGTGAGGGGTTTGCCAGTTATGCCCCTTATGTGTAGCGGAAGCGTGTTGAACAGTCTCGGGCCTCTGATGTTGATAGTTCTCTCACAGAGTACCTGTTGCACCTCTGTTTTTCAACGGGGGTATTCTGCACATCCTGCCATGTCTTCTGGTCTCATGTGATGTTACTTCCGTGTGCAGGTTTGGGACCAGCCCCTCAATTATTTTCCACGTGTAAATTATTGTGTATCTCTCCCGCCTGCGCTCAAGGGAGTACAGATTTAGGCTCTTTAGTCGGTTAGTCGGTCCCAGTAATTTAGATGTTTTATTGAGTGGATTCTAGCAGTGAAGGATCTCTGCACGCTCTCCAGGTCAGCAATTTCTCCAGCTTTGAAAGGGGCTGTCATTGTGCAGCAGTACTCCACTCTAGAGAGCACAAGCGTTTTGAAAAGTATCATCATCGGTATAGCATCTCTAGTGTGAAAAGTTCTTGTTATCCAACCTGTCATTTTTCTTGCAGTTGTGACGGCTACTTTATTGTGTTCTTTAAAGGTAAGGTCTTCCGACATGAGTACACCCAGATCCTTTACATTGCCTTTTCGGTCTATGTTATGATTTGCCTGAGTTTTGTACGTGGTTTCCGCTTTTATATTTTCAATTTTTCCGTAGCGCATGAGCTGGAACTTATCTTCGTTAAACACCATATTATTTTCTGTAGCCCATAGAAAGACCTGATCTACATCTGACTGGAGGTTTGCTGTGTCCTCTATGTTGACTACTCTCATGAAGATCCTAGTGTCATCTGCAAAGGATGATACAGTGCTATAGGTTGTGTTCTTGTCTATGTCCGATATGAGGATGAGAAAAAGTACTGGGCAAGCACAGTACCCTGGGGGACTGAGCTCTTCACGATTGATGGGCTGGATTTTATTTTGTTGACTATTACACATTGGGTTCTGTTAGTCAGGAAATTGTAGATCCATCTGCCTATTTTCCCGGTAATTCCTTTTGAACGCATTTTATGTGCAATAACACCATGGTCACATTTATCAAAAGCTTTTGCGATATCTGTGTAAATTACATCAGCGTTTTGTTTGTCTTCCATAGCATCTAATGCCATATCATAGTGGTCGAGCAACTGCGACAGGCAAGACCGCCCTGTTCTGAAACCATGTTGTCCGGGGTTATGGAGATGCTGTGATTCCATGTATTTTGTGATCTTACTTCTTAGCACTCTCTCAAAAATTTTTATGATGTGCGATGTTAGTGCTATCGGTCTGTAATTTTTTGCCTCTGCCTTATTTCCTCCTTTATGGAGTGGTGGTGCTATCTCTGCTGTTTTTAGTATGTCAGGGATAACGCCAGTATCTAGGCTTTGTCTCCACAGAATGTGGAGGGCCTGCGATAGTGGTTTTTTACAGTTCTTGATGAATATGGAGTTCCAAGAATCTGGGCCTGGTGCAGAGTGCATAGGCATACTGTTTATGGCTTCTTCAAAATCTAGTGGGGATAGGGTGACGTCTGATACATGATTTGATGTTGGTATCATATCCATGAAAAATTCATTTGGGTTATCAATCTTTAGTGCATTTAATGGCTCGCTGAAAACAGAGTCGTACTGCTTCCTCAGTAACTCGCTCATTTCTTTGTTGTCATCGGTGAAAGTTCCATCTACCTTTCGCAGGGGCCCGATACTAGATGTGGTTTTTGATCTTGATTTTGAATAGGAGAAAAAATATTTCGGATTTCTCTCTATTTCACTGATGGCCTTTTGCTCTCTTTGCCTCTCCTGGGTTTTGTATGATTCTTGTAGCTTGAGTTCAATTGTTTCTATTTCTCTACCTAACCTTCCTCGCCGTTCTTGAGACAGGGTGCGACTCTCAAGTTGTTCCGCGATTCGTTTTCTTCGCTTATATAGGGAACGACGTTCCCGTTCCAATCTGCATCTCTCTCTCTTTTCTTAGGGGTATGCGGTTTGAACATATTTCTAGTGCTACTGAGCTTATTTTTTCCAGGCACTGGTTCAGGTTTGCATTTTCTAGCTGTTTTCTAGCTAGTAAGCACCGTGGTGCTTACTCTGGGGTTGTCCCCGGGGTGAGGCACGGTGTTGACCCTGTCCCAGCCCGGCGGGACAGTCCCCTTCCTCCAACAACATACTCTCTCAGGCCACCATCCCATGGGATCACTCATCCCTTGGGCCACTGAGAAGGGGCCACCCACCGCCAGGGCCACCCACCGCCAGGGCCACCCACCGCCAGGGGCCACCCACCGCCAGGGCCACCCACCGCCAGGGGCCACCCACCGCCAGGGGCCACCCACCGCCAGGGGCCACCCACCGCCAGGGGCCACCCACCGCCAGGGGCCACCCACCGCCAGGGGCCACCCACCGCCAGGGCCACCCACCGCCAGGGGCCACCCACCGCCAGGGGCCACCCACCGCCAGGGGCCACCCACCGCCAGGGCCACCCACCGCCAGGGGCCACCCACCGCCAGGGGCCACCCACCGCCAGGGCCACCCACCGCCAGGGGCCACCCACCACCGAGGGCCACAGCTCCTAGGGACATCTGACACCACCTGTCAGTGGACCACTTGAGACAAAACTAGGCAGTATTTGTTATGGTTAATAATTTGTTTATACTTTAGTTGTATGAATCAAAGTGTGTGTACTCACCTAGTTGTGCTTGCGAGGGTTGAGCTCTGGCTCATTGGTCCCGCCTCTCTACTGTCAATCAACTAATGTACAGGTTCCTGAGCCTACTGTGTGTGTGTGTATGTACTCACCTAATTGTGCTTGCGGGGGTTGAGCTTTGGCTCTTTGGTCCCGCCTCTCAACTGTCAATCATCTGGTGTACAGATTCCTGAGCCTACTGGGCTCTATCATATCTACATTTGAAACTGTGTATGGAGTCAGCCTCCACCATATCACCTCCTAGTGCATTCCATTTATTAACTACTCTGACACTGAAAAAATTCATTCTAACTTCTCTGTGGCTCATCTGGGTACTAAGTTTCTACCTGTGTCCCCTTGTTCGTGTCCCACCCGTGCTGAAGAGTTTGTCTTTGTCCGCCCTGTCAATTCCCCTGAGAATTTTGTAGGTGGTTATCATGTCTCCCCTTACTCTTCTGTTTTTCAGGGATGTGAGGTTCAGCTCCTTTAGCTTTTCCTCGTAGCTCATTCCTCTCAGTTCCGGGACGAGCCTGGTGGCATAACGCTGAATCTTCTCTAACTTTGTCTTGTGTTTAACTAGGTATGGATTCCAGGCTGGAGCTGCATACTCCAGGATTGGTCTGACATAAGTGGTATACAGGGTTCTGAAAGATTCCTTACACAAGTTTCTAAAGGCAGTTCTTATGTTAGCCAGTCTAGCATATGCCGCTGATGATATTCTTTTGATGTGGGCCTCTGGGGACAGGTTCGGTGTGATGTCAACCCCCAAATCTTTCTATTTGACTCTTGCAGGATTTCACCTCCAAGATGATACCTTGTGTTCAGCCTCCTGCTTCCTTCGCCTAATTTCATCACCTTACACTTTCCTGAGTTGAACTTTAGCAGCCATTTTCTAGACCATTCCTCCAGTTTATCCAGGTCATCCTGTAGTCCCTGTCCATCTTCATCCGTCCTGATTCTTCTCATAATTTTTGCATCATCAGCAAACATTGAGAGGAATGAGTCTATACCCTACGGAAGATCGTTTACATATATTAGAAACAGGATGGGTCGAAGTACTGAGCCCTGTGGGACTCCGCTGGTGACATCTCGCCACTCTGATGTCACCCCCCTCACAGTTACTAGCTGTTTCCTGTTGCTTAAGTACTCCCTTATCCACTGGAGCACCTTCCCTTTTACTCCTGCCTGTTGCTCCAACTTTTTTAACAGCCTTTTATGGGGTACTGTGTCAAAGGCAGTCCAGGAAAATGCAGTCGGCCCACCCTTCTCTTTCCTGCCTAATTTTTGTTGCCTGGTCATAAAATTCTATTAAACCTGTGAGGCACGATTTACCATCCCTGAACCCATGTTGGTGGTGCATTACAAAGTTATTTCCCACCAGATGCTCTATGAGCCTTTTCCTCACGATCTTCTCCATCACCTTGCATGGTATACAAGTTAAGAAAACTGGCCTGTAGTTCAGTGCCTCTTGCCTGTCACCCTTCTTGTATATTGGGACCACGTTAGCTGTCTTCCAACTTTCTGGTAAGTCTCCTGTTTCCAGTGACCTGTTATACACCATAGAGAGTGGCACACTTAGTGCTTCTGCACCTTCCTTTAGTATCCATGGTGAGATTCTGTCAGGCCCAACAGCCTTTTGTCACATCCAGCTCCAGCAGGCACCTTTTGACCTCATCACTGGTGAGGTCAAATTCCTCCAAGGTTGCTTGGTTTGCCGCCTCCTCATTTAGTGCAGGGGCTTCTCCTTGTTCTATTGTGAAGACCTCCTGGAATCTCTTGTTGAGTTCTTCACACAATTCCTTGTCATTCTCTGTGTATCTTTTCTCCCCTTTTCGCAGTTTCATCACTTGTTCCTTCACTGCTGTTTTCCTCCTGATGTGGCTGTGGAGCAGCTTTGGTTGGGTCTTGGCTTTACTCGCGATGTCATTGTCAAACTGTCTCTCTGCTTCCCTCCTCACTCTGAGGTACTCATTTCTGGCCCTCTGGTATATCTCCCTGCTGTCCGGTGTTCTGTTATTTCTGTAGTTTCTCCATGTTCTTTTACTCAGTTGCTTCGCTACCTTGCTGTGTGTGTCTGTGTATGAGAAATATATGCAGTAAACATAATAGAGGAAAAATAGATTGGTTAGAAAGGCGGGGTCCAAGAGCTAATAGCTCGATTCTGCAGACACACAGTAAATACACACACACAACGTCCCCAGGAAACTCACCGTAGCAGCTGTTTAACTCCCAGCATACCTGTAGCATACCTGGACCATACCTGGAGAGGGTTCTGGGAGTTCTACTCCCCGAGCCCGGCTTGAATATTCCCAGCTAAGGACCAGGGGAAAAGAATATCCATATCGGGCCGCTCCAAGCAACAGCCTGGTGTACCAAACTCTCACAAGTCATGCCTGGCCTCGGGCCGGGCTTGGGGGAGTGGAAGAACTCCCAGAACCCCATCAACCAGGTATCATATCCATATCCCTCCTGGTTGACAGCACATGAAGCGGCGAGTGAGAATCTCCACCAGGAACACGGGCGCCACACCACCAGGCTCTAACACATGCAGGTGGGCAGTGTGGGGCCGGGATAGACACCCACTCACGACAACCTCCTTGAGGTCTGGCCAGGCTGGCTGAAGACAGGGGGGGGGTCTGAGTTGGCAGACTTCTTATGAGTAATGTGAAAGATTTTGTCCCCTAATTTCCCTTGCTACTGCGGGGGAAGGTGGGGGGGGGGGGGAAATTGGGTTTTTATACAGCTTCAGGGCACCAATGTTCCCCCCCCCCCAGCCACTGGGCATGGTCAGAAGGCACCCCCTAGGCGCACACATTTACCTATCAACACAAACTAAAATATATATAAATGGTAGATAGCCATCTCGACCCACAAGAGTTAAGATGATAATAATATGTAAATGGAAAATCGTTTAGTATTGGTTTTTCTTATATGGGACACAGCTGACAAAGGGAGAGGTGCACAGTATATCATTAAAAGGGAACTAAAGCTGAGGGCAAAGCAACAAGCTGCCAAAGCGGCAGGATTGGTGACTTGACAGCAGCGTACATGGAAAACAATTGAAAGCGGAACCTGCTAGCAAGGCCCCGCAGCGGGAGGGAAGTCATGTATGCGCATTTGAACCTTTTAACTCTTCTGCTGCGTATCGGACTGTGTTCATGAGGGATATCGGGGCTTCACTGGTGTGTGTAACCTCTTAGTACGTTTTTAAGGCGAACATTGGGTACTGAAGCTGGGGAAGGGAAGGAATTATCAGGGGGAAAGCTCCAAGCCATTATGACTATATAGCACTTGGAAGGGGTCACGATAAGGATTTGGGATGGGACGGGCTGTGGACTTTGTCAAATACTGATACTGTTCTTAAACAATTCCCCCAATTTGCACTCGCAAGGTTAAGGTTTTATGGGTTGACAGATGTTAACCTTGTTTGAGAAGCTCTTCACTTGAGACAGTTAAGACAGACAGCTGTGTCTGGGTACAAGTGAAAGGATGAACAACCCAGCGGGGTTTCTTCCTATTGGCGGAGTGCTGCTATGGCGGAATGTCCACTCACAGGATGAGTGGCGCTGCCCAATAAACTCGCCCCTCGGGACAAAATTTAAAAAATTTAACCAATGCTGATGGCTTTTCACATTTTTTCTGCGGGCTTAGTATTTGTCTGATGTCTGAAACAAACTTTTATGAGTTTGTATTATTGCGTGGAAAAAAATTACAGACCGATAGCACTAACATCACGCATCATAAAAAACATTGAAAGAGTGCTAAGAATTTAGATCACAAATCACATTGGATTAATTCATTCACTTAATATCCATCCCCCCATACCCATCTCATGGGCGGTGGAGTCATTACATCTACTTAACCTCTCAAGTCATAAGTCAAGCTCTCACAAGTCAAGCCTGGCCTCGGGCCGGGCTTGGGGAGTAGAAGAACCCAGAACCAAGAACTCCAAGAACCCCATCAAGCAGGTATCAAGCAAGTAACCCCGGACAACACGGGTTCAGAACAGGGCGCTCTTGCCTGTCACAGTTGCTGGGCCACTATGACATGGCATTAGATGCCATGGAAGATAAGCAAAACGCTGATGTGAACAATATACACAGATTTCGGGAAATCCTTTGACAAATGTGACCATGGTGTTATTGTACACAAAGTTCCACAACAGCTGTTACAGTACCGACAGGTTACCTTACCTTGCGATGATTTCGGGGCTCAACGTCCCCGTGGCCCGGTCCCCAACCAGGCCTCCAGGTTGCTAAACTGGTCAACCAGGCTGTTGAACGCGGCTGCTCGCACCCTGTCGTATGAATCGCAGCCTGGTTGATCAGGTATCCTTTGGAGGTGTTTATCAAGTTCTCTCTTGAACACTGTGAGGGGTCGGCTAGTTATGTCCCTTATGTGTAGTGGAAGCGTGTTGAACAGTCTCGGGCCTCTGATGTTGATAGTTCTCTCTTGAACACTGTGAGGGGTCGGCTAGTTATGTCCCTTATGTGTAGTGGAAGCGTGTGAACAGTCTCGGGCCTCTGATGTTGATATTTCTCTCTTGAACACTGTGAGGGGTCGGCCAGTTATGCCCCTTATGTGTAGTGGAAGCGTGTTGAACAGTCTCGGGCCTCTGATGTTGATAGTTCTCTCTGAGTACCTGTTGCACCGCTGCTCTTCAACGGGGGTATTCTGCACATCCTGCCATGCCTCCTCGTCTCATGTGATGTTATTTCTGTGTGCACGTTTGGGACCAGCCCCTCTATTATTTTCCATGTGTAAATTATGTATCTCTCTCTTCACTCTAGAGAATACATATATATATTTTTAAGTGGTCCCAATAACTTCGTTGTTTTATTGAGTGGATTCTAGCAGTAAAGGATCCCTGCACGCATATTCTAGAATTGTTCTCATATAAACGATCAAGAAGATTCTGAACGATTCTTTTTTTCTGGTTCCTAAAGGCACTTCTTATATCAGCCAATGTTCAACATGCAGCTTATGAAATTCCTTTGATGTGGGGCTTCTGGTTACAAGTTGGGGATCGCAAGTCTTTTTCTCTCCCCGATTCCACTAGTGTTTCCTGCCCCATATTACACATTGTGGCCGATCTCTAGTTTCCCGTACTGAGCGTCACTACTTTGCACCTGCTAGAGTTGAAATTTACTAGCCACTTGAATGACAATATTTTAATTTTGTATGTGGTGATTTGAATACTAGAAGAGTATTTTATATATTTTAAATAAAATTTTAAATTTCGACTTGACTGTCAGCACTTGTCCACTAAATTTGCTGTTATCTAAAGGCTTAATGCAGACGATTGTAGTTTTAATGTACAGTTGTTTCCACCCAGTAAGATATGTTTTCTGTGGCATCTGGAAAAGTTACAATCTGATATCAGTAGCACTGTCATGATAGTCCGCTGTGAGGGCTTCAGTGGGGCTGCCAACATTGCATTTGCATAATTGATGAGGCCAATAATATAGTGGACTTTGTTCTCATTGTCTTGATATATTGAATGTAGGCAAATATTCGTAATGTTATATGTTCTAGAATTTGACTTGGGTGTGAACATCTTTGGGGACAGGTGAGGAGCTTCGTATTTGTCTAACATTTACCGAATCCATAGCTTCCTTCTTCATAACAACCTTCTTGTTATGTCGGGTTATGGCTGCTTTCATAATTACTTTATCATTATTTATGTGGTTATATTCGCCTGGTTCATATATATATATATATATATATATATATATATATATATATATATATATATATATATATATATATATAATATATGATGTGCGGGGCAATCTCTGGCATAGCATTGTGTCTTAGGGAACAAGCACAAAATTCTTTGTGGAAAATTTTGCTTCGTTATATTATTTCATATTATACCAGTTCTACTATTCAGTATAATTTTGGTGTTCGTAGTCAGAGTAATTATTGCATACAGAATTAGTACTTTAAGGTAAGTGCATTAGGTGGCTGTATAACCACATAGACCGTCATATGTAGATTTCTTGTAGTAACCAATAGTGTGTTGGTTTGGAATATGTTTTATTTATATTATAAATATATATTATATCAAAAGTTTAGTCTGTAGTTTTGTAAATTTTAATACACAATTTCTGTCAGTGGAGTCAAAATATATGACGCACAACAACTGTCTCACTAATGAGACAGATCATTGTTTGGAAACTGTTGACTGTCCTCGGTAGCCTAGCGTGGTGTTTGAGACTAACTGGGTGGAGGCTGTGCTGGCTTTACCACTCCAAGAGTTGTGACTCGAGGGCCTTGTGACTCGAGGGCCTTGTGACTCGAGGGCCTTGTGACTCGAGGGCCTTGTGGTCTATAAACCGGAAGACCTAGTTTGGGGGCCGCACCACGGAGTCACTGATCCTTAGACCCACCTTAACCTTGACCACAAGGGACGCACAGAGAGTAATGACCCGTCATCTGGTAACCTTGACCACAAGGGACGCACAGAGAGTAGTGACCCGTCATCTGGTAACCTTGACCACAAGGGACGCACAGCGAGTAGTGACCCGTCATCTGGTAACCTTGACCACAAGGGACGCACAGGGAGTAGTGACCCGTCATCTGGTAACCTTGACCACAAGGGACGCACAGGGAGTAGTGACCCGTCATCTGGTAACCTTGACCACAGAGGACGGGAGAGAGACATAATAATTTACACTGGGAAAATATTAGAGGGGTTGACCACCTTGACCACACCCAACACAGACATAATACTCACAGTAGGCTCATGTAGGCAGAACACACCCAGAGCAAAGGCCTCTTCGCTCTGCAATAAAGAGCACTTTAAAGGCCACGTTATCACGTCTCAACACTTAACATTGTTGACTCTGGAGATTACCATGGGGTGCCGTCTTGCAAGTACCTCAAGCAGGCGCTCAACTGTCTTGGTGTTCTGTCCTTTGTTCAGGGCTGATGAACGATGTTGTCCGCACCTGCCTGTGCTTGCTGAGTGCAGCGTCCCAGGATCTACTCGTAGTTTAATGTCATTTTATGTTTAAGTGTTGAGATAGTGTGTATACTGTGCTTGCATGGTCGCGCTGTTAGCTCTTGGTCCCCGCCTTTCTAACAATCGGGTGTCTGTTGTACTGACTCCCTACTTATTTTTCCTATAGCATATCTACTGCATATATCATTGTTTTATTTCTCTAAAAACACACACACACACACACACACACACACACACACACACACACACACACACACACACAAGAATTTGTACAAAAAGGGGATAGACAGGAGGCACTGAACTACAGGCCAGTGTCCCTAACCTGCATACCATGCAAGCTGATGGAGAAGATTGTGCGAAGAAAGCTAGTGGAGCACCTGGAGCGAAAGAACTTTGTAACACAGCATCAACATGGATTCAGGGATGGCAGGTCCTGCCTCACAGGGTTACTTGAATTCTACGACCAGGCAACAAAAATAAGGCAAGAGAGAGAAGGGTGGGCAGACTGCATATTTTGGATTGTCAGAAAGCCTTTGATACAGTGCCACACAATAGGCTAGTGAAAAAGCTGGAGATGCAGGCTGGAGTGAAAGGGAAGGTACTCCGTTGGATACAGGAGTACCTAAGCAACAGGAGACAAAGAGTCAGTGTGAGGGGTGAGGTCTCAGATTGGCGAGACGTTACGAGTGGAGTCCCGCAGGGGTCAGTCCTTGGACCTATACTGTTTCTGATATATGTAAATGATCTCCCAGAGGGTATAGAATTGTTTCTCTCAATGTTTGCCGATGATGCAAAAATTATGAGGAGGATTGAAACGGAGGACGATAGTAGGAGGCTACAGGATGACCTAGACAGACTGAGTGAATGGTCCAACAAATGGCTGTTGAAGTTCAACCCGAGTAAATGCAAAGTAATGAAACTAGGCAGTGGAAATAGGAGGCCAGACACAGGATACCGAATAGGAGGTGAAGTACTTAATGAAACGAACAGAGAGAAAGATCTAGGAGTTGATATCACACCAAACCTGTCTCCTGAAGCCCACATAAAAAGAATAACGTCTGCGGCATATGCGAGGCTGGCTAACATCAGAACAGCGTTCAGGAACCTGTGTAAGGAATCATTCAGAATCTTGTACACCACATATGTAAGACCAATCCTGGAGTATGCGGCCCCAGCATGGAACCCGTACCTTATCAAGCACAAGACGAAGCTGGAAAAAGTCCAAAGGTATGCCACTAGACTAGTCCCAGAACTAAGAGGCATGAGTTACGAGGAAAGGCTGCGGGAAATGCACCTTACGACACTGGAAGACAGAAGAGTAAGGGGAGACATGATCACAACCTACAAAATCCTCAGAGGAATCGACCGGGTAAACAAGGATAAACTATTCAACACTGGTGGGACGCGAACAAGGGGACACAGGTGGAAACTGAGTACCCACATGAGCCACAGAGACGTTAGAAGGAACTTTTTCAGTGTCAGAGTAGTTAACGAATGGAATGCATTAGGCAGTGATGTGGTGGAGGCTGACTCCATACACAGTTTTAAATGTAGATATGATAGAGCCCAGTAGGCTCAGGAATCTGTACACCAGTTGATTGACAGTTGAGAGGCGGGACCAAAGAGCCAAAGCTCAACCCCCGCAAGCACAATTAGGTGAGTACACACACACAAACACACACACACACACACACACACACACACACACACACACACACACACACACACACACACACACCACACCACACACACACAGCTAGTACCAGAACTAAAGGGCATGAATTACGAGGACAGGCTGCGCCGTGAAATTCACCTCACGACACTGGAAGATAAAAAGAATAAATGGGAGACATGATCACTACCTACAAAATGCTCAGAGGAATTGACAGGGTAGATAAAGATAAACCGTTTAACACGGGTGGTACGCGGTCTTGTACACAGGGGGGACACAGGTGGAAACTGAGTACCCACATGAGCCACAGGGACGTTAGAAAGAACTTTTTCAGTGTCAGAGTAGTTAACAGGTGGAATGCATTAGGCAGTGCACTAGCACGCACTCAGAGCTTGGACACGGGGGAGATACCAGACGCACTTAAAGTAGCAGACATAGCCCCTCTACACAAGGAAGGGAGCAAAGCATTGGCAAAGAATTATAGACCAGTTGCACTAACATCGCACATAATAAAGTATTTGAGAGTGATTAGGTGTCAGATCATCAATTTCATGGAGACCAATGATCTTCACAACCCAGGCCAACATGGATTTCGAGCAGGAAGATCGTGCCTCTCACAGCTACTTGAGCACTACGACAAAGTCACTGAGGCATTAGAAGAAAAACAGAATGCTGATGTGATATACACGGACTTCGCAAAGGCTTTCGATAAATGTGACCATGGCGTGATAGCACACAAAATGAAGTCAATGGGAATAACCGGTAAAGTAGGACGCTGGATACTCAGTTTTCTGTCAAACAGGACCCAGCGAGTAACGGTCAACCATATAAAATCTAGTCCAAGTGCAGTTAAAAGCTCTGTACCTCAGGGTACAGTCCTTGCACCGCTGCTTTTCCTTATTTTCATATCAGATATAGACAAAAATACAAGTCACAGCTTCGTATCATCCTTTGCAGATGACACAAAAATCAGTATGAAAATTACCTCCGCTGAAGACATTGAAAAACTTCAAGCTGATATTAATAAAGTTTTCGACTGGGCATCAGAAAATAACATGATGTTTAACAGTGATAAATTCCAGGTACTCAGGTACGGTAAAAATGAGGACCTTAAACATAATACAGGGTACAAAACACAATCAAATGTGCCCATAGTAGGAAAACAGCATGTAAAGGATTTGGGAATAATGATGTCTGACGATTTAATGTTTAGGGAGCATAACCAAGCAAATATTGCGACAGCCAGAAAAATGATAGGATGAATTACGAGAACTTTCAAATCCAGGGATCCCATCACAATGGTTGTACTCTTCGAGTCACTAGTGATGTCCCGTCTTGAGTACTGCTCAGTACTAACTTCCCCCTTCAGAGCAGGAGAGATTTCTGAAATAAAGGGAATACAGAGAACATATACGGCACGCATAGACGCGATAAAGCACCTAAATTATTGGGATCGTCTCAAAGCTCTCCAAATGTACTCACTAGAAAGAAGACGAGAGAGATATTAAATAATATACACCTGGAAAATACTGGAGGGCCATGTCCCAAATCTACACAGTAAAATAACAACGTACTGGAGTGAACGATATGGAAGAAAATGTAGAATAGAACCAGTGAAGAGCAGAGGTGCCATAGGCACAATCAGAGAACACTGTATAAACATCAGAGGTCCACGGTTGTTCAACGTCCTCCCAGCGAGCATAAGAAATATTGCCGGAACAACCGTGGACATCTTCAAGAGGAAACTAGATTTATTCCTCCAAGGAGTGCCAGACCAACCGGGCTGTGGTGGGTATGTGGGCCTGCGGGCCGCTCCAAGCAACAGCCTGGTGGACCAAACTCTCACAAGTCAAGCCTGGCCTCGGGCCGGGCTTGGGGAGTAGGAGAACTCCCAGAACCCCATCAACCAGGTATCAACCTGCAACCCATCCTCCGAATTGACAGTACGATTTAATACTAAGTGTAATAAGTACACTTTCTTACTGTCATAAACAGTGCATAATTGCACTTATGGGGCTGTTACATTTACCCAACCCCCTCCCACGATTTAATTCTCATTTTCTGTTAAGACACTCAGAATTTTAGGATGAAGATTTCAATTTCAATTTGCTATAAACAAATTTTAAATATCAGGAATTTCTTTTTCAGGTTTATTAAACAATATAGATTTTATACAAAATTTTAAAATATCCTGAGTTACTTTACAATTTATTGATATATTTTAGTTTTGTTTTATTAGTTTTATAAAACTGTAATATCAATACAGCTATAGGTTAAGTACTAATTGTAATTAAGAAGCAATAAAATTATTATCTTCAAAAACTAAGACGGTTAGGTGAGGTCGTGGTTTTCTATTCAGTTTTTCAGGTAAACTCAAATATTCACAATATATTTGACAGTACGATTTAATACTAAGTGAAGATAAGTACAAGTCCTAACTGCTATGAATAGTACATAATTGCACTTATTTGTCTTCTTACATTTACCTCCCCCTTTTTTGGAGGACGGGCTGCAACCAGTGATGTGGTGGAGGCTGACTCCATACACAGTTTCAAATGTAGATATGATAGAGCCCAATAACCTCAGGAATCTGTACATCAGTTGACTGACGGTTGAGTGGGAAGAAAAAAACACTGCAATAAGAGGTAGCTTCTCTCGATTCAAGTAGAAGATCTGAAGGAACTAAATTTCAACAGAAAGGTAAATATGGGTATGAAGAATAAAGGTGGGAGATAAGGAAGGTAAGGCGACAACATCCATCTGACCACAGATCTCTCCAGGACCAAAGAGCTAAAGCTCAACCCCTGCAAGCACATCTAGGTTAGTAGATGACGTTGTATTACTACAAACACACAAAGTAAACAGGCTAACAAAGGAGAGAATCAAACTAGTATAACGCTTAAGAATTTTAAAACATGTTTTGTGAGCATAACTAATAAAATATAACATTGATCAGAAAATTATTAGATGGACTATAAGAACCTAAAAACCAGGAATTCCACGACAATGCTCGTACGTTTACAAATAACTTGTCTACGTATCTTCCTTTGAGTCCTGCTCGATACTCGCTTTCCCTTTCAGAGCAGGAGAGATTTCTGAAGCAGTGAAGAAAGGGAACATGTACGGCATTAATGTACTTGATAAAACTAAATTATCGGGATCATCTGAAAGCTATAAAAATGTATTCTTTAGAAAAGAGACGAGAGAGGTATCACAAAGTATGCATGGAAGATACTGGAAGGCCACGTCCCAAATTTACACAGTAAAATAACATACTGGAGCGAAAGATACAGAAGGAAATGCAGAATGGAGCCAGTGAAGAGTAGAAGTGCCATAGGCACAATTTGAAACCAAATTATATCTTTCGCTTTCTTCACAGCAATCATGAGAAATATTTTCAGTATAAAAGTAGACGAGTTCATGACAAAATTTGATATATTCCTGCAGGAAGTGCTGGACCAATCCGGTTGTAGTGGGTATGTGGGCCTGCAGGTAATTCCAAGCAACAGCACGTTGAAACAAGTTATCATAAGACAAGCCTAGTACTGGGCCAGGCTTGAGGACTGGAAGAAGTTCCAGAATCCACTGCAATTATACACCAGAGATAACAGAGATACAGGGAGCAAGCCCAGGTAAAGCATTTGCTAAAGTGGCAAAAGGTTTATTGAGAAACAAGATAATTAATTCAATATTATTAGAGGCTGTTAAAACTCCATCAGTCATAAAATGCAAGGCAGGAATTGGAGAAAATGATATATAATCAGAGAGGGAGAGAGAAAAAATGAAGAGAAAGACAAAATAAAATCACAAATTTTACTCAAAATTCAGACTAGCGATGCAGCAATGGAAATGGAACATCCTTGTAGGCTAGGCAGGTTTTAGGAGGAAAACAGTTGACCAGTGAAAGTTATTTTTACGAACAGCAATCCAGTTAAATATATAATGTGGGATGAAGAGAAGTAACTTGCAATAATTACTAGATAGGGTATGTCTAAAGAGGATTAAGAGACAAAAAAAGGAAATCATGAAATAAAAGTAAACAAGAAATGGAAGGAAACCTAAAAATGGCAGATTACGAGAACCACCAGACTCGCCCCACACCTTACACTCGTGTGGTTCTAGTGCCACGCTTACACTCGTGTGGTTCTAGTGCCACACTTACACTCGTGTGGTTCTAGTGCCACGCTTACACTCGTGTGGTTCTAGTGCCACACTTACACTCGTGTGGTTCTAGTGCCACACTTACACTCGTGTGGTTCTAGTACCACACTTACACTCGTGTGGTTCTAGTGCCACACTTACACTCGTGTGGTTCTAGTACCACACTTACACTCGCGTGGTTCTAGTGCCACACTTACACTCGTGTGGTTCTAGTGCCACGCTTACACTCGTGTGGTTCTAGTGCCACACTTACACTCGTGTGGTTCTAGTGCCACACTTACACTCGTGTGGTTCTAGTGCCACGCTTACACTCGTGTGGTTCTAGTGCCACACTTACACTCGCGTGGTTCTAGTGCCACGCTTACACTCGTGTGGTTCTAGTGCCACACTTACACTCGCGTGGTTCTAGTGTCACACTTACACTCGTGTGGTTCTAGTGCCACACTTACACTCGCGTGGTTCTAGTGCCACGCTTACACTCGTGTGGTTCTAGTGTCACACTTACACTCGTGTGGTTCTAGTGCCACACTTACACTCGTGTGGTTCTAGTGCCACACTTACACTCGTGTGGTTCTCCCCAAACTCCTTGCTCTTATATAATTCTCGCCTCACGCGCTCTAATAACCGCGTCACTTTGATGCAAGTTCTTCCTCAACTCATTAAACTCACTCTGCGTAAATTAGAGTCCTGGCCGTGTGGTAATTTACAGTCAGTGTCGGCACGACAGGTCGGTCTAGTGTGACGATGGACAGCTGGAGTCCTGACTCTTGGCCGTGTGGTAATTTACAGTCTGTATCGGCACGACAGGTCTTGTGTGACGATCGTCTCAAAGCTCTCCAAATGTACTCACTAGAAAGAAGACGAGAGAGATATCAAATAATATACACGAGGAAAATACTGGAGGGCCAGGTCCCAAATTTACACAGTAAAATAACAACGTACTAGAGTGAACGATATGGAAGAAAATGCAGAATAGAACCAGTGAAGAGCAGAGGTGCCATAGGCACAATCAGAGAACACTGTATAAATATCAGAGGTCCGCGGTTGTTCAACGTCCTCCCAGCAAGCATAAGAAATATTGCCGGAACAACCGTGGACATCTTCAAGAGAAAACTAGATAGTTTCCTCCAAGTTGTGCCGGACCAACCGGGCTGTGGTGGGTATGTGGGCCTGCGGGCCGCTGCAAGCAACAGCCTGGTGGAGTGACATGCAGTGACTTCTTTAATACAATTTGTGAATGGGGTGTGTAATCCAGGGTATATTTTTAATGTGTCTTATCATCGTGGTGTCTCCACGTGTCAAGTAAGACGAGAGAAGACAGGAAATACAGACATTAAGTTCCAGAACTTTTGACAAAACAAGGAACTTGTTCTTTTGAACTTGAAGCTCCTGACGACCAGCTGCGTTGACTACATAACAGGTCGGACCAACGCAGGCAACCCGCCTAAACATATCGAGATCAACACCATAGACACGGTCAATGTTGTGGTAACTTATTGTTTACTAATGCGTCCCACTTTCAATGGATTGATCGATTTAGTAAACCACAAAAATTTGAGCGTAGTAGATGAGAGGACAGGTTGATGAGGGGGAATCTGCTCACAGAACATTGAAATAAAACAAAAAACAATTACAATACGACAAACAAGTCGTTATAATTCGGTTGCACTGTATGAAATAATTTGTTCGACACAATAACAAATGAACACAATGTTTTCCTGCATTGTTGTAGAAAAACACTCGTGGAGAAATGGGGTGGGGGGGGAATAATATTCCAATTTATGTTAAGCACCATTACATGTGCGTATATATGGCCTGCCTATTCTATTATTATTTTTGTATTCTATTGAAGACAGAAAACGTCTGGAGAGGTAAATCGCTGCCCACTCACCTGGCGAGTCGCTGCCCACTCACCTGGCGAGTCGCTGCCCACTCACCTGGCGAGTCGCTGCCCACTCACCTGGCGAGTCGCTGCCCACTCTGGTTGATGGGGTTCTGAGAGTTCTTCTACCCCCCAAGCCCGGCCCGAGGCCAGGCTTGACTTGTGAGAGTTTGGTCCACCAGGCTGTTGCTTGGAGCGGCCCGCAGGCCCACATACCCACCATAGCCCGGCTGGTCCGGCACTCCTTGCAGGAATAAATCTAGTTTCCTCTTGAAGATGTCCACGGTTGTTCCGGCAATATTTCTTATGCTTGCTGGGAGGACGTTGAACAACCGCAGACCTCTGATGTTTATACAGTGTTCTCTGATTGTGCCTTTGGCACCCCTGCTCTTCACTGGTTCTCACCTGGCGAGTCGCTGCCCACTCACCTGGCGAGTCGCAGGTGTCAGGTTCCCTTTTTCTTGCACCAGTGCCACTGAGAGAGCTGACTACACTGCCTGATCATAAACACCAGCCAAACTCTCAGGTTATGTAGCTGTCTCAATTGTTGGCTCACATGATGTCGGTATCCTGATGTATGCCAAGAGTTACCGAGTTACTTAGGTTACTTAGTAGAAACGTCATCTCAAAGGTAACCTTTGCGTCACTACTCATGGTGTGTAAACCTCTGTCACTACTGATGGTGGTGTGTAAACCTCTGTCACTACTGATGGTGGTGTGTAAACCTCTGTCACTACTGATGGTGGTGTGTAAACCTGTCACTACTGATGGTGGTGTGTAAACCTCTGCGTCACTACTGATGATGGTGTGTAAACCTCTGTGTCACTACTGATGGTGTATAAACCTCTGCGTCACTACTGATGGTGGTGTGTAAACCTCTGCGTCACTACTGATGGTGGTGTGTAAACCTCTGCGTCACTACTGATGGTGTGTAAACCTCTGCGTCACTACTGATGGTGGTGTGTAAACCTCTGCGTCACTACTGATGGTGGTGTGTAAACCTCTGCGTCACCACTTATGACGCAGGTTTACCGACGCTGACGAACTAACTTGGGGAACTGATCTCTGCCCAGTGACGCCCTCTGATGAAGGTGCTCATCCCGGGTCTTGAGTTAGGACCAGAGAAGTAATTGTAGAAGAAGAGACGAGAACTACTTCAAGAAGTGCCGGACTAACCAGGCTGGGGGTGGATATGTGGGCCTGCGGGCCGCTACAAGCAACAGCCTGGTGGACCAAGTTACCACAAGTCAAGCCTGGCCTTGGGCCAGGCTTGGGGGAGTTGAACAACTCTTAGAACCCCATCCAGGTACAATCCAGGGGCCAGATTCACGAAGCAGTTACGCAAATACTTACGAACGTGAGCATCTTTCTTCAAACTTTGACGGCCTTGGTTACATTTATTAAACAGTTTACAAGCATGAAAACTTGCCAATCAACTGTTGTTATAAATAGCCTCCTGGTGCTTCGGAGCTCATTAACTGTTTAATAATTGTAAACAAAGCCGCAAAAGATTGAAAAAAGATGTATAGGGTCGTAAGTGCTTGCGTAACTGCTTCGTGAAACTGGCCCTGGCATATAATGGCACATGTAACAAAGAGGGGGTCGCCTCCAATTGCTCCATTTATAAATTGGTGGAGCGTGTTGGGTGTGTGCTGGTTGGTAAGGTAACTGACACACACACGTCCCTTGATCTTTCACTTTCCTGCCTCACGCTGCCTAAATGCTTCCGACACAACACTATTGAATGACACCGTGTGGCGTATTGTCTCCTCTTGACACACTACATTCCTACCGTGAGTGACCACTTCTATTGCCACGAATTTTACGTTGTGCTAAACCGTGTGTCTAAACACGAATAATCCTTGCGTCCGTGTACACGAATTTTCACAGAATAACAGGGGGAACGAGTGAAATTCTGAGGTTACAGTACGACTGTTTTCAGTGAAAATTCAAACCAATTCTTCATGAATGTGAAACCGACAGTGAATTGTGTGTTAGACTGTCACCCCAACCCCACAGGACTTCGAAGTAGCCATTGACAGCATGCCAATGCACCTTGCCCGAGGCCTAGAGGCCTAGAGGCCTGGGGCAGTATTCCAACTATTGTTAAAACATTTAGCAGGAGTACGTGTGTATTTACCTAATTGTGCTTGCGGGGGTTGAGCTCTGGCTCTTGGGTCCGCCTCTCAACCGTCAATCAACAGGTTTACAAGTTCCTGAGCCTATTGGGCTCTATCATATCTACACTTGAAGCTGTGTATGGAGTCGCCTCTACCACATCACTTCCTAATGCATTCCATTAGTCTACTACTCTGACACTGAAAAAATTCTTTCTAACGTCTCTAAGGCTCATTTGGGCACTCAGTTTCAACCTGTGTCCCCTAGTGCGTGTGCCCCTTGTGTTTAAAAAGTCTGTCTTTATCATCCCTATCAATTCCTCTGAGAATCTTGTATGTGGTGATCATGTCCCCTCTAACTCTTTCTGTCTACCAGTGACGTGAGGTTTAATTCCCGTAGTCTCTCCTCGTAGCTCATACCCTTCAGTTCTGGTACTAGTCTGGTGGCAAATCTTTGAACCTTTTCCAGTTTAGTCTTATGCTTGACTAGATATGGACTCCATGCTGGAGCTGCATACACCAGGATTGGTCTGACATATGTGGTATATAATGTTCTGAAAGATTCCTTACACAAATTTCTAAAGGCCGTTCTTATGTTAGCCATCCTGGCATATGCCGCTGATGTTATCCTCTTGATATGAGCTTCAGGGGACAGGTCTGGCGTGATGTCAACCCCCAGGTCTTTCTCTCTGACTCTTGCAGGATTTCATCTCCCAAATGATACCTTGTATCTGGTCTCCTGCTCCCCTACACCTATCTTCATTACATTACATTTGTTTGGGTTAAACTCTAACAACCATTTGTTCGACCATTCCTGCAGCTTGTCCAGGTCTTCTTGAAGCCTCAAGCTGTCCTCCTCGTCTAATCCTTCTCATAATTTGGCATCGTCAGCAAACATTGAGAGGAATGAGTTTATACCCTCTGGGAGATCATTTCCGTATATCAGAAACAGGATAGATCAGAGTACAGGCCCTGTGGGACTCACTGGTGAACTTCACCCAATCTGAGGTCTCACCCCTCACTGTAACTCTCAGCTTCCTATTGCTTAGGTACTCCCTTATCCACTGGAGCGCCCTACCTGTTACTCCTGCCTGTTTCTCCAGCTTATGCATCAGCCTTTTATGGGGTACTGTGTCAAAGGCTTTCCGACAGTCCAAAAAAATGCAGTCCGCCCATCCTTCTCTTGCTTAATCTTTGTCACCTGATCGTAGAATTCTATTAAGCCAGTAAGGCAAGATTTACCCTCCCTGAACCCTGTTGATGGGTTGTCACGAAGTCTCTTCTCTCCAGATGTGTTACTAGGTTTTTCTCACAATCTTCTCCATCACGTTGCATGTATACAGTGTAAGGACACACTGGCCTGTAGTTCAGTGCCTCTTGTCTGTCACCCTTTTGTATATTGAGACTACATTAGCCGTCTTCATATTTCTGGTAGGTCTCCCGTTTCCAGTGGCCTGCTATACACTATGGAGAGTGGCAAACAGCTCCAGCTCCAATAGGTGCCTCTTGACCTCATTTTGTAATTTCCACCTGTGTCCCTAGTGCGTGTGCCCCTTGTGTTAAAAAGTCTGTCTTTATCTACCCTATCAATTCATTTAAGAATCTTGTATGTGATCATGTCCCCTCTAACTCTTCTGTCTCCCAGTGACGTGAAGCTGTGTGTGTGTGTGTGTAGAGAGGGAGGGGCGGGTGATTTTTTCCATACTCGTAACAAAATGTAAATAATTATTTTCTGTAACAAATTTATATATAATTTTCCGTGTATATTTTATAGTTTACATTTTTCATAAACAAAATCCGCAAGATTAATATTAGGTAATTTGTTAGTGTTATTTCTCTCTCTGTGATGCATGCCTGAGTGTTAGGGGCAGGCTGGAGGGCGAGAGGCAGGCTGGGGCTGGAGGCCGAGAGGCAGCTGGGGCTGGAGGCCGAGAGGCAGGCTGGGGCTGGAGGGCGAGAGGCAGGCTGGGGCTGGAGGCCGAGAGGCAGGCTGGGGCTGGAGGCGAGAGCAGGCTGGGGCTGGAGGCCAAGAGGCAGGCTGGGGCTGGAGGGCGAGAGGCAGGCTGGGGCTGGAGGCGAGAGGCAGGCTTGGGCTGGAGGCCGAGAGGCAGGCTGGGGGCTGGAGGCCGAGAGGCGGGCTGGGGGCTGGAGGGCGAGAGGCAGGCTGGGGCTGGAGGCCGAGAGGCAGGCTGGGGCTGGAGGGCGAGAGGCAGGCTGGGGCTGGAGGGCAAGAGGCAGGCTGGGGCTGGAGGGCGAGAGGCAGGCTGGGACTGGAGGGCGAGAGGCAGGCTGGGACTGGAGGGCGAGAGGCAGGCTGGGACTGGAGGCGAGAGGCAGGCTGGGGCCTGGAGGCGAGGGCAGGCTGGGGGCTGGAGGCCGAGAGGCAGGCTGGGGGCTGGAGGCCGAGAGGCAGGCTGGGGCTGGAGGCCGAGAGGCAGGTGGGGCTGGAGGCCGAGAGGCAGCTGGGGCTGGAGGCCGAGAGGCGGCTGGGGGCTGGAGGCCGAGAGGCAGGCTGGGGCTGGAGGCCGAGAGGCAGCTGGGGCTGGAGGGCCGAGAGGCAGGCTGGGGGCTGGAGGCCGAGAGGCAGGCTGGGGAGGAGCCGAGAGGCAGGCTGGGGCTGGAGCCGAGAGGCAGGCTGGGGGCTGGAGGCCGAGAGGCAGGCTGGGGCTGGAGGCCGAAGAGGCTGGGGGCTGGAGGCCGAGAGGCAGGCGGGGGCTGGAGGCCGAGAGGCAGGCTGGGGGCTGGAGGCCGAGTGGCAGGCTGGGGCTGGAGGGCGAGAGGCAGGCTGGGGGCTGGAGGCCGAGAGGCAGGCTGGGGCTGGAGGGCGAGAGGCAGGCTGGACTGGAGGGCGAGAGGCAGGCTGGGGGCTGGAGGCCGAGAGGCA
>WNGS01166226.1:20629702-20642691 GCA_020271785.1 Procambarus virginalis | reverse complement strand
AACAGTAGTACGGCCACCAGTGTTGAATAGTTTATCCTTGTTTACCCGGTCGATTCCCCTGAGGATTTTGTAGGTTGTGATCATGTCTCCCTCTACTGTCTTCCAGTGTCGTAAGGTGCATTTCCCACAGCCTTTCCTCGTAACTCATGCCTCTTATTTCTGGGACTAGTCTAGTGGCATACCTTTGGACTTTTTCCAGCTTCGTCTTGTGCTTGACAAGGTACGGCCTCCATGCTGGGGCCGCATACTCCAGGAATGGTCTTACATATGTGGTGTACAAGATTCTGAATGATTCCTTACACAGGTTCCTGAACGCTGTTTTGATGTTAGCCAGCCTCGCAAATGCCGCAGACGTTATTCTTTTATGTGGGCTTCAGGAGACAGGTTTGGTGTGATATCAATTCCTAGATTTTTCTCTGTGCGTTTCATTAAGTACTTCATCTCCTATTCTGTATCCTGTGTCTGGTGGCCTCCTGTTTCCACTGCCAAGTATCATTACTTTGCATTACTCGGGTTGAACTTCAACAGCCATTTGTTGGACCATTCACTCTGTCTAGGTCATCTTGTAGCCTCCTACTATCATCCTCTGTTTCAATCCTCATAATTTTGCATCATCGGCAAACATTGAGAGAAACGAGTCTATACCCTCTGGGAGATCATTTACATATATCAGAAACAGTATAGGTCCAAGGACTAACCCCTTCGGGACTCCACTAACGTCTCGCCAATCTTAGACCTCACCCCTCACACTGACTCGTTGTCTCCTGTTGCTTAGGTACTCCTTTATCCAATAGAGTACCTTCCTTTTCATTCCAGCCTGCATCTCCAGCTTTTTCACTAGCCTCTTGTGTGGCACTGTATCAAAGGCTTTCTGACAATCCAAAAATATGCAGTCTGCCCACCCTTCTCTTTCTTGCCTTATTTTTGTTGCCTAGTCGTAGATTCAAGTAATCCTGTGAGGCAGGACCTGCCATCCCTGAACCCATGTTGATGCTGTGTTACAAAGTTCTTTCGCTCCAGATGCCCACTAGCTTTCTTCGCACAATCTTCTCTTCTCCTGTGTGTGTGTGTGTGTGTGTGTGTGTGTGTGTGTGTGTGTGTGTGTGTGTGTGTGTGTGTGTGAGAGAGAGATTACCTAAGTGTAGTGACAGGATGAGAGCTACGTTCGTGGTGTCCCGTCTTCCCAGTACTCTTTGTCGTATAACGCTTTGAAACTACTGACGGTCTTGGCCTCCACCACCACCTCACTTAGCTTGCCCAACCGTCTACCACTCTGTTCGCAAAAGAAAACTTTCAAATATTTTTCAGCACCTTGTTTCCTCAGCTTAATTTGTCTTTTCTTGTTTTAGCAGTTGTTGGTTTCAGGAATTCCTCTTTGTCAATTTGGTTGATTCCTGTTATTATTTTGTAATTTTTTGTTTTAATTTCATTTCTATATTATGCACCCCATACCCATCCCGTGAGCGGTGGTGGGGAGTGTTACAGAGGCACATAATGGGTTCGGGAACTGAACCTCAGAGTTCGTTTAGCTCAGCAAGTGACAATCTTTTGAAGCTAGTTACACAATTGTTATTATTCCATATGTGTGTGTGTGTGTGTGTGTGTGTGTGTGTGTGTGTGTGTGTGTGTGTGAATTATATATATATATATATATATATATATATATATATATATATATATATATATATATATATATGTATATATATATTACACACACACACACACACACACACACACACACACACACACACAATCTTTTTATATCACACGTGATTCAACAAGAGGCTCACAACAGTCACTATACAAGGTACTTTATATCTATGGTGACTCACACAGTTACTAGCCTTGCTCCACACCCACCCAACTGGGCGGCAGCTTTACAGTCATGTGCTCCACACCCACCCAACTGGGCGGCAGCTTTACAGTCATGTGCTCCACACCCACCCAACTGGGCGGCAGCTTTACAGTCATGTGCTCCACACCCACCCAACTGGGCGGCAGCTTTACAGTCATGTGCTCCACACCCACCCAACTGGACGGCAGCTTTACAGTCATGTGCTCCACACCCACCCAACTGGGCGGCAGCTTTACAGTCATGTGCTCCACACCCACCCAACTGGGCGGCAGCTTTACAGTCATGTGCTCCACACCCACCCAACTGGACGGCAGCTTTACAGTCATGTGCTCCACACCCACCCAACTGGGCGGCAGCTTTACAGTCATGTGCTCCACACCCACCCAACTGGGTGGCAGCTTTACAGTCATGTGCTCCACACCCACCCAACTGGGCGGCAGCTTTACAGTCATGTGCTCCACACCCACCCAACTGGGCGGCAGCTTTACAGTCATGTGCTCCACACCCACCCAACTGGGCGGCAGCTTTACAGTCATGTGCTCCACACCCACCCAACTGGGCGGCAGCTTTACAGTCATGTGCTCCACACCCACCCAACTGGGCGGCAGCTTTACAGTCATGTGCTCCACACCCACCCAACTGGGCGGCAGCTTTACAGTCATGTGCTCCACACCCACCCAACTGGGCGGCAGCTTTACAGTCATGTGCTCCACACCCACCCAACTGGGCGGCAGCTTTACAGTCATGTGCAGGCTGCACCTACAGTAAGCTAACTCTGGCTACTTCGCTAAGATTCCCGGCAGCACATTATGAATGAAGTATTTACACATTTCTTGGACAGTATTGCACTATTGATGGTGTTATCACCGAATTCCGCGATTTTTTCACATTCCATTATATAATGACGCAAAGTATGCGAATAGTTCTGCTGACAGACTTTACATTTAGTCAAATCTACATCAGCAGATGTTACAAACTGCCAGAGGTACTTGTAGCCGAGCCTAAGCCTAGTAGTGGTAACATCTAGAAGTCTGCTAACATTATTGGATGACCCATAGACGTGTGGTTCTTCATGCATAATAGAATGATGATGGAGTAACTAATGATCATATCATCTGTTTATCTTCTATTTTCTAGCTTTGTGATATTTAACGCCTCTAGTCTCTCATTGTAACTCTTGTTTTTCAGTTCTGGAAGCCATTTGGTAGCGCGCTTTTTCATTTTTTCCTGTTCATTGATGTGCTTCTTGAGACACGGGCACCATACAACTGCTGCATATTCCATTTTTGGTCTCAAAGTCATAAACAGTTTCTTTAGTATTTCACCATCCATTTAGTTAAAAGCAGTTCTGAACTTGGAAAGCGACGCATACGCACGAGTGTTCATGTGTGCGCGTGCGCGTGTCTGCGTGAATCTGCATGTACACGCGCGCGCGTGCGTGTGCTTGTGTGTGTATTCACCATGTTGTGCTTGCGGGGATTGAGCTTTGCTCTTTCAGCCCACCTCTCAACTGTTACTATTTTTTTCTCTCCACGCCACACACACACACAGACACACCAGGAAGCAGCCCGTGACAGCTGACTAACTCTCAGGTACCTATTTACTGCTAGGTAACAGGGGCATAGGGTGAAAAACTCGGCCCATCGTTTCTCGCTGGTACCCGGGATCGAACCCGGGACCACAGGATCACGTTTCCAGCGTGCCGTCCGCTCGGCCACCGGCTCCCAGAGTGCGCGTGCTGTGTGTGTGCATGTCTGCATGCACGCGCGCGGGTGTGTGTAAATATTAAAACACCATTGGAATAGATACAAGGCAGGAATGTGTTGATTCATGTTGTTGTAGTTGTGTAAGTTCAGTGTTATAACTATAATTTGGTTGAGTAAGATCTGTTTTGTCATTGTGTAAGATCTGTGTTGTCATTGATTGTGTAAGATCTGTGTTGTCATTGATTGTGTAAGATCTGTGTTGTCTTTGATTGTGTAAGATCTGTGTTGTCATTGATTGTGTAAGATCTGTGTTGTCATTGATTGTGTAAGATCTGTGTTGTCTTTGATTGTGTAAGATCTGTGTTGTCATTGATTGTGTAAGATCTGTGTTGTCTTTGATTGTGTAAGATCTGTGTTGTCATTGATTGTGTAAGATCTGTGTTGTCTTTGATTGTGTAAGATCTGTGTTGTCATTGATTGTGTAAGATCTGTGTTGTCATTGATTGTGTAAGATCTGTGTTGTCTTTGATTGTGTAAGATCTGTGTCATCTTTGTGTAAAATCTGTGTTGTAATTGGTTGTTTAAGATCTAAATGAGTTGTAATTGTTTGTGTAAGATCTGTGTCGTCCGTGGTTAAGATAACAGTTTCAATAAAATCAATCTTCCTTCTTGTATCCAGCTTACAAATATTTGCGAAGCGTTTGTGAGTGATGTTAGGGCCTTTGACCACGGGTTTTGGAGATTGCTTGGCTCCTCTTTGTGGAGTCGGGATACGAACCTGTGTTGGCTTTGTGGAATGATGCCGGGGCGCAGACTGCTGCTCAAAGGATCCGAAGAGTCTGCGAAAGCGGCTGTTTGCACTTCTTTGTTAAAACCGTTCTAGGGGTCCAGCGTCTGCTGCAGCAGACGGTGTGGCGTGCGTCTGCTGCTGAGGACCGGCGCTGGAGCATACGGTGTGGCGTGCGTCTGCTGCTGGGTCCGACGCTGGAGCATACGGTGTGGCGTGCGTCTGCTGCTGGGTCCGACGCTGGAGCAGACGGTGTGGCGTGCGTCTGCTGCTGGGTCCGACGCTGGAGCAGACAATGTGGCGTGCGTCTGCTGCTGGGTCCGGCGCTGGAGCAGACAGTGTGGCGTGCGTCTGCTGCTGGGTCCGACGCTGGAGCAGACTGTGTGGCGTGCGTCTGCTGCTGGGTCCGGCGCTGCAGCAGACTGTGTGGCGTGCGTCTGCTGCTGGGTCCGACGCTGCAGCAGACTGTGTGGCGTGCGTCTGCAGCTGGGGTCCGGCGCTGCAGCAGACGGTGTGGCGTGCGTCTGCTGCTGGGTCCGACGCTGCAGCAGACTGTGTGGCGTGCGTCTGCTGCTGGGTCCGACGCTGCAGCAGACTGTGTGGCGTGCGTCTGCTGCTGGGTCCGACGCTGCAGCAGACTGTGTGGCGTGCGTCTGCAGCTGGGGTCCGACGCTGCAGCAGAGGGTCTGCGTGCGTCTCACAGGGTAAAGACCAAGTGGGCCAACACATCTTGCAAGGTTCACGAGAACAAGGATAGCTACTTCAGTCTCCAGAGAGCTGCCCCTGTGTGCTTTATTACGTCTTAATTAAACCACCAATAAAGGCACCATCTTATGTTCCCATTTATTTCAAATCTTCGAAGATATGGAAAGATTTTCTGACGTGTTGAAAACACTAAGTGAACGCTACAACCAGTTGACCAGACCACACATTAGAAAGTGAAGGGACGACGACGTTTCGGTCCGTCCTGGCCCATTCTCAAGTCGATTGCGAGACTTGAGAATGGTCCAGGACGGACCGAAACGTCGTCCCTTCACCTTCTAGTGTGTGGTCTGGTCAACATACTTCAGCCACGTTATTGTGACTCCTCGCCTACACGACAAACGGTTCATTTGCGAATCAATTTATAAAGTAGTCAGTTTATAGTTGTCGAAATTTCCATCTGTAAATTGATTACATTTCTTGTGATTTTGGTTTATTAAGTAAAGTAAGAGGAGCCAGTGATTTCTCACTAGTAAGCAAAACGTCTCCCAGATATCTTTGAGAACTAGTATAATACTTACCTCTATGATATAAGGGCGCCTGACAGCTGGGTGGACAGCGCTTCGGATTCGTAGTCCTGAGGTTCGGGTTCGATCCCCGGTGAGGCGGAGACAAATGGGCAAAATGTTTCTTTCATCCTGATGCCCCTGTTACCTAGCAGTAAATA
This sequence comes from Procambarus virginalis, assembly GCA_020271785.1. Lineage (NCBI taxonomy): Eukaryota > Metazoa > Arthropoda > Malacostraca > Decapoda > Cambaridae > Procambarus > Procambarus virginalis. The sequence continues at coordinate 20,636,914 of WNGS01166226.1, read as the reverse complement.
GGTACCTGGGAGTTAGACGGCTGCTACGGGCTGCTTCCTGGGTATGTGTAACAGAAAGGAGGCCTGGTCGAGGACCGGGCCGCGGGGACGCTAAGCCCCGAAATCATCTTAAGATCTCAAGAGTATGATGACTGGTCCTTCCTACAGGCTACCAGTTCTCCCAAGTCGTCTTGGACAACACTGAGGGACACCTGGTTATACATCTTAAGCCTATTAGTCGCCATCTTGATCAATGGAATTTTTTATATATTCTTCATATGTTGATATTCTGTTGCATAAACCTCCTGCAATTGGAAAAGCGTCTTTATGCATTTTGAAGCACAACTGTCAACACTGTTGTGTGTTACCCCGAGTCTCGCGTGGTCTACCTATCCTTGTGTCGCTTCCGGGGATCAACGTCCCCGCGGCCCGGTCTCCGACCAGGCCTCCCGGTTGGTCATCTGGTCAACCAGGCTATTGGACGCGGCTGCTCGCAGCCTGGCGCAATTTCTTGAGCTCTTAATGGGGCTGTTAGAGTGCAACAATATTACACCTAGAGAACAATAGCGTCTTGAAAACTATCCTTGGTATGGCAGCCCTTGTTTGGAAGGTCCTTGTTATCCAACCTGTCATTATTCTTGCAGTCGTGACAGCACCTTCATGGTGTTCAGTAAGGTAAGGTCTTCTGACATGATTACTCCTACATCCTTTACATTGCTTTTTCCTTCTACAGTGTGATTTGATTCAGTGTTATAAATGGTTTGCTTATAAATTTTAATTTTTTCCATAGTGTAGGAGCTGGAACGTATTTTCATTAAACATCATATTATCATGCCCGTGCCACCTCTTGGGGGTCTTAATCTTTATCAATCAATCTGTGGCTCACTGAAAGACCCGATTTACATGTGATTGGAGGTTTGCCGTGTCCTCTATATTGTCACCTCGACTGAAAACCGTAATGTCATCTACAAATGATACAGTACTGTTGTTTGTCTATGTCCGATATTAGGATGAGAAAAAGTTTGAGAGGCGCCACCGAGTTCTGTGCCGCATCTGGTTGTACCTTGGTGTCATGTACAGTTTGCAGGTTAAAAATAAACACATAGCATCATTGAGAGTAATAAGGGCTTCTGATCGTGTTGTAAGCAATATTGTAGGTTGTTAATGGGTGTGATTACCCAAGTGTAGTTACAAAGCTATGCTCGTACTTACTTATATGCTCTCACTTAGCTTGTACCGTCTACCACTCTGATTTTAAAAGAAAAATTTCTAAACATTTTCAGCATCTTTGTTTCCTTAACTCGAATCTAAGTAATCTTGTTGCCGGTTTCAAGAGTTCCTCTGACAGTATTGTGGATCCTTGTTAATGTGTGTGTGTGTGTGTGTGTGTATTCACTTAGTTGTATTTACGGGGGTTGAGCTTTGCTCTTTCGGCCCGCCTCTCAACTGTCAATCAACTGTTTACTAACTACACTAACTACTTTTTTTTTTTCACACACACACACACACCCCAGGAAGCAGCCCGTGACAGCTGACTAACTCCCAGGTACCTATTTACTGCTAGGTAACAGGGGCATCCAGGGTGAAAGAAACTTTGCCCATTTGTTTCTGCCGGGTGCGGGAATCGAACCCGCGCCACAGAATTACGAATCCTGCACGCTATCCACCAGGCTACCTGGCCCCCCCCAACATGTGTGTGTGTGTGTGTGGTGTGTGTGTGTGTGTGTGTGTGTGTGTGTGTGTGTGTGTGTGTGTGCGTGCGTGCGTGTGTGTGTGCGTGCGTGTGTGTGTGTGTACTCACCTAGTTGTGCTTGCGGGGGTTTTGTGTGTGTGTGTGAGTTGCAATGTCGCCTTTTGTATAGTGTCATATTGGTCATAAGTCATTACAAATGCAACAAATTCAACAGTACAAACAACATCCTAGTGTTCAGGAGAGATGTTTAAGCCTAAGCCTATATGTGCGGTGGAGAAAAATTGTATAGGCCTATAACAATCTCAAACTTCTCAACACCACTGCAGCTTCCAGTATTGGAAAAAAAAGATGAATAGGCTTCGTGATCTCACTCTCCCCAACTACCAATACTGTACCAATAAAGTACAAACGTACCACAAACCCTGGATGGGGGCCTGGAGCTGCAATAGAAATATGAAACTCTCCCAGAAACAACGCACAAACCGGAAATCCCTTTATAATTGGCAATATACAAGGCTCAAAGTCAACAACGAGTAACAAAGTCTCGTTAATAAATGCCTCCTAATAGTCAAATATAATGTTCGAAGGATTCACAGAAACTCGTGTTAAAGATTACATATACAGTACTGTGAAGTCTGGATGTCTGGATACCAAATATCATAAGGGCGTGGCCGAGAAAAAGAACAATTGGAGTTGGTTTGCAAAAGAGGAAGAATTTCTATAGTCATACTTTACAGAAAAACAAATCTATACCTGGTTGATGGGGTTCTGGGAGTTCTTCTACTCCCCAAGCCCGGCCCGAGGCCAGGCTTGACTTGTGAGAGTTTGGTCCACCAGGCTGTTGCTTGGAGCGGCCCGCAGGCCCACATACCCACCACAGTCTGGTTGCTCCGACACTCCTTGGAGAAAAGTATCTAGTTTTCTCTTGAAGATGTCCATGGTTGTTCCGGCAATATTTCTTATGGTCGCTGGGAGGGTGTTGAACAACCGTGGACCTCTGATCCACGGTTGGATCAGAGATACAGTGTTCTCTGATTGTGCTCTTCACTGGTTCTATTCTGCATTTTATTCCATATCGTTCACTCCAGTATCACTCCATATTGTTCACTAAAGTCTGACTTTATAGAACTGTTTAGAATAACAAATTACGTGGTTGACGTACTTGGATTCGAGGATGGGAATATAAACATTATTATTATTATTCTAATATGCAAATCTCTAGTTGCAATGATTGAGTTTACTAAATATAAATAAAACTGAAAATTGTACGGAAAAATTATAGATTATCCTGTACCGGAAGCTATTTTCCTTGGATAGCTCAATCAACCAAGTTTAAGGTAAGAGACAACATCCCTGTATGAGGGGAAACTCAAACCCAGAAGACATAACATAGATACCTTCACTAACCTGAAGACAAGTAACAGAGCAAACGACGATGAAAATGATCTCGATTTGATACTCGTTGTTGTTTAAGATTCAGCTACTGTGAACAAAAAGTTCCAAGTAGCACGGGCTATGGTGAGCCCGTTGTGGACTTACCTGGCACAGGAGCGGGGCAGTAACTTGATAATCATGAAGACATGGCAGAAGAAGCAGCACACACAAGTAAGAACATCTTCAACTTAATGGAATAATTAAACAAAACTGCCGAGATCAACTTGGGTTTAGAGCGAGAGATGCAGACGCCACCATCTGGCCCACTCAACCATTCCCGACACCAGTTGAGGACTACCACAGAACATGTCTTGCATACAAGGACTTTGCAACAGATTTAATAAATGAAACCGTGAAGTAAGGTTCCCCCTCAAACAACAATTAAGCCCATGGGAGTACAAAGCAAAGTGGGAAGACGAATAATCATTTTCTAGACAAACAGGCCAAAAAGATCACAAGTAAAACCAAATGAAATACATTTCAAGCAGAGTGAGAGACCTGACACCAACAGCCACTGTCGAGGCACTGCTTCTCGTCATTATCATACACACAATAATATACAACCTTCAGCTTCATGCCATCAAGGTCTGCGTGAAATTGCTTCAGTGAAAGACACAGTTTTTTGTTGTTTTAGAGTCAGCTACTGGGAACAAAGTTCCATGTAGCACGGGCTATGCCCGCCTGCTTCCATACCTCTCAATATATTTCCCACTTCTATACTTCCCTTCACCTATGCCTCTCCTTCCTCTTTACTCCAAAAAAAAAAACGGGCTATGGTGAGCCCGTAGTGGACTTACCTGGCACAGGAGCGGGACTGTAAATTGTTGAAAGAAAAGACACTTTTGCTTTCTGCCTTAAATACTGTCCGGCACTTACCTCACCTCTTCAATGCAGGAGAGATTTATGACAGGGAATACAGAACACATACGGCACTGAGACGGTGACACACCAAAATTATTGGCACCGTTTTAGAGCACACTTAATGTACTCTCTAAAAAGGAGACGATGTATATCACATCATATATCACATATATCACATCATATATCACATATACCCTGTATATATCACATCATAAATACATGGAAGATACTGGAGGGCCACGTCCTAATATCCACTGCAGCTAATGATCTGGTAGGAAATGCAGAACAGACCTAGTGACGTTAGTGCTATCGGTCTATAATAGTTTGCCTATGCTTTATTACATCATGTATAGAGTGGTGCTATCTTTCCTGTTTTAAGTATGTCGGGGATAGCGCCAGTATCTAGGTCTCACCTCCAAATAACGTGAAGGGCTTGTGATAGTTTTCATTATTACAATTCTTTAAGAATATGGAATTTCAGGAGTCTGGGTCTGCTGCTTAACTAATGAACATACTGTCTACTTCAAAATCAGAGGAGTTAGGGTGACATCTGATATATGATTTGATGTTGGTATGACGAATTCGTTTGGGCTACAGACACTTGAGTCACAATAACGAGGCTGAGGATATGATGATCAAAGCCCACATCAGAAAGTGAAGAAACGACAACGTTTCGGTCCCTCTTTCAGGCTATTATAAAGTCCTGTGATTCCCCCTGATAATGTTCCAGGTAAAGCTTTATTAGAAGTTGGTCGACACAACCAGGTAACGCAGAAGTTGGTCGACACAAGCAGGTAACGTAGAAGCTGGTCGACACAACCAGGTAACGTAGAAGCTGGTCGACACAAGCAGGTAACGTAGAGCTGGTCGACACAACCAGGTAACGTAGAAGCTGGTCGACACAAGCAGGTAACGCAGGAGCTGGTCGACACAACCAGGTAACGCAGGAGCTGGTCGACACAACCAGGTAACGCAGGAGCTGGTCGACACAACCAGGTAACGCAGGAGCTGGTCGACACAACCAGGTAACGTAGAAGCTGGTCGACACAACCAGGTAACGTAGAAGCTGGTCGACACAAGCAGGTAACGCAGGAGCTGGTCGACACAAGCAGGTAACGCAGGAGCTGGTCGACACAACCAGGTAACGCAGAAGCTGGTCGACACAAGCAGGTAACGCAGAAGTTGGTCGACACAAGCAGGTAACGCAGAAGTTGGTCGACACAACCAGGTAACGCAGAAGCTGGTCGACACAACCAGGTAACGCAGGAGCTGGTCGACACAACCAGGTAACGCAGAAGTTGGTCGACACAAGCAGGTAACGCAGGAGCTGGTCGACACAAGCAGGTAACGCAGAAGCTGGTCGACACAACCAGGTAACGCAGAAGCTGGTCGACACAACCAGGTAACGCAGAAGTTGGTCGACACAAGCAGGTAACGCAGAAGTTGGTCGACACAAGCAGGTAACGCAGAAGTTGGTCGACACAAGCAGGTAACGCAGAGGCTGATCGACACAACCAGGTAACGCATAAGTTGGTCGACACAACCAGGTAACGCAGAAGCTGGTCGACACAAGCAGGTAACGCAGAAGTGGTCGACACAAGCAGGTAACGCAGGAGCTGGTCGACACAACCAGGTAACGCAAAAGTTGGTCGACACAACCAGGTAACGCAGGAGCTGGTCGACACAAGCAGGTAACGCAGGAGCTGGTCGACACAACCAGGTAACGCAGAAGCTGGTCGACACAAGCAGGTAACGCAGAAGCTGGTCGACACAAGCAGGTAACGCAGAAGCTGGTCGACACAAGCAGGTAACGCAGAAGCTGGTCGACAAACTGACAGACAAGCTTTTTTGTGAGAGCTGTGAGGGTACTAACCAATCAGGAAAGAGTCGTCAAGTTTCCGTGGATCCCCTCCCATGTTGGAATATGTGGGAATGAACGAGCAGATGTGCTGGCTGCTGAAGGCGCTGAAAGACACCTTATTGAATACTTCATACCCAAGACTACTACAAATTAGAGGTATCACGCAACATCACCGTGACAAAGTAACTGAGGAAATGAGGATAGAAAAAGAAAAATAGTGAATCTGTACAATGGTACAATATGGTTGCAGCTGGCAATCCCAATCATTATGGACAGGCACAATCAGAGAGAACTGTATAAACATCAGAGGTCCGCGGTTGTTCAACGTCCTCCCAGCGAGCATAAGAAATATTGCCGGAACAACCGTGGACATCTTCAAGAGGAAAACTAGATAGTTTTCTTTAAGGATTGATTGTTGCCGCCGGAGGCGGCTAGTTTATTGTGCACCCCATACTCATCCTGTGAGCGGTAGCGCAAAAGCATTACAGAGGGCACAAAAGGTCTTTTCAGACCTCATATAAGATTATTAAATAAACAATTTCATCTATCCTTCACACCTTATAGTTACATGTCAGCTACTTACAGAGAAAGTGTTATTTCAAGAGCTATATATTTACAGTAAGTCATCATACATTATGGCAGGTTTTATCGCTAATGCATAATTATTTGAGCATTCCTCCAAGAAGTGCCGGACAACCAGGCTGTGGGGGTATGTGGGCTTGCGGGCCGCTGCAAGCAACAGCCTGGTGGACCAAAGTCGAGCCTGGCCCCTGGCCGGGCTTGGAGAGTAGAAGAACTCCCAGAACCCCATCAACCAGGTATGGCGCCGTGTCCCAATAAACTCGCCCCTCGTGGCAAAACTATAATTAAAAAAAAAGCTGGAGGGTACAAAAACCAGCAATCTCTCCGTGCTCTGAAGGGGAAGTGAGTACATGACAGTACTCAAGACTGGAACAACACAAGTAATTTGAATAGCACAAACCATGAGGCCTGGTCAGAGACAGTCGCCGGGACATTGATCCTCGAAATCAACCTGAAGATATGGAGCCTCCTGTCTATACAGGGGGGAGGAGGGGGGACCAAATGAAAGTGTAGTGTCCAGGTATCAGTGGTGTTTGTGTGTGGTGATGGTAACAAAGGGTTTTATGTACTATCGACTAACATAGTTACTGTGTTCCACACGCACGGGGGGGGGGAGAGAGGAGAGAGAGAGGAGAGAGAGAGAGAGATGGTGGGGAGGGAGAGAGAGAGAGGAGAGTGGGGGGGAGGGGAGCCTTCACTAACAAGTATATGCATGTTCTGTGACAGCTCGCTGTCCATGGCAGTATCCCTGTTCCAATAAAGAAATGAATGGCATTGTGGGATACCTTGATCAACCAACCAG
>WNGS01166226.1:20551691-20582539 GCA_020271785.1 Procambarus virginalis | reverse complement strand
CAGGTCATTCCTCGTGGAATATAATATATATTTGTGTCCTGTCAAGTTGAGGCATATAAGCACTCTAAACTTAGGCAAGCTTATCCTGGTATAATCCTTGAATATACTCTAATATCTGCAGGTAAATCCCGTGGCGTGATGCGTTAATAACAGGCGGGCCCTGGAGCTTGGGTCTCCTCTGTCATGCTTCATTATAATCAACAAAAATCATCAATTGTTGTCATGTTGTGTGATGGTTACACCCTGTCCTGGCCACACCTGTGGGCAGGCTACACCTGTGTGCAGGCTACACCTTGTGTGCTGGCTACACTGTGTGCAGGCTACACCTGTGTGCAGGCTACACTTGTGTGCAGGCTACACTTGTGTGCAGGCTACACCTGTGTGTGCAGGCCCACCTGTGTGCAGGCTACACCTGTGTGCAGGCCACACCTGTGTGCAGGCCACACTGTGTGCAGGCCACACCTGTGTGCAGGCTACACCTTGTGTGCTGGCTACACCTGTGTGCAGGCTACACCGTGTGCAGGCCACACCTGTGTGCAGGCTACACCTGTGTGCAGGCTACCTGTGTGCAGGCTACACCTGTGTGCAGGCTACACCTGTGTGCAGGCTACACTGTGTGCAGGCTACACTGTGTGCAGGCTACACCTGTGTGCAGGCCATACCTGTGTGCAGGCCACACCTGTGTGCAGGCCACACCTGTGTGCAGGCTACACCTGTGTGCTGGCTACACCGTGTGCAGGCTACACCTGTGTGCAGGCCATACCTGTGTGCAGGCCACACCTGTGTGCAGGCTACACCTGTGTGCTGGCTACACTTGGTGCTGGCCACACCTGTGTTATTGAAAGTTATGGTTGACGGTGTGGCCGGATCCCCCCTGGAGCCGGATGGAGGCTGGGTCCTCGGCCTGGGATTGAAGTCGGGCTGCCAGTTTGGGGAGGAGTAAAGAAGGCAGCAGTGGCAGGGGTGGTTTATTTTAGTGCCCTCTGCCTGCTCTTGCTGCCATCCCTTGCTGCCTTCTCTCTCCCTTGCTGCTGGTGTGTGTGTGTGGTGTGTGTTGGTGTGTGTGGTGTGTGTGTGTGTGTGTGTGTGGTCCTGCGTGTACTGTATACTCACCTAATTGTGCTTGCGGGGTTGAGCTTTGTCTCTTTGGTCCGCCTCTCAACTGTCAATCAACTGGTGTACAGATTCCTGAGCCTACTGGGCTCTATCATATTACATTTGAAAGTGTATGGAGTCGGCCTCCACCACATCACACCTAGTGCATTCCATTTATTAACTACTCTGACACTGAAAAAAGTTTTTCTAACGTCTCTGTGGCTCATCTGGGTACTAAGTTTCCACCTGTGTCCCCTTGTTCGTGTCCCACTCGTGCTGAAGAGTTTGTCTTTGTCCACCCTGTCAATTCCCCTGAGAATTTTGTAGGTGGTATACATGTCTCCCCTTACTCTTCTGTTTTCCAGGGATGTGAGGTTCAGCTCCTTTGCCTTTCTCGTAGCTCAATCTCTCAGTTCCGGGACGAGCTGGTGGCATACCGCTGATCTTCTCTAACTTTGTCTTGTGTTTAACTAGGTATGGACTCCAGGCTGGAGCTGCATACTCATGATTGGTCTTACATAAGTGGTATACAGGGTTCTGAAAGATTCCTTACACNCCCCCCCCCCCCCCACCTGAGACACCCCGTCAAGACAGCGGTTACATTATGGGGCTCCTACTCCCCTCCATTACGGCGGGCCGGGTCTGTCTGAGAATTAATTGTCATATTGCCAGCACGATCTTTGATGTGTACGGACCAAGATAGAGGACTCTGCTGACTTCCAACCAGCAAGATACCTGCTTGATGGGATTCTGGGAGTTCTTCTACTCCCCAAGCCCAGCCCGAGGCCAGGTTTGATATGTGTGAGTTTGGTCCACCAGGCTGTTGCTGGGAGCGGTCCGCAGGCCCACATACCCACCACAGCCCGGTTGATCCGGCACTCCTTGCAGAATGGTGGTGAAAGATGCAAGTGGTAATTTGAGCGTGTTTTTGTCCGTATATTGCTGTGACGGATGTCCCCTTTTGAAATGTTGAATGGCACTATATTGTTAACGTACTTGAACACTATGGAAAAGTGGGAAATGTTCGCCTGAATAAACATGCTTTTGGTCCTGCGAATGTGCTCATAAACGGCACTAAATCAATACAAATGAAACTTCCCTGAAATGTTCGTTCAGGAGGCTCAGTGGCGTTAACTTTATTTACACTTAACAGTCCAACACTTGCTCTGAAGTGTGGACACACGGGTCATTTTGCTGCCTGCCAGCAGGAGGCGGTAGACCGTATTAACATTTTTCTTGAAACTGACTTCTCCCCCCATTACCATGGGAGAGAGAGTACCGTACAGGCATCCTGGGGTTGGCACTGCAGTCTGTCTGTGGGTGACTGAGGGAAAGGAATGATGCCCAACCACTTTTGACGGTCGGGGATTGAACGCCAGCCTACATGAAGCGAGACCGTCGCTCTACCGTCCAGCCCAAATGGTTGGACAGGACTGGTCGACCAGATAACTATCGTTTGAAAATTGCTGATATCACCAGTCATGCGCAAAACAGTAACATTTTTAAGAAATGAATATAGAGACGCTGAATTGAAAGTGTGACAAATTTCAGCACATGATTGAGGTGGAAGGCGACCTGGAACAAGATAACTAAGAGTTACCCAACCTGTGCGAGCAGGAGACGCTACAAGTTATCATAGCTCTTCTTAATGCAGAGACCCGTAACGGGTGATGGGAAGCTGTAGAACATCAGATTAGAGCCGTTGGAGAGAGCACATTTATATTACAATTAGAAAAGTGACTGTGGAGAGGCTGTTTGTACTAGGTCGTCAGGGGATAATGGCTGTACGGACAACTGCTGTCCGCTCCAAGCAACAGTCTGGTGGACCAAGCTCTCACAAGTCGAGCCTAGCCCCGGGCCGGGCTTGGGGAGTAGTAGAAGAACTAGAATCCCATCAAGCAGGCGGTGAAGCCTCGACACATCTCATTACTTTCTTCATCTTGCAAAAAAAAAAATATATATTTTTTTCTAACATTAGGATTGTTGTTGTTTCCATATTGGTTTACTGACATTCTTTTGCTTTATTCTCCCGGCTCTTTTGATCTGAAATGTTGGACGGCTTCTGTTTCTCATTAATGAACTGTTCCGCGGTTGGCAAATGTGTAGGTTTTGAAGCGACATTTACCTCAATTTGGAATATTTCTGCATGTTGACTAGACCACACACTAGAAAGTGAAGGGACGACAACGTTTCGGTCCGTCCTGGACCGAAACGTCGATTGTCGATTGACAAGTCCATTCCATTAGACCATTCAACTTGAGAATGGACTATTTTCAAGTCGATTGTCTTGACTTAAGAATGGTCCAGGACGGACTGAAACGTCGTCGTCCCTTCACTTTCTAGTGTGTGGTTTGGTCAACATATTTCAGCCACGTTATTGTGACTCCTCGTCTCAATATTTCTGCATGATAAATAGCCCAAGTTCCAATGGTTAGTGACTACACTACAAAGAGAAACAGTGATCATTACATGGTTCCCACCAACTTGTATGATATAACACAACAATGATAAAACAAGAGGAATCCGGCAGCCGTTAGTCCGCCGTTCATCGTGTTCAATGACACGTAAAACAGACACTTCGAACCCCCACCACCACCGCTCGGAGCATACTGCCCCGGGTAGCCAATATTGGAAGTTATACGAATGATGGAAGGGAAGGGAACTATGAGGGGAAAGCGCCTAGCCATTACGACTATGTAGCACTGGGAAGGGGTCAGGATAAGGATTTGGGATGGGACGGGGAGGTAGGAATGGTGCCCAACCACTTGTGGACCGTTGGGTATTGAACGCCGACCTGCATGAAGTGAGACCGTCGCTCTACCGTTCAACCCAAGTGGTTAACAAATAATGGAAGCCCTGGGGCCAGATTCACTAAGCAGTTAAGCAAGCACTTACGAACGTGTACATCTTTCCTCAATCTTTGACGGCTTTGGTTAAAGTGTTAAACAGTTTACAAGCATGAAAACTTGACAATCAACTGTTGTTATTGCTATAAACAGCCTCCTGGTGCTTCCGAGCTCATTAACTGTTTAATAATTGTAAACAAAGCCGCCAAAGATTGAGAAAAGATGGACAGGTTCATAAGTGCTTGCGTTACTGCTTCGATAATCAGGCCCTGGATTATTATTATTGAGAAAATCCGTAGGAGCCATAGTGAAGGTTCGAACCTATGCGGTGAGTGATCCCAGGCACGCGCCTAGTTAACTAGGCCTTGACCATGTCGTGGCTTAATTGGCTAAGGCGTGTGCCTGGGGGAAAACAAATTTTCTCAGACACGTTAATGTAGTTATTATTATTATTATTATTATTATATTATTATTATTATTATTTGTTATAAGCACAATTGGCATGGACGAGTGAAGAAGCAGTTCATTGAGGATGGCGTCGCTGGAGACACAGTCCGTCCTCCTAAGGTTTCCCAACGTCAAGAAAGTGTCGTACTAAAATGCCCTTATCCTAACCTGCCAGAGGACCTAAAACAGAAAACGGGACAGTATGTCAATTTCGCGAGCCGCTTCCATTTTCTAATACGACATTTTTTTTAGCCTTTGGTGAAGCGAACGTCAAAATGCGACGTTGTATTAGGAGGCCGGGTTGGGACACGTGCGCTTGAGTGCCATGTTCCCGTGGCACCCATTTCTTGAGTGTTATCTTGAGATGATTTCGGGGCTTAGCGTCCCCGCGGCCCGGTCCTCGACCAGGCCTCCACCGCCAGGAAGCAGCCCGTAGCAGCTGTCTAACTCCCAGGTACCTGTTTACTACTAGGTAACAGGGGCATCAGGGTGAAAGAAACATTTTGCCCATTTGTCTCCGCCTCCATCGGAGATCGAACCCGGAACCTGTGGACTAGAAATCCTAAGCGCTGTCCACCCAGCCGTCAGGCGCCCTACCTCAGGTTACCTAGTTTCTCCTCCCCATTCCCCCATTCCCGACCCTCTAGCAAAATGTGTAGGTGGTTGACTGGTCAACCAATCACCGTAGAATTGACACACAAATCACAATAGCGTGATATATCAAGTGAATATATCCACAAGGGCCGTGATGAGGGTTCGAACCTACGTCCAGGATGATCCCAGACGCGCCTTAATCGACTAAGACACGACATGGTCAAAAGAATTGCAACCGGGATTGCTATTGCTCTCACACGGATCCCGGAGTCTTGAAGAGTCTCGCAGTGGTTGGGCACCATTCCTTCCCCCCCCCCTCAAATCCCAAATCCTTATCCTGACCCTTTCCCATTATAGTCGTAATGGCTTGGCTTTCTCCTGATAATTCCTTCCTTCCGTATGCCGAGTAGAACTGTCATCTTAGAGTACCGTCTGTACCGCTAGTTCCGACGGTACAACCTTCCTTTCCTTTATCTTTAATATATATAATATATATATATATATATATATATATATATAATATATATATATTATATATATATATATATATATATATTTATCTTCCTGTTTACATACCCCGTGACTTGGGAGCAGTGGAATAATTTGTGGGGGTTCGTGGTCGGTTGTTAGTAGTGTTAGTCAGGTAAATGTTCCAGTATTCCCTGGTGAAACATCAGAAACCTGCCCCCAAGTGTGGCTGCATCTCTCGTAGCATTGTGACCAGCCTGCATTGTTGCCTGTTGTCACGTGGTGCCGCCTGCAACCTGGTCAGAGAGTGTTTCAAGTGAGATGATCTTAGGCGCGCCCATCGGCACTAGGCTCGTCAATCTGAACTAGGCTCACACAATTACCCCCAGGCTCGTCCAGTTACACTAGCCTCACTTGTCTACACGAGACTCGTGGTGCGGCAGGAGGCTCACCCACCCACACACAGAGCCTCACCCACCCACACACAGAGCCTCACCCACCCACACAGAGCCTCACCCACCCACACAGAGCCTCACCCACCCACACACAGAGCCTCACCCCACACACAGAGCCTCACCCACCCACACACAGAGCCTCACCCACCCACACACAGCCTCACCCACCCACACACAGCCTCACCCACCCACACAGAGCCTCACCCACCCACACACAGAGCCTCACCCACCCACACACAGAGCCTCACCCACCCACACACAGAGCCTCACCCACCCACACACAGAGCCTCACCCACCCACACACAGAGCCTCACCCACCCACACACAGAGCCTCACCCACCCACACACAGCCTCACCCACCCACACACAGCCTCACCCACCCACACAGAGCTTCACCCACCCACACAGAGCCTCACCCACCCACACAGAGCCTCGCCCACACACACAGAGCCTCGCCCATCCACACAGAGCCTCGCCCACACACACAGAGCCTCACCCACCCACACAGAGCCTCACCCACCCACACAGAGCCTCACCCACCCACACAGAGCCTCACCCACCCACACAGACCCTCGCCCACCCACACAGACCCTCGCCCACCCACACAGAGCCTCACCCACCCACACAGAGCCTCACCAACCCACACAGAGCCTCACCCACCCACACAGAGCCACACCCACCCACACAGAGCCTCACCCACCCACACAGAGCCTCACCCACCCACACAGAGCCACACCCACCCACACACCCATCCAGGGAGCGATGCCCCTGGACTGCTCAGAGGGGCTGCATGGGGCTTCAGCTTGCAAGCAATATCGTCTTTTATGACGCGGTTGCAGCATGAGCGTCCATGAACTGTTGCATCTCTGTTGTGGCACTTGAACTGCACTGTTAAACTCGTCCTTTATTATAGCCATTAGTTGTCATTGCCTTTTACTGTTGTTTCACGGAACACACCAAGTGGTTGGCCACCAATCCTTCCCCCCCTCCCCCCCATCCCCGCCCTATCCCAAATCCTTATCCTAACTCCTTCTAAGTGCTATATAATCGTAATAGCTTGGCACTTTCACCCTTATTGTTCCCTTTACCCTTAAGAACACACTTGGGCTGGACGGTAGAGCGACAGTCATGCAGGTCGGCGTTCAATCCCCGATCGTCCAAGTGGTTGGGCACCATTTCTTTCTCCCGTCCCATCCCACATCATTATCTTGCCCAATTCCATGGGTATATAATCCAGAGGCATAGTCCAACTCAACATCAATCCAACAACATCAGCTGCATTAGATGTACATTCCACAGCGACTACAATGATTAGAAAAGCTGTTAAAGAATGGGACTCACTAGTGAACATTCTGCACCTACATCCGCCACCAAGATAATGTTATTAAAACACGACTACAACAGAAGCGAAAAAGAAACAGGGAAAAAGGAGGAAACCCCACCTCCATTTAAAACTTTGACCCAAATATCAGAGTAACAAGCTTATCATGAATAACCGAACTCAATTACGGGCTCACCGGAGCCCGTGCTACATGGATACTTCGTTCAGAGTAGCTAAATCTAAAACAACAACAACAACTTCAATCGTCACAATCGACTTGAGAATGGTCCAGGACGGACCGAAACGTCGTCGTCCCTTCACTCTCTCTTGAACACTGTGAGGGGTCGGCCAGTTATGCCCCTTATGTGTAGTGGAAGCGTGTTGAACAGTCTCGGGCCTCTGATGTTGATAGTTCTCTCTTGAACACTGTGAGGGGTCGGCCAGTTATGTCCCTTATGTGTAGTGGAAGCGTGTTGAACAGTCTCGGGCCTCTGATGTTGATAGTTCTCTCTTGAACACTGTGAGGGGTCGGCCAGTTATGTCCCTTATGTGTAGTGGAAGCGTGTTGAACAGTCTCGGGCCTCTGATGTTGATAGTTCTCTCTTGAACACTGTGAGGGGTCGGCCAGTTATGTCCCTTATGTGTAGTGGAAGCGTGTTGAACAGTCTCGGGCCTCTGATGTTGATATTTCTCTCTTGAACACTGTCAGGGTCGGCCAGTTATGTCCCTTATATGTAGTGGAAGCGTGTTGAACAGCCTAGGGCCTCTGATGAAGGCGTATGTTGATGTTCAAGTATATATTCTATATCATAACTCGGATCTGAACATGTTTCCATCTTGTGTAGCTGCGTCCCGGACCTGACCTGACGCCCCTGTTGGGGCCTGACGGCTGAGTGGACAGCGCTCGGGATTCGTAGTCCTAAGGTTCCGGGTTCAATCTCCGGTGGAGGCGCAAACAAATAGTTTCTTTCACCCTGATGCTCTCTGTTCACCTAGCAGTAAATAGGTACCTGGGAGTTAGACAGCTGCTACGGGTTGCTTCCTGGGGGGGGAGGGGGTTTAACAAAATGGAGGCCTGGTCGAGGACCGGGCCGCGGGGACGCTAAGCCCCGAAATCATCTCAAGATAACCTCAAGAAAAGAATCCCATCCCGCCCTTTTTGTGATCGAAAACCATCATTTTGACACTCAGCTTTAGCAACAATCATCAACAAGAACCATTCATCGTTGTTATTAATAAGTTGATGACTGATATATATTTTAATGAATATTTCCACTTATTTAAAGAATACGTAGAGGTTTTATAAATAAACATTGCGGGTTTAGTTGCTAGGTGGTGGCTTCCACAGTGGGCAAGTTTGGGTGAGTGGTCTGTAGTGGTGTTACTGTCAGCGTGTGATTGGCCTCAACTGTAACCAACAGTTTTGTCGCGTGATTGAAGGTCGCGTGTTGTCAATCATCGGTGAATGGTGAGCAATTTGTTGTATTCGATCTGGTTGGGTTCAGAGGCGGTTAGGGAACCTGGTGTGCCCCCCCCCCCTGGGGTGTTCCCTAGGGATGTGCCTCCCCTGGGGTGTTCCCTAGGGATGTTCTTCACCAGGGTGTTCCCCAGGAATGTGCTTCACCTGATACCTGGTTGATACCTGGTTGATGGGGTTCTGGAAGTTCTTCTACTCCCCAAGCCCGGCCCGAGGCCAGGCTCGACTTGTGAGAGTTTGGTCCACCAGGCTGTTGCTTGGAGCGGCCCGCAGGCCCACATACCCACCAAAGCCCGGCTGGTCCGGAACTTCTCTTAGAAAACAGTCCAGTTTTCTCTTGAAGATGTCCACGGTTGTTCCGGCAATATTTCTTATAGTCGCTGGAAGGGTGTTGAACAACCGCGGACCTCTGATGTTTATACAGTGCTTTCTGATTGTGCCTATGGCACCTCTGCCCTTCACTGGATCAATCTTGCATTTTCTTCCATATCGTTCACTCCAGTACGTTGTTATTTTACTGTGCAGATTTGGGACCTGGCCCTCCAGTATTTTCCATGTGTATATTATTTGGTATCTCTCTCGTCTCCTTTCTAGAGAGTGCATTTGGAGAGCTTTGAGACGATCCCAATAATTTAGGTGCTTTATCTCGTCTATGCGTGCCGTATATGTTCTCTGTATTCCCTCTATTTCAGCAATCTCTCCTGCTCTGAAGGGGGAAGTGAGTACTGAGCAGTACTCGAGACGGGACAACACAAGTGACTTGAAGAGTACAACCATTGTGATAGGATCCCTGGATTTGAAAGTTCTCGTAATCCATCCGATCATTTTTCTGGCTGACGCAATATTTGCTTGGTTATGCTCCCTAAACGTTAGATCGTCTGACATCATTATTCCCAAATCCTTGACATGCTGTTTTTCTACAATGGGAAGATTCGATTGTGTTTGTACCCTGTATTATGTTTCAGATCCTCATTTTTGCCGTACCTGAGCACCTGAAATTTATCACTGTTAAACATCATGTTATTTTCTGCTGCCCAATCGAAAACTTTGTTGACATCTGTTTGTAGTTTTTCAATGTCTTCAGCAGAGGTAATTGTCATGCTGATTTTTGTGTCATCTGCAAAGGACGACACGAAGCTGTGACGTGTATTTTTGTCTATATCAGATATGAGAATAAGGAACAGTAGCGGTGCAACCTGGTTGATACCTGGTTGATGGGGTTCTGGGAGTTGTTCTACTCCCAAGCCCGGCCCGAGGCCAGGCTCGACTTGTGAGAGCTTGGTCCACCAGGCTGTTGCTTGGAGCGGCCCGCAGGCCCACATACCCACCACAGCCCGGCTGGTCCGGAACTTCTCTTAGAAAACAGTCCAGTTTTCTCTTGAAGATGTCCACGGTTGTTCCGGCAATATTTCTTATAGTCGCTGGGAGGACGTTGAACAACCGCGGACCTCTGATGTTTATACAGTGCTCTCTGATTGTGCCTATGGCACCTCTGCCCTTCACTGGATCAGGACTGTATCTTGAGGTACAGAGCTTTTAACATCGCTTGGACTCGATTTTATCTGATTGACTGTTACTCTTTGTGTTATGTTCGACAGGAAATTGAGTATCCAGCGTCCTACTTTTCCAGTTATTCCCATTGACCTCATTTTGTGAGCTATCACCCCATGGTCACATTGTCGAACGCCTTTGCAAAGTCTGTGTATGCAACATCTGCATTTTGCTTTTCTTCTAGAGCTTCTGTGATTTTGTCATAGTGGTTGAGTAACTGTAACAGACAGGATCTTCCAGCTCTAAATCCATGTTGCCCTGGGTTGTGCAATTCATTGTTTTTCATAAAACTAGAAATTTGATTCCTAATCACTCTTTCAAACACTTTTATTATATGTGATGTTAGTGCAACTGGCCTATAATTTTTTGCCAAGGCTTTACTCCCCCCCCTTGTGCAACGGAGCTATATCTGCAGATTTAAGTGCTGCAGGTATCTCCCCTGTATCCAGGCTCTACCTCCATATTACGCTGAGTGCTCTCGCTACTGGTACTTTACATTTCTTTATGAATATTGAATTCCATGAGTCAGGCCCAGGAGCTGAGTGTATAGACATATTGTCAATTTCTCTTTCAAAGTCTTCCGAGTTTGTGGTAATATCCGTTATATTATCTGCAGCTTGAATGTCATTCATAAAGAAGCTGTCTGGGTCATCAACTTTCATGTTGTTTATTGGTGTGCTAAACATAGCCTCATACTGGCTTCTTAGAATTTCACTAATCTCTTTGTCGTCCTCTTTGTACGTACCTTCATTTGTAATTAACGGTCCAATACTGGTCGAGGTTTTGGATTTTGATTTAGCGTATGTGAAAAAATATTTAGGATTTTTCCTTATCTCTTGTATAGCTTTCTGTTCCAATTCCATTTCCTCAGACTCGTATGATCGCTTCAACGTTTGTTCTATTTCTTCGATCTCCCTGCTTAGGCTTATTTCCTTGCTTGTGATAGTTGTGTCTGCCGAAGCATTTCCGTTATTTTGTTCCTTCTCCTGTACAGTCGTCTGCGTTCTCTTTCTAGAGTGGTCCTCTTTCTGCCCCTCCTCATAGGCACGTGCTTCAAGCAGACCTTGTAAGCTTCAGCTGTCAGTTGAGCTATTCCCTGTGTGGGAGTTTTGTCGCTTAAGACCGTCTCCCATTGAATGGTTGCAAGGTCTACATTTATTTTTTCCCAGTCGATCCTCTTATTGTTGAAATTGAATTGATTGAATATTCCTTCTCGCTTGTTGGGTCTCTTAGACCTACTACCGCTATTTATGCTACTTCGCACTTCAATGAGCTTATGGTCTGAGTATGAAGTATCTGAGATTGTTATGTCTCTGATTAGTTTATCATTGTTTGTGAATAACAAGTCTAGTGTGTTTTCGTTCCTAGTTGGTTCTGTAATCTAGTTGGTTCCTAGTTGGTTCTGATTGAGCGAGAATTTGTCACAGAATCTCAGGAGTTCTCTGACCTGTAATTGGTTATTTCCCGGGTCATTCCCTGCTATGATATTTGTGTTTGCCATTCTCCATCTTAGACTCGGTAAATTGAAATCTCCAAGGAAGATAATATCTGGAGCTGGGTTTGCTAGGTTATCAAGTATGTTCTCTATTTTGTGCATCTGCTGTGAATTCCTCAACCGTTGTATCTGGCGGTTTATATATTAGAATAATAATTAGGTTTAGTTTCTCTTCCTTAATTCCAAGTACCTCTACCACCTCATTAGTTGAGTTTAGTAGTTCTGTGCATACCAGGTCCTCTTTATTATTCAGACCTACTCCATTTGACCTAGTTTTTCTATCGCATCTATATAAATTATAATTTGGAATCCAGATTTCACCGTCCATGTAATCATTTATATGAGTTTCCGTGAATGCCCCAAATATTGAGTTTGACTCTAATAGGAGGCCATTTATGAACTTAACTTTATTTCTTGACTTTGGCTTTAAACCTTGAATGTTTACAAATATGAATGATTGACCATATCGTGTCACTTCTAGAAGGTTTTGGTAGTTCTCCCTCCTCTCTACCTTGACCCAGGGTGTGTTGTTGTGGCAATGGTTTGTACAGGTTTGGAAGTGATACTGGGGAGTGTGGTAGTCTCTGTGTAGTTGGGGGGTGTAGTATGTGTGGGCTTGATGACGAACCGGAGTCCAGTCTTGGGTATTCCCCCAACCTGTCCTCTTAAAAAGAACGTCGCATTTGGCCGTTTGCCCGTATGGCTGAATTTGGACGTAATTTGAAAATGAAAAAAATATTAAAATAAATTTAGGATTTTTTTTTCAATAACAGTAAGTTAAGGGTCCTCTGATAGGTTAGGTGGGCAGGAAATTCTCATAAAGTTTCAAAACGTTATGAAAAACGTTAATTTAAAGTGTCCTCTCATAACCTCTGCGCGTACGCCGGACGACTCAAATAGAAAACGGAACAGAACGTCACTTTTGTGAGTCGATTTCATTTCAAATTACGTCCAAATTTGGCCATATCGCGCATACGGGCCAAAAATGACGTTATTTTTAAGAGGACGGGTTGATTCCCCCCTCTCCATCCGTACTCCTGCCACGTTTCTGCCTGTCTGTTTCTCCCTCTGTTTCTGCCTGCCTCTAAAAAAATTTCAGGGCTATTATATTGGACTTCCTCTCTTATATAGCGCTGTGTACCTCTGACGTGGAAATCAGTGCAATGAAGATCGTAGCATTTCCTCTCATTAACTGAGAGTTTGCATAGCTTAGGATGAAAATATCTACATTCTGTATCAAAACGACATCTGCCTTTCCCTAACCAGTTTCGGCATTTCCGTGGGTGCATGAATGAGCATTCCGTGCCTCTGGGCCCATATCTGCACTGTCCTTTTGCATAATACCTGCAAATATTTTCAGCTGTGATTGTATTATTCTTGTTTGTACCCGTGCACGACTTGGCTACCTCATCCCTAGGAATGTGCCTCCCCTGGGGTGTTCCCTAGGGATGTGCTTCACCTGGGGGGTTCCCTAGGGATGTGCTTCACCTGGGGTGTTCCCTAGGGATGTGCTTCACCTGGGGTGTTCCCTAGGGATGTGCCTCCCCTGGGGTGTTCCCTAGGGATGTGCTTCACCTGGGGTGTTCCCTAGGGATGTGCTTCACCTGGGGTGTTCCCTAGGGATGTGCTTCACCTGGGGTGTTCCCTAGGGATGTGCCTCCCCTGGGGTGTTCCCTAGGGATGTGCTTCACCTGGGGGGTTCCCTAGGGATGTGCTTCACCTGGGGGGTTCCCTAGGGATGTGCTTCACCTGGGGGGTTCCCTAGGGATGTGCGTCACCTGGGGGGTTCCCTAGGGATGTGCTTTCCCTGGGGTGTTCCCTAGGGATGTGCCTCCCCTGGGGTGTTCCCTAGGGATGTGCCTCCCCTGGGGTGTTCCCTAGGGATGTGCTTCACCTGGGGTGTTCCCTAGGGATGTGCTTCACCTGGGGGGTTCCCTAGGGATGTGCTTCACCTGGGGTGTTCCCTAGGGATGTGCTTCCCCTGGGGTGTTCCCTAGGGATGTGCTTCACCTGGGGGTTCCCTAGGGATGTGCTTCACCTGGGGGGTTCCCTAGGGATGTGCTTCACCTGGGGTGTTCCCTAGGGATGTGCTTCACCTGGGGGGTTCCCTAGGGATGTGCTTCACCTGGGGGGTTCCCTAGGGATGTGCTTCACCTGGGGTGTTCCCTAGGGATGTGCTTCCCCTGGGGTGTTCCCTAGGAATGTGCCTCCCCTGGGGTGTTCCCTAGGGATGTGCTTCACCTGGGGTGTTCCCTAGGGATGTGCTTCACCTGGGGTGTTCCCTAGGGATGTGCTTCACCTGGGGTGTTCCCCAGGGATGTGCTTCCCCTGGGGTGTTCCCCAGGGATGTGCTTCCCCTGGGGTGTTCCCTAGGGATGTGCTTCACCTGGGGGGTTCCCTAGGGATGTGCTTCACCTGGGGGTTCCCTAGGGATGTGCTTCACCTGGGGGTTCCCTAGGGATGTGCTTCACCTGGGGTGTTCCCTAGGGATGTGCTTCACCTGGGGTGTTCCCTAGGGATGTGCTTCACCTGGGGTGTTCCCTAGGGATGTGCCTCCCCTGGGGTGTTCCCTAGGGATGTGCTTCACCTGGGGTGTTCCCTAGGGATGTGCTTCCCCTGGGGTGTTCCCTAGGGATGTGCCTCCCCTGGGGTGTTCCCTAGGGATGTGCTTCACCTGGGGTGTTCCCTAGGGATGTGCTTCACCTGGGGTGTTCCCTAGGATGTGCTTCACCTGGGGTGTTCCCTAGGGATGTGCTTCACCTGGGGGGTTCCCTAGGGATGTGCTTCACCTGGGGGGTTCCCTAGGGATGTGCTTCACCTGGGGTGTTCCCTAGGGATGTGCCTCCCCTGGGGTGTTCCCTAGGGATGTGCCTCCCCTGGGGTGTTCCCTAGGGATGTGCTTCACCTGGGGGGTTCCCTAGGGATGTGCTTCACCTGGGGTGTTCCCTAGGGATGTGCTTCACCTGGGGTGTTCCCTAGGGATGTGCTTCACCTGGGGTGTTCCCTAGGGATGTGCTTCACCTGGGGTGTTCCCTAGGATGTGCTTCACCTGTGGGGGGGGGGGAGGGGGCCGCCAGAGGAGCCTAGTTCCCAACGTCTAGAAACTGAGGTACTAAAGCGCCCTTATCCCAATCTACCAGAGGACCCAAAACAGAAAACGGTACAGTATGTCAATCGCGCGAGCCGCTACCATTTTCTACTACGACGATTTTCGGCCTTTAGTGAAATACGTCAATTCTGCGACACACTGTTAGGAAGACGGGTTGAAGGGTGACCACCACTTTCATCCATGGGAGAGGTGAGGTATTCTCTCACCTCTACCATCTCCCCCTCACCTCTCCCTCTCAGCTCTCCCCCTCATCTCTGAGGCTGGAACCCAAAGGGGTGCTAAACACTTTAGAGGAAGCCAGCTGAACCAAAGCAAGCCCTTCCTCGGGCTTCCTGCAAGCTTCATGCAGGTCGGCGTTCAATCCTCGACCGTCCAAGTGGTTGGGCACCATTCCATTCCTCTGACCCATCCCAAATCCTTATCCTGACCTCTTCCAAGTGCTAATTAGTAGTAATGGCTTGGTGCTTTCACCCTGATAGTTCCCTTCCCCTTCCTCCTGGCCATTAATGAGTAATTAACAATAGTATGCATAGTATTCCACTCTCTTGTCTTGGGAAGTATTATCATCATTTGGCGTCTCTTGTTTAAAAAGTTCTTGACATCGAAGTTGTTATTTTCTTCCATGCTATCCATCCTACTTCTAAACCTTTTGATACACCCACCAGGTCATCAGTACACCCAGCAGGTCATCAGTACACCCAGCAGGTCATCAGTACACTCACCAGGTCATCAGTACACCAGCAGGTCATCAGTACACCCAGCAGGTCATCAGTACACCCAGCAGGTCATCAGTACACCCAGCAGGTCATCAGTACACTCACCAGGTCATCAGTACACCCAGCAGGTCATCAGTACACCCAGCAGGTCATCAGTACACCCACCAGGTCATCAGTACACTCACCAGGTCATCAGTACACCCAGCAGGTCATCAGTACACCCAGCAGGTCATCAGTACACCCAGCAGGTCATCAGTACACCCAGCAGGTCATCAGTACACCCAGCAGGTCATCATACACCCAGCAGGTCATCAGTACACCCAGCAGGTCATCAGTACACCCACCAGGTCATCAATACACCCACCAGTCATTAATACACCCACCTTGATACCTGNGGGCATGCCCTCAGACGTGATGCTGCCCAAGCCTTCCAGGACAAGGGCATCATTGTAAGACTATCCTCGCATCAACATTGACCCGGCGATGGTTACAGGTTAGTGATAATATTTGTGATTGGTTGATTGGTGCTTACCGTTACTTCTGGTACTGATAACAGGGTGAGAGGTGCTGGGACATGGATGAGAGTAGAGCACGGCGCTTGGATGAGTTGGATGAGCATATATTAATGTCAGAGATCCACCCCTACACATCCCCCTTCAGCCAAACGCCAATTTATTATCACTACTACTACTACTACTAGTAGTAGTAGTAGTAGTAGTCCCTGCTAGGGGTGGGTATTAGGGGAAAGCGCCAAGCCATCACGACTATATATCACTGGGAAGGGGTCAGGATGAGGATTGGGATGGGACGGAGGGAAAGAATGGTGCCCAGGCATTTGTGGACGGTCGGGGATTGAACATGGACCTGCACGACGCGAGACCGTCGCGAGGAGGTCAACACCAAGCTGTGACGATGGCTGTAGGCACTGGAAGGAATGTTTTGAGGAAAAGGTTCAAGGCTCTGGCGCCTGCTGGGATATTTATAACTTGAGAGCACTCACGTGAGGGAGTGTACTCACCCTAGATGTACTCACCCTAGATGTACTCACCCTAGATGTACTCACCCTAGATGTACTCACCCTAGATGTACTCACCCTAGATGTACTCACCTAGGTGTACTTACCTAGATGTACTCACCTAGATGTACTCACCCTAGATGTACTCACCCTAGATGTACTCACCCTAGATGTACTCACCCTAGATGTACTCACCCTAGATGTACTCACCCTAGATGTACTCACCCTAGATGTACTCACCTAGGTGTACTTACCTAGATGTACTCACCTAGATGTACTCACCCTAGATGTACTCACCCTAGATGTACTCACCCTAGATGTACTCACCTAGATGTACTCACCTAGATGTACTCAACTAGATGTACTCACCTAGATGTACTCACCTAGATGTACTCACCTAGATGTACTCACCTAGATGTACTCACCCTAGATGTACTCACCCTAGATGTACTCACCCTAGATGTACTCAACTAGATGTACTCAACTAGATGTACTCACCTAGATGTACTCACCTAGATGTACTCACCCTAGATGTACTCACCCTAGATGTACTCAACTAGATGTACTCAACTAGATGTACTCAACTAGATGTACTCAACTAGATGTACTCACCCTAGATGTACTCACCCTAGATGTACTCACCCTAGATGTACTCACCTAGATGTACTCACCTAGATGTACTCACCTAGATGTACTCACCTAGATGTACTCACCCTAGATACACTCACCCTAGATGTACTCACCTAGATGTACTCACCTAGATGTACTCACCTAGATGTACTCACCTAGATGTACTCAACCTAGATGTACTCACCCTAGATACACTCACCCTAGATGTACTCACCTAGATGTACTCACCCTAGATACACTCACCCTAGATGTACTCACCCTAGATGTACTCACCCTAGATGTACTCACCCTAGATGTACTTACCCTAGATGTACTCATCTAGATACACTCACCCTAGATGTACTCACCCTAGATGTACTCACCCCTAGATACACTCACCCTAGATGTACTCACCCTAGATGTACTCACCCTGGATGTACTCACCCTAGATGTACTCACCCTAGATACACTCACCCTAGATGTACTCACCCTAGATGTACTCAACTAGATGTACTCACCCTAGATGTATTCACCCTAGATGTACTCACCCTAGATGTACTCACCCTAGATGTACTCACCCTAGATGTACTCACCCTAGATACACTCACCCTAGATGTACTCACCCTAGATGTACTCACCCTGGATGTACTCACCCTAGATGTACTCACCCTAGATACACTCACCCTAGATGTACTCACCCTAGATGTACTCACCCTAGATGTACTCACCCTAGATGTACTCAACTAGATGTACTCAACTAGATGTACTCACCCTAGATGTACTCACCTAGATGTACTCACCCTAGATACACTCACCCTAGATGTACTCACCCTAGATGTACTCACCCTAGATGTACTCAACTAGATGTACTCAACTAGATGTACTCACCCTAGATGTACTCACCTAGATGTACTCAACTAGATGTACTCACCCTAGATGTACTCACCCTAGAAGTACTCACCTAGATGTACTCAACTAGATGTACTCAACTAGATGTACTCACCCTAGATGTACTCAACTAGATGTACTCAACTAGATGTACTCACCCTAGATGTACTCACCTAGATGTACTCACCCTAGATACACTCACCCTAGATGTACTCACCCTAGATGTACTCACCCTAGAAGTACTCACCTAGATGTACTCAACTAGATGTACTCAACTAGATGTATTCACCCTAGATGTACTCACCTAGATGTACTCACCCTAGATGTACTCACCCTAGATGTATTGACCCTAGATGTACTCACCTAGATGTACTCACCCTAGATGTACTCACCCTAGATGTACTCAACTAGATGTACTCACCCTATATGTACTCACCCTAGATGTACTCACCCTAGATGTACTCACCCTAGATGTACTCAACTAGATGTACTCAACTAGATGTACTCACCCTAGATGTACTCAACTAGATGTACTCAACTAGATGTACTCACCCTAGATGTACTCAACTAGATGTACTCAACTACATGTACTCACCCTAGATGTACTCAACTGGATGTACTCACCCTAGATGTACTCACCCCTAGATGTACTCATGCTAGATGTACTCACCCTAGATGTACTCACCCTAGATGTATTCAACTAGATGTACTCAACTACATGTACTCACCCTAGATGTACTCAACTAGATGTACTCACCCTAGATGTACTCACCCTAGATGTACTCACCCTAGATGTACTCATCCTAGATGTACTCACCCTAGATGTACTCACCCTAGATGTACTCACCCTTAGATGTACTCATCCTAGATGTACTCACCCTAGATGTACTCACCCTTAGATGTACTCACCTAGATGTACTCACCCTAGATACACTTGTGGGGGTCGAGCGCTGGCTTCTAAGATCATATCTTTGCTCTTCTTAAAATTGCATTTTAAAAATGTAGACAGTTAGGTAGGAGCGCTCCGCCATCACAGACGGAATGTGTGAGAAGCTTTTGGGGACACTTGTCTAACTTCTG
This sequence comes from Procambarus virginalis, assembly GCA_020271785.1. Taxonomy (NCBI): domain Eukaryota; kingdom Metazoa; phylum Arthropoda; class Malacostraca; order Decapoda; family Cambaridae; genus Procambarus; species Procambarus virginalis. The sequence continues at coordinate 20,563,373 of WNGS01166226.1, read as the reverse complement.
GCGTCTCAGATTTCTATGTCCCTTGTACAGCTGCTCCTCACGGTGTGCCCTTCTTCCTTTCCTGGTTTGTCATCATGCTTTATAATCTTTTATGTCGTTATCATGTCCCAGTTCTCTCCTCTTCAAGTGTTACGAGTGGAGTTTTCCGCTAAGAAACTTGCCTTTTTGCGTTTGTTTGGGTCTTTGTATATGTTTTTTCAAGGGAGGGGTTCAATGCCGGCGCTGCATACTCGATAACATGTCCTACGTAGGTTGCAGCATTCGGAAGGCTACTTGACACTAGCTCCTGATTAACCTCTTCTCGCAGTTAATGCACCAAAATGTACACGTTATCAATATCAACGTAGATATTGTGGTGGCTTAGTGAAGCTAAAAGCGTTGCAATACTGACGCTTCTTCGAACTAAATCGTACGCTTCTGAATAAGCAAACCCTAACCTAACCTATCGTACTGATGACTGTTTTGCGATAACATGGATATAACGAAGTCTCTTGACTGTCATGTTGTTAAAGTGTACTAAAGACACGTGCTAGTTCAAGGTACTGTGCTAGTTAGTACCTTGTGGTAACCAGGCTCTTGGCCTCACGCCGCTGTAACCTCTTTCCTCGGTGTGACTCTGTTTCCTATCGTACAGGTACTCCTTTTTCTATCCAGTATATTCCTGTCTTTCTCTCCGCATCACTCCTATCCTCTCTCCCTCCCTCCATCACCCTCCACCCCCCCCCTCCTCCCTCTTCCTCCCTCTCCCTCATGCCGTTATTCCATTGTGACGAGTGTGTGTATTCACCTAGTTGTGCTTGCGGGGGTTGAGCTCTGGCTCCTTCGGCCCGCCTCTCAACTGTCAATCAACTGTTTCTAACTACTACTACTTTCCCCCCCCCCCCACACACACACACACACATGTGTGGAATGCACTAGGAAGTGATGTGGTGGAGGCTGACTCCATACACAGTTTCAAGGGTAGATATGATAGAGCCCAATAGGCTCGGGAATCTGTACACCAGTTGATTGACAGTTGAGAGGCGGGACCAAAGAGCCAAAGCTCAACCCCCGCAAGCACAAATAGGTGAGTACAAATAGGTGAGTACACACACACACACACCAGGAAGCTGCCCGTGACAGCTGACTAACACCCAGGTACCTATTTACTGTTAGGTAACAGGGACATAGGGTGAAAGAAACTTTGCCCAATGTTTCACGCCGGCGCCGGGATCGAACCCGTGACCACAGGATCACATGTACAGCGTGCTGTCCGCTCGGCCGACCGGCCCCTGAGTGCGTGTGTGTGTGTGTGTGTGTGTGGTGTGTGTGTGTGTGTGTGTGTGTGTGTGTGTGTGTGTGTGTGTGTGTGTGTGTGTGTGTGTGCGCGCGCGCTCGTGACTGCGTTTCTATGTGCACATACACATGCAAGCATCGGTGAGTGTAAATAAATCACAGCAAAATATTGTACTATGCAAATCGCTGACCACAATATATTAATAGCGAAAGAAACCTAATTAAGGCGAACACATAAAAATTCAAAAATATCCCTTAATTTATAAGTAACAAGTAAGTGAGGAAATTGAATATATATATATATATATATATATATATATATATATATATATATATATATATATATATATATATAAAACCATTGATATAACAAACATCTTGTTTCAGATGCTTACCTTTAAAAAGCATGATGTTTTCAATACTTATCGTAAAAGATATCAAACGACACAGGTTATAAAACAAAACAGTTAAGCTTACTTAAAAGTAATTAACCGAACAAATCTAATTAAAAAAATAATACAACTTTACTAATAAAACAAACACACTGTTAAACTTACGTAAAATGATCAAACGAAATGGAACTTAACAATTAGAGCATGGCTAATGAACACTAATACAACACTTATAATAATTACTACACACTTACAAAATATGTATATAAAACACAAACAAAATAGAAAACACATGTAAAATACTTGCCAAAAACCTGTAAGAAACATAAATATCAAACAAAACTAAACGTCAAAAATGTATTGACCGTCTTAATTAAACAACTATAACAATATACAGTTCATATATATTCAACTCATATATATTTATTTCATTCAACACATGAAATAAGTAAAAAAAAAAAAGAGACAAATCATGGTAGACTAAAGCAAAAATTAAAAACGGCAGCATGAACTATAAATCAAATTACAAGGTTTACTGTGCATTATACAGTGTACAATTGAATAGCCGAAAGGTTGTGATTTACCAGAGGCCGCAGCTGCCTGATATATAGGAATTCCATTATACTCAAATCCGACTGGCCATTCATACAAGAGTCTAAAATTTTAAAATCGGATTCCAACAGAGAATGATTCAACTCATTACAATGATTTCTAATCTCCGAGAATGCTGATTTGGATAATGGTAATCCAGTCCTGAATGATACGCCCCTGTGTTTAAGTATCCTAATATTAAAGTTCCGAATGGAATTAGGATACGTGAGCATAATGTACAGTAGGACTTGTATTTTGATTTATAGTTCATGCTGGCGGTTTTAATTTTTGTTTTAGTCTACCATGATTTGTCTCCTTTTTTTTTACTTATTTCATGTGCTGATATTGTATGTTGTTATAGTTGTTTAATTAAGACGTACACTACATTTTTGGTGTTTAATTTTTTTTTTATATTTAGGTTTTTTATAGATTTATGGCAAGTATTTACATGTGGTTTCTATTTTGCTTGCGTTTTATATACATGTTTTGTAAGTGTGTAGTCATTATTATAATTGTTGTATTAGAGTTGATTATCCGCTTTTATTCTCATTTTTTATTTTTCTAATGAAAATTTTTCATTTTCGTTAGTCATCTTTTCCCTTTCTCTCTCTCTCTCTCTCTCTCTCTCTCTCTCTCTCTCTCTCTGTATCATTTACATATGAAATAATGCAATATTGACCTAGTAGACATATCACTTGAGTTTAGACACCATTAACACAACAGCTCAAAGAGTCAGCGCCACACTTCCGTATTGTTGATCTCCTGAGAACACCTGACAACACCCGACAACACCCGACAACACCTGACAACACCCGACAACACCTGACAACACCCGACAACACCCGACAACACCCGACAACACCTGACAACACCTGACAACACCCGACAACACCTGACAACACCTGACAACACCCGACAACACCCGACAACACCTGACAACACCCGACAACACCCGACAACACCTGACAACACCCGACAACACCCGACAACACCTGACAACACCCGACAACACCTGACAACACTGACAACACCCGACAACACCTGACAACACACGACAACACCGACAACACCCGACAACACACGACAACACCTGACAACACCCGACAACACCCGACAACACCTGACAACACCCGACAACACCCGACAACACCTGACAACACCCGACAACACCCGACAACACCTGACAACACCCGACAACACTGACAACACCCGACAACACCCGACAACACCCGACAACACCTGACAACACCTGACAACACCCGACAACACCCGACAACACCTGACAACACCTGACAACACCCGACATCACCTGACAACACCTGACAACACCCGACAACACCCGACAACACCTGACAACACCCGACAACACCGACAACACCCGACAACACACGACAACACCTGACAACACCGACAACACCTGACAACACCTGACAACACCCGACAACACCTGACAACACCCGACAACACCTGACAACACCCGACAACACCTGACAACACCCGACAACACCTGACAACACCTGACAACACCCGACAACACCCGACAACACCTGACAACACCCGACAACACCTGACAACGCCTGACAACACCCGACAACACCCGACAACACCTGACAACACCCGACAACACCCGACAACACCCGACAACACCTGACAACACCTGACAACACCCGACAACACCGACAACACCCGACAACACACGACAACACCTGACAACACCCGACAACACCCGACAACACCTGACAACACCCGACAACACCCGACAACACCTGACAACACCTGACAACACCCGACAACACCTGACCAAACTTGGCCTTGATGCTCGACCATTATTTGATATTTAGATCCCAAACGCGACTCTCGCTCTTATCTGCAGCTGAAATCCAATTGAAAACAGTTTGACTCCAAGTTTGTTTCCAAAGTTTAAAACTGTTGCAAGGTTTGGTACCACAGGTGGCTCTGTTGCAAGTGTTGGTACCACAGGTGGCTCTGTTGCAAGTGTTGGTACCACAGGTGGCTCTGTTGCAAGTGTTGGTACGACAAGTGGCTCTGTTGCAAGTGTGGTACCACAGGTGGCTCTGTTGCAAGTGTTGGTACCACAGGTGGCTCTGTTGCAAGTGTTGGTACCACAGGTGGCTCTGTTGCAAGTGTTGGTACGACAAGTGGCTCTGTTGCAAGTGTGGTACCACAGGTGGCTCTGTTGCAAGTGTGGTGCCACAGGTGGCTCTGTTGCACGTGTTGGTACCACAGGTGGCTCTGTTGCAAGTGTGGTACCACAGGTGGCTCTGTTGCAAGTGTTGGTACCACATATGGCTCTGTTGCAAGTGTGGTACCACAGGTGGCTCTGTTGCAAGCGTGGTACCACAGGTGGCTCTGTTGCAAGCGTGGTACCACAGGTGGCTCTGTTGCAAGCGTGGTACCACAGGTGGCTCTGTTGCAGTGTTGGTACCACAGGTGGCTCTGTTGCAAGCGTGGTACCACAGGTGGCTCTGTTGCAGTGTTGGTACCACAGGTGGCTCTGTTGCAAGCGTGGTACCACAGGTGGCTCTGTTGCAAGCGTGGTACCACAGGTGGCTCTGTTGCAAGCGTGGTACCACAGGTGGCTCTGTTGCAAGCGTGGTACCACAGGTGGCTCTGTTGCAAGCGTGGTACCACAGGTGGCTCTGTTGCAGTGTTGGTACCACAGGTGGCTCTGTTGCAAGCGTGGTACCACAGGTGTTGCAAAAGTGTCTGGGGGTAAAAGTGAATATATCAAAATAGAAACCACATATAAAAACACATAATCAAATCACATAAACGAGTGAAAAATTAACCTAAATCTTTGGTAGTAATCGCATGGTAAAACTTTACTTTAAAGAACACAATAAAGGCGCTATTTTGGATGCTTATCAAATGACTAGATAACGAAAACCTTTCACACAGGAGATGCCGGAGCACTGACCTTGTTAAGACACTAGTGCTCTCAGTGGTGGGTTATGATAGCACACTCAGTCTCGTGTAACGCTGAAGAACTTGCTATCCTGGAGATCGTGCAGAGATATCTCTATATCTAAATCTGTTCAGTATGTTATCTAACTTATTGGGAAGCTACAAAATTGTTCAAACTAAGATATTATCGAACCGCTGCCATGTTTTGTACGTCAAAATGCGACGTACTGTGAGAAGAACGGGTTACTTACAACGTTGTCTCCGTACATGTTAATACCGTATTCAAAGCATCTTAAAACGCCTATTAAAGGAGATAAGAACGACGATTTATTACCATTCAAACACGTATCAATTCGTCCTCCAAGGAGTGCCGGACCAGCCGGGCTGAGGTGGGTATGTGGGCCTGCGGGCCGCTCCAAGCAACAGCCTGGTGGACCAAACTCTCACAAGTCAAGCCTGGCCTCGGGCCGGGCTTGGCGAGTAGAAGAACTCCCAGAACCCCATCAACCAGGTTACCTAAAAAAAAGGTAAATGAGTTAATTCTCGTTATTGGCGGATTTAAAGCCTATTAACGAGGCCTACTACTTGCAACCCTCCCTAGGTTGCAACCCCTGCAATAGTTACCCCTTCTAAGCACCTACACTCCTGCTAGGTCAACACAAGCAACAGGGTAAAGGAAGCGAGCCCAATCGTTTCTGTTCCGAACCCCGGGGGTCCCTTCAACTGTGAGTCAAGGCTGTAAACCACTGTTCTCACCTAGTTGTGCTTGCCGGCGGGGTGAGCTCTAGCTCTGTGGTCCGGGACACTCGTTCGATATTTTTGTTTCCTAAATTGGTTGTTTTTAGCAGAGCCGGAAATTCCTGGACCGGGAGCTGGGGTCCGAGACCAGATGGTTGAAACGGAATAGAAGTTGACTCACTGTTAAGCCGTTGAGATAAGAGCAATTGGACATTAAACAGGAGACGTTCCGTTTCTTGTACCGTTTAACAGGTGATGCTCCGTTGCTTGTACCGTTAAACAGGCGATGCTCCGTTGCCTGTACCGTTAAACAGGCGATGCTCCGTTGCCTGTACCGTTAAAAAGGCGATGCTCCGTTGCCTGTACCGTTAAACAGGCGATGCTCCGTTGCCTGTACCGTTAAACAGGTGATGCTCCGTTGCCTGTACCGTTAAACAGGTGATGCTTCGTTGCCTGTACCGTTAAACAGGTGATGCTCCGTTGCTTGTACCGTTAAACAGGCGATGCTCCGTTGCCTGTACCGTTAAACAGGCGATGCTCCGTTGCCTGTACCGTTAAACAGGTGATGCTCCGTTGCCTGTACCGTTAAACAGGTGATGCTCCGTTGCTTGTACCGTTAAGCAGGCGATGCTCCATTGCCTGTACCGTTAAACAGGCGATGCTCCGTTGCCTGTACCGTTAAACAGGTGATGCTCCGTTGCCTGTACCGTTAAACAGGTGATGCTCCGTTGCCTGTACCGTTAAACAGGTGATGCTCCGTTGCCTGTACCGTTAAACAGGTGATGCTCCGTTGCCTGTACCGTTAAACAGGTGATGCTCCGTTGCTTGTACCGTTAAACAGGTGATGCTCCGTTGGCTGTACCATTAAACAGGCGATGCTCCGTTGGCTGTACCGTTAAACAGGCGATGCTCCGTTGCTGTACCGTTAAACAGGTGATGCTCCGTTGCCTGTACCGTTAAACAGGTGATGCTCCGTTGCCTGTACCGTTAAACAGGTGATGCTCCGTTGCCTGTACCGTTAAACAGGTGATGCTCCGTTGGCTGTACCGTTAAACAGGTGATGCTCCGTTGGCTGTACCGTTAAACAGGTGATGCTCCGTTGGCTGTACCGTTAAACAGGTGATGCTCCGTTGGCTGTACCGTTAAACAGGTGATGCTCCGTTGACTGTACCGTTAAACAGGTGTTGTTCCGTTAAACAGGTGATGCTCCGTTGCCTGTACCGTTAAACAGGCGATGCTCCGTTGCTTGTACCGTTAAACAGGCGATGCTCCGTTGCCTGTACCGTTAAACAGGTGATGCTCCGTTGCCTGTACCGTTAAACAGGTGATGCTCCGTTGCTTGTACCGTTAAACAGGCGATGCTCCGTTGCCTGTACCGTTAAACAGGAGAGGCCACCGTTGTGTGGAACATATACGAGTTTATTACACATATATTTATATATATCAGAGACTAAGAGAGGCAACAATAGAGTGATTGAACGCTCACACTCCTCTATAACCTCTCGTCCGGTGCAATGCGTCGCATTTCGTACGGTTTTAACCCCACATCTGCTAAGACTGTGACGTATTAATGACGTTTTCCATGCATTGGTTCCGAGAGGTTAGGAAGGTTGGTTGGGTTTGGACGTTTGTGGTTAAGGGGGACTCACTTAGATATATGCTGGGGGTCCTGGACCCCCCCAGTATCTTTAAAATTCCAATACTTCATTTTGTTTTGTGAAAAAAAGAGGAAATTTTAGCCTGTGATCGTTGTTCAGTTAAGCCATGTTGTTACTGAACAAATCCACAAAGGGCCGTGACGAGGGTTCGAACCTACGTCCGAGAGGATCCCAGACGCTGCCTTAATCGTGCCATGTTGCTACTCTTAAATTTTTTTAACCTGCGTTGCTGAAGGCGAGTTTGGCTCCCCGTTTCCACAGTTACTGGGCCCAACTCTCACGACGCCTGATAAAACGAATTTGAGTTCCTCAAATTCCTCTTAAAAGGTAACACTTTTGTTTGCCACATACAGTGTCACTCTCTTGTTAAGAACTACAATACGTTTGCTAAATAATAATACAACAATTTGATGATTATAATAAATTCTAATTTAAATGTATATATGTTCGAAGAGAACAAGGTATTTATGAAGCCTCGCACTGTACTGTAATTTGATGTAATAGCAAATTATTTTGTACAAAAAATAGTGATAAGTTTCCGCTCATAAAACCATATTTGTTGTCAATCAAAACTCGTCAAAAAACTGTCACATTTGGCGGCAGACAATTGCTCAGGCATAGAGGGGGAGAAAGGAAGCAGTACCGCTGGTTATTTGCATATCAAAAGCTCCAGATTACATCCAATCCTATTGCCAAAGCCTCGTGTTAAGAGACAGTTTCTCCAGCATATTTCGAGTTGAATAGAAACTTGATAGAAATGATTGAATGCTCTCCGGTACATAATTGAGTGAAGGCGCCGTGATTGTATAGCAAAGAGTTTACGTATATAAATTGCAAAATAGTTTTACTAAACAATGTATTTGTTCCGGTACAGTGCTAATGTTCCAGCATATGTTGTTTCAAGGTATATTGTATAACAAATCACAGATATATCACGCCATTGCGATTATATTTCCATATTATGGCTTCATGAGTTCTACTATAAGAAAACAACTGAGTAAATTCTTTAAAAAAAATCTCGGGTAAATTTTAAAATTATCATTATTATTTGTATACCACAGGCTCTTTATTTATAAATAAGGACATTGTTCGCAGACACGTTCCAATATAGCATATTCGGGCAACTGTTCTTGGTGTTATATTAGATATATTGGTAAGTTCCATCAGGAACCTCAGTATTAGGCTGCAGACGTCAATAAAGAATGTTTAGGCTGTACAACTTTATTGAGATACGATTTACGCCATTTGCTTTTGTTTCCTATTTTTACAAAGTTAGTTTTGTTTATATTGAACCATTTGTTTAGCTATATTTTGCTACTGTATATGGTAATATTTATTCTTCTTAGAAACTTAAGAGTGCATTAGTTATTTATTGTAGTAATTGACTTTGAAATGTTAAATGTTGGATTACAGCCATTATGAAATTTATTTTGTAGTTTTCCATAAATGCCCAGTATCGTTGTGCTTTTGTTTGTATATTTTGGAATAATGATTGTAATTTTCTTTGAGCGTTATGTAAGAAGAATTCTTTTCTTCCTGTTGGTATAGCCTAGTGTCAATTTGTAACGTCTGGTAATTTTTTTTTTAGTAATTATCAATTATTTTTTACTGTTCATTTCTACCAGNTGTGGCTAGGGTTCGAGTCTCCTGGGTGGGAAGTGTTCTAAAGTTGAATATAAATATATATATATATATATATATTATATATAGATTATATATATATATTTATATATTATATATATATAAACTATATCTATATATATATAGATATATATAATATATATATAGATATAATATATATATATAATCATATATACATATAAATGAATGGAAATGTAAACATAAATTTAGCGATCAGTTAAATAGCTGGACGTTATATAAAACCCATTAGGCCATTGCCCTACAAAAGCACTACAACAGCACTACAACAGCACAATAATCCACTACAAAATCCTAAATTGAGGCATAAACGTTTTCAAAGCAGAGTGAGTTGTGAGCGCTTTGCTCCGGCCATCAGCATAGAAAATACTCCATCAGTATAGAATATGCTTTTACGATCAGGAATTGAAATCAGTTTCCATCAATTCCGAAACGACATATGATAACCAGAGGTGATTACGTATGTGCTAACTACAGTACTACCTTGTTTGGTGAGCCTTGTCATACACACTCCTCTGCATGCTGTCACGTGACTGGCATGTGACTGGCAGAGGGAACCTTACACATATACATAATGATTCCTGGAAAGAAAAGGAACTATCAGGATATATAGTGCTATATACGACTATATAGCACTGGGAAGGGGTCAGGATAAGGATTTGGGATGGGACGGAGAGAAGGAATGGTGACCAACCTCTTGGACGGTCAGGGATTGAACGCCGACCTGCGAGACCGTCGCTCTACCGTCTACTCGAAGCGATTCCTAGAGCTGAATCTTCAATTGATCGTTTGCAGAGTTGCGTTGATTGTCAACTATTTGCAAAATCTGGATTGTTGGACGCGATTTGTTTAGGTAATGGATAATTATGAGTAATTTAGAAAAATACCCCACCACCTCAACCGTGAGTCGGATGTGTAATCCCCACCACCTCAACCGTGAGTCAGGTGTGTAATCCCCCACCACCTCAACCGTGAGTCAGGTGTGTAATCCCCACCACCACAACCGTGAGTCAGTTGTGTAATCCCCCACACCACAACCGTGAGTCAGGTGTGTAATCCCCACCACCACAACCGTGAGTCAGGTGTGTAATCCACCACACCACCACCGTCAGTCAGGTGTGTAATCCCCATCACCACAACCGTGAGTCAGGTGTGTAATCCCCACCACCACAACCGTGAGTCAGGTGTGTAATCCCCACCACCACAACTGTGAGTCAGGTATATAATCCACACCACCACCACCGTCAGTCAGGTGTGTAATCCCCACCACCACAACCGTGAGTCAGGTGTGTAATCCCCACAACCGTGAGTCAGGTATATAATCACACCACCACCACCGTCAGTCAGGTGTGTAATCCCCACCACCACAACCGTGAGTCAGGTGTGTAATCCCCACCACCACACCGTGAGTCAGGTATATAATCCACACCACCACCATCGTCAGTCAGGTGTGTAATCCCCACCACCACAACAGTGAGTCAGGTGTGTAATCCCCACCACCACAACCGTGAGTCAGGTATATAATCCACACCACCACCATCGTCAGTCAGGTGTGTAATCCCCACCACCACAACCGTGAGTCAGGTGTGTAATCCCCACCACCACAACCGTGAGTCAGGTGTGTAATCCCCACCACCACAACCGTGAGTCAGGTGTGTAATCCCCACCACCACAACCGTGAGTCAGGTGTGTAATCCCCACCACCACAACCGTGAGTCAGGTGTGTAATCCCCACCACCACAACCGTGAGTCAGGTATATAATCCACACCACCACCATCGTCAGTCAGGTGTGTAATCCCCACCACCACAACCGTGAGTCAGGTGTGTAATCCCCACCACCACAACCGTGAGTCAGGTGTGTAATCCCCACCACCACAACCGTGAGTCAGGTGTGTAATCCCCACCACCACAACCGTGAGTCAGGTGTGTAATCCCCACCACCACAACCGTGAGTCAGGTGTGTAATCCCCACCGCCACGTGTAATCCGCAATTATCATATAAGGAGTGAGTTGGTATGACGGCACCAGTCAATAGGGTTGTTAACAGCACTGAGTAATTAGCCTCTGAGCAATACAGGAGATGTATGGTAGAAAATACTTATGTCTTGGTAGAATATGTGGTAGAAGTCTCTGGTAGATTAAACAAGTAAAACTCTATCTACACCATTAGGCTTCACCCGAGGAAACTTATTTATGAACTCTTAGTACAATTGGCTTCGTTCTCGATTCACAATCGCGGATCCCGAGTTCGATTCCCAGGGATGCCCGATTGTTTCCTTTCACCTAATGCCTCTGTTCACCAAGCAGTAAAAATGATATCTCGGGAGTAAGGCAACCGTTCTGGGGTTGCATCCTGGCAGGGTCAAGTGTTCCACCTTGGTGGGGTGTGGGGTGGCTTCTATACAAGCCTAAACAACAATATATATTATATATATATATATAT
>WNGS01166226.1:20517093-20528165 GCA_020271785.1 Procambarus virginalis | reverse complement strand
TGATCCTCTCCCTTTTACTTCTGTTGAATATACAGTATGGTGTTTGAAGAAGTGTCAGTCCACTGCGTCTATAAGCTTTTCTCTCCATGCTTCATCACTCTTGGGGTGAATTTATTAAATCCAGTTTTCCCTGTGATTTAAATCCTTTCGCATAGAATCCTCAGCTTTCGAATCCCTCGCCACTGTGGCTGCTTCCTCTATTACCTCCCGGCAAATCTCCTTTCATTTGCTGTAATTTCTACCTAGGTCTTCATGTTACTTGATGCTGGGGGCTCACGTCCGGCAGGTACTCCTACTGATTGGGTTCCTTAGATAATTTTATCTCTTCAAAGCTATATTGTAGATGTTGTTGTTGGTGATGAAGATGGTGGACAACGAGAGGGTGAAGATAGTGAGGAGGTTGTAATGAGGGAAAATGTATGTATGGTGGGCCCGCATGAGAAAGTATGGATGAAGGGGTGAAGAAGAGGAGGTGAGGAGGAAGAGGTGAGGAAGAGGGGAGAGAGGAACAGCACAAATAAGTTATGAGGGAGCATTAACTACTGAGCTGCAGTGAAGGGAAGAACCCTCTAATTATGTCCTGCTGTGTTACTGATGGCAGGAGGGAGGGTGGGCATGCTGGTGGCAGGAGGGTGGGCATGGTGGTGGCAGGAGGGTGGGCATGCTGATGGCAGGAGGGTGGGCATGGTGGTGGCAGGAGGGTGGGCATGGTGGTGGCAGGAGGGTGGGCATGCTGGTGGCAGGAGGGTGGGCATGGTGGTGGCAGGAGGGTGGGCATGCTGGTGGCAGGAGGGTGGGCATGGTGGTGGCAGGAGGGTGGGCATGCTGGTGGCAGGAGGGTGGGCATGCTGGTGGCAGGAGGGTGGGCATGGTGGTGGCAGGAGGGTGGGCATGGTGGTGGCAGGAGGGTGGGCATGGTGGTGGCAGGAGGGTGGGCATGGTGGTGGCAGGAGGGTGGGCATGGTGGTGGCAGGAGGGTGGGCATGCTGGTGGCAGGAGGGTGGGCATGCTGATGGCAGGAGGGTGGGCATGCTGGTGGCAGGAGGGTGGGCATGCTGGTGGCAGGAGGGTGGGCATGGTGGTGGCAGGAGGGTGGGCATGGTGGTGGCAGGAGGGTGGGCATGGTGGTGGCAGGAGGGTGGGCATGCTGATGGCAGGAGGGTGGGCATGCTGGTGGCAGGAGGGTGGGCATGCTGGTGGCAGGAGGGTGGGCATGGTGGTGGCAGGAGGGTGGGGCATGGTGTGGCAGGAGGGTGGGCATGCTGGGGCAGGAGTGGGCATGGTGGTGGCAGGAGGGTGGGCATGGTGGTGGCAGGAGGGTGGGCATGTGGTGGCAGGAGGGTGGGCATGTGGGTGGCAGGAGGGTGGGCATGGTGGTGGCAGGAGGGTGGGCATGGTGGTGGCAGNGGGCATGATGCTGCTCAGGGAGGCATGATGCTGCTCAGGGATGTGTGATGCTGCTCAGGGAGGCATGATGCTGCTCAGGGAGGCATGATGCGCTCAGGGCGGCATGATGCTGCTCACGCGGCATGATGCTGCTCAGGCGGCATGATGCTGCTCAGGGCGGCGTCATGCTGCTCAGGGAGGCATGATGCTGCTCAGGGAGGCATGATGCTGCCCAGGGAGGCATGATGCTGCTCAGGGAGGCATGATGCTGCCCAGGAGGCATGATGTTGCCCAGGGAGGCTTGATGCTGCTCAGGGAGGCATGATGCTGCTCAGGGGCATGATGCTGCTCAGGGAGGCATGATGCTGCTCAGGCGGCATGATCTGCTCAGGGAGGCATGATGCTGCTCAGGGCGGCATGATGCTGCCAGAGGCATGATGTCTGCTCAGGGCGGCGTCATGCTGCTCAGGGCGGCGTCATGCTGCTCAGGGAGGCAATGATGCTGCTCAGGAGGCATGATGCTGCTCAGGGAGTCATGATGCTGCGGTCATGGAGGCATGATGCTGCCAGGGAGGCATGATGCTGCCCAGGGAGGCATGATGCTGCTCAGGGAGGCATGATGCTGCCCAGGGAGGCATGATGTTGCCAGGGAGGCGTGATGCTGCTCAGGGAGGCATGATGCTGCTCAGGGAGGCATGATGCTGCTCAGGGAGGCATGATGCTGCTCAGGGCGGCATGATCCTGCTCAGGGAGCATGATGCTGCTCAGGGCGGCATGATGCTGCCCAGGGAGGCATGATGCTGCTCAGGGCGGCGTCATGCTGCTCAGGGAGGCATGATGCTGCTCAGGGAGGCATGATGCTGCTCAGGGAGGCATGATGCTGCTCAGGGCGGCATGATGCTGCTCAGGAAGGCATGATGCTGCTCAGGAGGCATGATGCTGCTCAGGGAGGCATGATGCTGCTCAGGGCGGCATGATGCTGCTCAGGGAGGCATGATGCTGCTCAGGGCGGCATGATGCTGCTCAGGGAGGCATGATGCTGCTCAGGGCGGCATGATGCTGCTCAGGAGGCATGATGCTGCTCAGGGAGGCATTGCTGCTCAGGGCGGCATGATGCTGCTCAGGGAGGCATGATGCTGCTCAGGAGGCATGATGCTGCTCAGGGAGGCATGATGCTGCTCAGGGAGGCATGATGCTGCTCAGGGAGGCATGATGCTGCTCAGGGAGGCATGATGCTGCTCAGAGGCATGATGCTGCTAAGGGCGGCATGATGCTGCTCAGGGAGGCATGATGCTGCTCAGGGAGGCATGATGCTGCTCAGGGAGCATGATGCTGCTCAGGGAGGCATGATGCTGCTCAGGGCGGCATGATGCTGCTCAGGGAGGCATGATGCTGCTCAGGGAGGCATGATGCTGCTCAGGGAGGCATGATGCTGCTCAGGGAGGCATGATGCTGCTCAGGGCGGCATGATGCTGCTCAGGAAGGCATGATGCTGCTCAGGGAGGCATAATGCTGCTCAGGGCGGCATGATGCTGCTCAGGGAGGCATGATGCTGCTCAGGGCGGCATGATGCTGCTCAGGGAGGCATGATGCTGCTCAGGCGGCGTCATGTTGCTCAGGGCGGCATGATGCTGCTCAGGGCGGCATGATGCTGCTCAGGGAGGCATGATGCTGCTCAGGGAGGCATGATACTGCTCAGGGCGGCATCATGCTGCTCAGGGCGGCATGATGCTGCTCAGGGCGGCATGATGCTGCTCAGGGAGGCATGATGCTGCTCAGGGCGGCATGATGCTGCTCAGGGAGGCATGATGCTGCTCAGGGCGGCATGATGCTGCTCAGGGAGGCATGATGCTGCTCAGGGAGGCATGATGCTGCTCAGGGAGGCATGATGCTGCTCAGGGAGGCATGATGCTGCTCAGGGCGTCATGATGCTGCTCAGGGAGGCATGATGCTGCTCAGGAGGCATGATGCTGCTCAGGGCGGCATGATGCTGCTCAGGGCGGCATGATGCTGCTCAGGAGGCATGATGCTGCTCAGGGCGGCATGATGCTGCTCAGGGAGGCATGATGCTGCTCAGGGCGGCATGATGCTGCTCAGGGAGGCATGATGCTGCTCAGGGAGGCATGATGCTGCTCAGGGGCATGATCCTGCTCAGGGAGGCATGATGCTGCTCAGGTAGGCATGATGCTGCCCAGGGAGGCATGATGCTGCTCAGGGAGGCATGCTGCTGCTCAGGGCGGCATCATGCTGCTCAGCGGCATGATGCTGCTCAGGGCGGCATGATGCTGCTCAGGGAGGCATGATGCTGCTCAGGGCGGCATGATGCTGCTCAGGGAGGCATGATGCTGCTCAGGTTGTCATGATGCTGCTCAGGGCGGCATGATGCTGCTCAGGGAGGCATGCTGCTCAGGGCGGCATGATGCTGCTCAGGGAGGCATGTTGCTGCTCAGGGAGGCATGATGCTGCTCAGGGCGGCATGATGCTGCTCAGGGCGGCATGATGCTGCTCAGGGAGGCATGATGCTGCTCAGGGAGGCATGATGCTGCTCAGGGAGGCATGATGCAGCTCAGGGAGGCATGATGCTGCTCAGGGAGGCATGATGCTGCTCAGGGCGGCATGATGCTGTTCAGGGCGGCATGATTCTGCTCAGGGAGGCATGATGCTGCTCAGGGAGGCATGATGCTGCTCAGGAGGCATGATGCAGCTCAGGAGGCATGATGCTGCTCAGGGCGGCATGATGCTGCTCAGCGAGTCATGATGCTGCTCAGGGAGGCATGATGCTGCTCAGGCGGCATGATGCTGCTCAGGGCGGCATGATGCTGCTCAGGGAGGCATGATGCTGCTCAGGGAGGCATGATGCTGCTCAGGGCGGCATGATGCTGCTCAGGGAGGCATGATGCTGCTCAGGGCGGCATGATGCTGCTCAGGGAGGCATGATGCTGCTCAGGGGGCATGATGCTGCTCAGGGAGGCATGATGCTGCTCAGGGCGGCATGATGCTGCTCAGGCGGAATGATGCTGCTCAGGAAGGCATGATGCTGCTCAGGGCGGCATGATGCTGCTCAGGGAGGCATGATGCTGCTCAGGGAGGCATGATGCTGCTCAGGGCGGCGTCATGCTGCTCAGGGCGGCATGATGCTGCTCAGGGCGGCATGATGCTGCTCAGGGAGGCATGATGCTGCTCAGGGCGGCATGATGCTGCTCAGGGAGGCATGATGCTGCTCAGGGAGGCATGATGCTGCTCAGGGCGGCATGATGCTGCTCAGGGCGGCATGACGCTGCTCAGGGAGGCATGACGCTGCTCAGGGAGGCATGATGCTGTTCAGGGGCGCGTCATGCTGCTCAGGGCGGCGTCATGCTGCTCAGGGCAGCATGATGCTGCCCAGGGCGGCATGATGGTGCCCAGGGAGGCATGATGCTGCTCAGGGGGCATGCTGCTGCTCAGGGCGGCATGATGCTGCCCAGGGCGGCATGATGCTGCCCAGGGAGGCATGATGCTGCTCAGGGAGGCATGCTGCTGCTCAGGGCGGCTGATGCTGCCAGGGAGGCATGATGCTGCTCAGGGCGGCATGATGCTGCTCAGGGCGGCATGATGCTGCTCAGGGCGGCATGATGCTGCAGGAACATGCCAAGAAGACCATCCAAGTGTGAGAGACTATTCACACATACATAATTGTTAACAATAGAGTTGGACCAGCTCTTGGCAGTGGAGGAGTCACTCTGGTTAAGCACCGGTGGGTCTGGACTGTAATTGTATGGTGACCGAGCGTACCACTAGTGAGGCTGACCGTACTCCAGTCCACACATACATACACAGGGCCGTAGCTGAATGGACAGCGCCTAAGACTCGTAATCCCAGGGTCCAGGTTCGGTCCCGGCCGCCGACGGAAACAGATCGGTGAGTTTATTTCACCCTGATGCCCCTGTATGTATGTATGTCTGTGTGTGTGTGTGTGTGGGTGGACAAAATAGTAGTAACAGTTGATTGATTGACAGTTGAGAGGCGGGCCGAAAGAGCAGAGCTCAACCCCCGCAATTACATCTAGGTGAATACACCACCCAGGAAGCAGCCCGTAGCAGCTGTCTACTCTCAGGTGCCTATTTACTGCTAGGTAACAGGGGCATCAGGGTGAAAGAAACTCTGCCCCATTTTTTCTCTCCGGCTGCCGGAATCGAACCCCGTCCCTAGGTCCACGAGTCTAGAGCGCTGTCCACTCAGCCAGCCACCCCCGTCTCTACTCACCTATTTGTGCTTGCGGGGGTTGAGCTTTGGCTGTTTGATCCCGCCTCTCAACTGTCAATCAACTGGTGTACACGTTCCTGAGCCTACTNGGGCATGATGCTGCTCAGGGAGGCATGATGCTGCTCAGGGAGGCATGATGCTGCTCAGGGCGGCATGATGCTGCTCAGGGCGGCATGATGCTGCTCAGGGCGGCATGATGCTGCTCAGGGCGGCGTCATGCTGCTCAGGGAGGCATGATGCTGCTCAGGGAGGCATGATGCTGCCCAGGGAGGCATGATGCTGCTCAGGGAGGCATGATGCTGCCCAGGGAGGCATGATGTTGCCCAGGGAGGCGTGATGCTGCTCAGGGAGGCATGATGCTGCTCAGGGAGGCATGATGCTGCTCAGGGAGGCATGATGCTGCTCAGGGCGGCATGATCCTGCTCAGGGAGGCATGATGCTGCTCAGGGCGGCATGATGCTGCCCAGGAGGCATGATGCTGCTCAGGGCGGCGTCATGCTGCTCAGGGCGGCGTCATGCTGCTCAGGAGGCATGATGCTGCTCAGGGAGGCATGATGCTGCTCAGGGAGTCATGATGCTGCTCAGGGAGGCATGATGCTGCCAGGGAGGCATGATGCTGCCCAGGGAGGCATGATGCTGCTCAGGGAGGCATGATGCTGCCCAGGGAGGCATGATGCTGCCCAGGGAGGCGTGATGCTGCTCAGGGAGGCATGATGCTGCTCAGGGAGGCATGATGCTGCTCAGGGAGGCATGATGCTGCTCAGGGCGGCATGATCCTGCTCAGGGAGGCATGATGCTGCTCAGGGCGGCATGATGCTGCCCAGGGAGGCATGATGCTGCTCAGGGCGGCGTCATGCTGCTCAGGGAGGCATGATGCTGCTCAGGGAGGCATGATGCTGCTCAGGGAGGCATGATGCTGCTCAGGGCGGCATGATGCTGCTCAGGAAGGCATGATGCTGCTCAGGGAGGCATGATGCTGCTCAGGGAGGCATGATGCTGCTCAGGGCGGCATGATGCTGCTCAGGGAGGCATGATGCTGCTCAGGGCGGCATGATGCTGCTCAGGGAGGCATGATGCTGCTCAGGGCGGCATGATGCTGCTCAGGGAGGCATGATGCTGCTCAGGGAGGCATGATGCTGCTCAGGGCGGCATGATGCTGCTCAGGGAGGCATGATGCTGCTCAGGGAGGCATGATGCTGCTCAGGGAGGCATGATGCTGCTCAGGGAGGCATGATGCTGCTCAGGGAGGCATGATGCTGCTCAGGGAGGCATGATGCTGCTCAGAGAGGCATGATGCTGCTAGGGCGGCATGATGCTGCTCAGGGAGGCATGATGCTGCTCAGGGAGGCATGATGCTGCTCAGGGAGGCATGATGCTGCTCAGGGAGGCATGATGCTGCTCAGGGCGGCATGATGCTGCTCAGGGAGGCATGATGCTGCTCAGGGAGGCATGATGCTGCTCAGGGAGGCATGATGCTGCTCAGGGAGGCATGATGCTGCTCAGGGCGGCATGATGCTGCTCAGGAAGGCATGATGCTGCTCAGGGAGGCATGATGCTGCTCAGGGCGGCATGATGCTGCTCAGGGAGGCATGATGCTGCTCAGGGCGGCATGATGCTGCTCAGGGAGGCATGATGCTGCTCAGGGCGGCGTCATGCTGCTCAGGGCGGCATGATGCTGCTCAGGGCGGCATGATGCTGCTCAGGGAGGCATGATGCTGCTCAGGGAGGCATGATGCTGCTCAGGGCGGCATGATGCTGCTCAGGGCGGCATGATGCTGCTCAGGGCGGCATGATGCTGCTCAGGGAGGCATGATGCTGCTCAGGGCGGCATGATGCTGCTCAGGGAGGCATGATGCTGCTCAGGGCGGCATGATGCTGCTCAGGGAGGCATGATGCTGCTCAGGGAGGCATGATGCTGCTCAGGGAGGCATGATGCTGCTCAGGGAGGCATGATGCTGCTCAGGGCGGCATGATGCTGCTCAGGGAGGCATGATGCTGCTCAGGGAGGCATGATGCTGCTCAGGGCGGCATGATGCTGCTCAGGGCGGCATGATGCTGCTCAGGGAGGCATGATGCTGCTCAGGGCGGCATGATGCTGCTCAGGGAGGCATGATGCTGCTCAGGGCGGCATGATGCTGCTCAGGGAGGCATGATGCTGCTCAGGGAGGCATGATGCTGCTCAGGGAGGCATGATGCTGCTCAGGGAGGCATGATGCTGCTCAGGGAGGCATGATGCTGCTCAGGGAGGCATGATGCTGCTCAGGGAGGCATGATGCTGCTCAGGGCGGCATCATGCTGCTCAGGGCGGCATGATGCTGCTCAGGGCGGCATGATGCTGCTCAGGGAGGCATGATGCTGCTCAGGGCGGCATGATGCTGCTCAGGGAGGCATGATGCTGCTCAGGGAGTCATGATGCTGCTCAGGGCGGCATGATGCTGCTCAGGGAGGCATGATGCTGCTCAGGGCGGCATGATGCTGCTCAGGGAGGCATGATGCTGCTCAGGGAGGCATGATGCTGCTCAGGGCGGCATGATGCTGCTCAGGGCGGCATGATGCTGCTCAGGGAGGCATGATGCTGCTCAGGGAGGCATGATGCTGCTCAGGGAGGCATGATGCTGCTCAGGGAGGCATGATGCTGCTCAGGGAGGCATGATGCTGCTCAGGGAGGCATGATGCTGCTCAGGGCGGCATGATGCTGCTCAGGGAGGCATGATGCTGCTCAGGGAGGCATGATGCTGCTCAGGGAGGCATGATGCTGCTCAGGGAGGCATGATGCTGCTCAGGGCGGCATGATGCTGCTCAGGGAGGCATGATGCTGCTCAGGGAGGCATGATGCTGCTCAGGGCGGCATGATGCTGCTCAGGGCGGCATGATGCTGCTCAGGGAGGCATGATGCTGCTCAGGGAGGCATGATGCTGCTCAGGGCGGCATGATGCTGCTCAGGGAGGCATGATGCTGCTCAGGGCGGCATGATGCTGCTCAGGGAGGCATGATGCTGCTCAGGGCGGCATGATGCTGCTCAGGGAGGCATGATGCTGCTCAGGGCGGCATGATGCTGCTCAGGGCGGCATGATGCTGCTCAGGGCGGCATGATGCTGCTCAGGGCGGCATGATGCTGCTCAGGGAGGCATGATGCTGCTCAGGGAGGCATGATGCTGCTCAGGGCGGCGTCATGCTGCTCAGGGCGGCATGATGCTGCTCAGGGCGGCATGATGCTGCTCAGGGAGGCATGATGCTGCTCAGGGCGGCATGATGCTGCTCAGGGAGGCATGATGCTGCTCAGGGAGGCATGATGCTGCTCAGGGCGGCATGATGCTGCTCAGGGCGGCATGACGCTGCTCAGGGAGGCATGATGCTGCTCAGGGAGGCATGATGCTGCTCAGGGCGGCGTCATGCTGCTCAGGGCGGCGTCATGCTGCTCAGGGCGGCATGATGCTGCCCAGGGCGGCATGATGGTGCCCAGGGAGGCATGATGCTGCTCAGGGAGGCATGCTGCTGCTCAGGGCGGCATGATGCTGCCCAGGGCGGCATGATGCTGCCCAGGGAGGCATGATGCTGCTCAGGGAGGCATGATGCTGCTCAGGGCGGCATGATGCTGCCCAGGGAGGCATGATGCTGCTCAGGGCGGCATGATGCTGCTCAGGGCGGCATGATGCTGCTCAGGGAGGCATGATGCTGCAGGAACATGCCAAGAAGACCATCCAAGTGTGAGAGACTATTCACACATACATAATTTGTTAACAATAGAGTTGGACCAGCTCTTGGCAGTGGAGGAGTCACTCTGGTTAAGCACCGGTGGGTCTGGACTGTAATTGTATGGGTGACCGAGCGTACCACTAGTGAGGCTGACCGTACTCCAGTCCACACATACATACACAGGGGCCGTAGCTGAATGGACAGCGCCTAAGACTCGTAATCCCAGGGTCCAGGTTCGGTCCCGGCCGCCGACGGAAACAGATCGGTTGAGTTTATTTCACCCTGATGCCCCTGTATGTATGTATGTCTGTGTGTGTGTGTGTGTGTGTGGACAAAAATAGTAGTAACAGTTGATTGATTGACAGTTGAGAGGCGGGCCGAAAGAGCAGAGCTCAACTCCCGCAATTACATCTAGGTGAATACACACCCCCAGGAAGCAGCCCGTAGCAGCTGTCTAACTCTCAGGTGCCTATTTACTGCTAGGTAACAGGGGCATCAGGGTGAAAGAAACTCTGCCCCATTTTTTCTCTCCGGCTGCCGGAATCGAACCCCGGTCCCTAGGTCCACGAGTCTAGAGCGCTGTCCACTCAGCCAGCCAGCCCCCGTCTCTACTCACCTATTTGTGCTTGCGGGGGTTGAGCTTTGGCTGTTTGATCCCGCCTCTCAACTGTCAATCAACTGGTGTACACGTTCCTGAGCCTACTGGGCTCTATCATATCTACACTTGAAACTGTGTATGGAGTCAGCCTCCACCACATCACTGCCTAAAGCATTCCATCCGTTAACTACTCTGACACTGAAAAAGTTCCTTCTAACGTCTCTGTGGCTCATGTGGGTACTCAGTTTCCACCTGTGTCCCCTTGTTCGCGTCCCACCAGTGTTGAATAGTTTATCCTTGTTACCCGGTCGATTCCCCTGAGGGTTTTGTAGGTTGTGATCATGTCTCCACTTACTCTTCTGTCTTCCAGTGTCGTAAGGTGCATTTCACGCAGCCTTTCCTTGTAACTCATGCCTCTTAGTTCTGGGACTAGTCTAGTGGCATACCTCTGAACTTTTCCCAGCTTCGTCTTGTGCTTGACAAGGTACGGGCATGAAGCAGGGGCCGCATTCTCCAGGATTGGTCTTACATATGTGGTGTACAAGGTTCTGAATGATTCCTTACACAGGTTCCTGAAGGCTGTTCTGATGTTACCCGGCCTCGCATATGCCGCTGATGTAATTCTCTTTATGTGGGCTTCAGGAGACATTTTTAGTGTGATTTCAACACCTAGATCTTTCTCTCTGTCCGTTTCTTGAAGTACTTCAACTCCCATTCGGTATCCTGTGTCTGGCCTCTTGTTTCCACCGCCTAGATTCATTACCTTACATTTACTTGGGTTGAACTTTAGTAGCCATTTAGTGTATGTGTGTGTGTGTAGATAGTAATATATGTAGTAGACATGATAGATGAAAAATAAATTGATTGGAAAGGCTGGTTCCAAGAGCTAATAGCTCGATTCTGCAGACACCAAATAGTAAATACACACAATCACACACCATTATAATGAGTGGTAGCAGCCCATCACAGCTCTCGCTTGTTGCCATGTATTATTAGGGAGAACAAGCCACTTGTTCTCCCTAATAATGCATACAATGCATTCCTTCCTCACCTCAGTAGTTGTCCCGTGTGTACCAATGCACTTACGCTAGCAACCAGCTGCATGGAATGTTTTATTTTGGCTAATGCAACACTGGTTTAGGTGTTATAA
>WNGS01166226.1:20488685-20492382 GCA_020271785.1 Procambarus virginalis | reverse complement strand
GACACCGCCTTAGTGACAGTATTGAGCAGCGCCACTCATCCTGTGAGTGGTCACACCGCCATAGTGACAGTATTGGGCAGCACCACTCATCCTGTGAGTGGTCACACCGCCATAGTGACAGTATTGGGCAGACCACTCATCCTGTGAGTGGACACACCGCCATAGTGACAGTATTGGGCAGCGCCACTCATCCTGTGAGTGGACACACCGCCATAGTGACAGTATTGGGCAGCGCCACTCATCCTGTGAGTGGACACACCGCCATAGTGACAGTATTGGGCAGCGCCACTCATCCTGTGAGTGGACACACCGCCATAGTGACAGTATTGGGCAGCGCCACTCATCCTGTGAGTGGACACACCGCCATAGTGACAGTATTGGGCAGCGCCACTCATCCTGTGAGTGGACACACCGCCATAGTGACAGTATTGGGCAGCGCCACTCATCCTGTGAGTGGACACACCGCCATAGTGACAGTATTGGGCAGCGCCACTCATCCTGTGAGTGGACACACCGCCATAGTGACAGTATTGGGCAGCGCCACTCATCCTGTGAGTGGACACACCGCCATAGTGACAGTATTGGGCAGCGCCACTCATCCTGTGAGTGGACACACCGCCATAGTGACAGTATTGGGCAGCGCCACTCATCCTGTGAGTGGACACACCGCCATAGTGACAGTATTGGGCAGCGCCACTCATCCTGTGAGTGGACCACCGCCATAGTGACAGTAATGGGCAGCGCCACTCATCCTGTGAGTGGACACACCGCCATAGTGACAGTATTGGGCAGCGCCACTCATCCTGTGAGTGGACACCGCCATAGTGACAGTATTGGGCAGCGCCACTCATCCTGTGAGTGGACACACCGCCATAGTGACAGTATTGGGCAGCGCCACTCATCCTGTGAGTGGACACACCGCCATAGTGACAGTATTGGGCAGCGCCACTCATCCTGTGAGTGGACACACCGCCATAGTGACAGTATTGGGCAGCGCCACTCATCCTGTGAGTGGACACACCCGCATAGTGACAGTATTGGGCAGCGCCACTCATCCTGTGAGTGGACACACCGCCATAGTGACAGTATTGGGCAGCGCCACTCATCCTGTGAGTGGACACACCGCCATAGTGACAGTATTGGGCAGCGCCACTCATCTGTGAGTGGACACACCGCCATAGCAGCATGTACAACACTCCCCAATAGAAGAAAACCCGCTGGGTGTTCATCCTGTCACTTGTACCCAGACATAGCTGGGACCTGCTTAACTGTCTCAAGTGAACAGCTCCTCAAACTAGAAGATTAACATCTGTAACCCCGTAAAATCTTACGTTATCTTGCGAGTACAAAATGGGGGAATCTTTTAAGAACAGTATCAATATTTGACAAATAGTGTTTCCTCACTCAAACAATGTGGTTTTTTTTTATTCTTCACATATATTTCTAATACCTCAGGTGTTCACATTCACGTAGTAGTGGTCAAGGCGGTGTCCGTCACTCTCACCACAGATTCTACAACTCCGCTGATCAACTGTTGTTTCCATTCCTAATCTCCATGTAGATTTGTATCCAAGGCGGATTCTCGCTATTACTGATTCTCTCCCTCGTCCTCCTCCTCTTCGGCCATAATGATTGGTATTGCCAGCTGCAACCATATTGTACCATCGTACAGATTCACTGGTTTGTGTTTCTATCCTCCTCAGTTACCTTGTCACGGTGATGTCGCCTGACAATACTTTTAATTTGTAGTAGAGTCTTGGGTATGAAGTATTCAATATGGTCTCCTTCAGCGCCTTCAGCAGCCAGCACATCTGCTCGTTCATTCCCACATATTCCAGCATGGGAGGGGATCCACAGATCCACTCTGCCGAAAGACCAGAGCTCAACTCCCACAAATACAACTAGGTGAATTCAGAAACTTGTCGACTCTTCCCTAATTGGTTAGTACCCTCACAGCTCTCTTAATTTCAGCGACTATTGCAAGATTTTCTGCCTGATTTTTACTTAGGCTTTGCAGTGCTGGTTTAGAATCAGTGCAGATCACTGCACCATTAGTGTTTCTTTCAAGATATCTTAACGCCATAACAATGGCAGTAAGCTCTGCTTGCGTTGAAGAGCCATAGTTCTCAAATACGCGTTTTTTCTTCATTTCTGCGTTAAAAAAGCATTATCCTTAATTACAGTATATGCTGCACCAGCCTGCCATTGACAGGATTTGATGACCCGTCAGTGTAGATTTCATCTAGTTAATTTCCGGCTTCTATATAACTTTCCTGGAGATACTTGTGCCTCATTTTTGTGCTATCATGATGATTTTTTCGTTGTCATCTCATTAATGATAATCCTGCATGAGTCATCCTCCCAGGGAGTTACCTCTTTACAGGCAGGAGCTCACAGGCAAGCAGGTGAAGTTCATCGAGGAAGCAGACTGATCTGTGTGGACAGCGCTCGGGATTCGTAGTCCTGAGGTTCCGGGTTCGATCCCCGGTGGAGGCGGAAATAAATGGGCAGAATTCCTTTCACCCTGATGCACCTGTTCATCTATCAGTAAATAGGTACATGGGAGTTAGACAGCTGCTTCTTGGGTAGGTTATCTTGAGATGAATACGGGGCTTAGCGTCCCGCGGCCCGGTCCTCGACCAGGCCTCCTTTTTGTTACACATCCCCAGGAAACAGCCCGTACCTAACTCCCAGGTACCTATTTACTGCTAGGTGAACAGGTGCATCAGGGTGAAAGAAACTTTTTGCCCATCTGTCTCCGCCTTCACTGGGGATTGAACCGGAACCTTAGGACTACAAATCCGAAGCGCTGTCCACTCAGCTGTCAGGCGCCCCTACCTTTGCCCCTACCATTGCGTCTTTTTGCTTCACATCCCTACCGGGATGTGTAACAAAAAGGAGGCCTGGTCGAGGACCGGGCCGCGGGGACGCTAAGCCCCGAAATCATCTCACGATAACCTTTTACAGAAAATCATTTAAGTATATAAGTAACAAGACGTCTTTGAGTATTGAGCCGTGTGAGGCTGGTTACCTTGAGGTGTTTCGGGGCTTAGCGACCCCGCGGCCCGGTCGTCGTCGGCTGCCTTTAAGGGTCTCTCCACTCTTGAGATTTGTGACACTTGGGTGCTCTCTTGGAGCACCTTGTACGTCACTTCCGCTTACTGTACCAAATTATGCACTAGTCTTTGAGGGGGTATTGTGTCAAGGCTTTCTGACACTCCAAAAATGTGCACTTTGGCCAAGCTCCTTTGTCTTGTGTGTGTGTGTACTCACCTAGTAGTGCTTGCGGTGGTTGAGCTTTGGCTCTTTGGTCCCCCCTTCTCAACTGTCAACTGGTGCACAGACTCCTGAGCCTACTGGGCTCTTATCATATTACATTTGAAACTGTGTATGGAGTCAGCCATCACCACATCACTGCCTAATGCATGCCACCTGTGCTACTCTGACACTGAAAAAGTTCTTTCTAACGTCCCTGTGGCTCATTTGGATACTCAGTCTCCACCTGTGTCCCCTTGTTCGTGTCCTACCCGTGTTAAACAGTTTGTCTTTATCTACCCTGTCAATTCCTTTGAGAATTTTGTACGTAGTGATCATGTCTTCCCTTATTCTTCTGTCTTCCAGTGTCGTGAGATGCAATTCCCACAGCCTTTCCTCGTAACTCATGCCTCTTAGTTCTGAGACTAACCTAGTGGCATCT
>WNGS01166226.1:20481185-20486185 GCA_020271785.1 Procambarus virginalis | reverse complement strand
ACTTTCACATATATGCCAAACAATATTACTGAAATTTACATGATATGACATCAATTCGAAATACTATACTTATTGTCAAGCACTTTACCCTTATTTTTCCGTATGAACAGGATTTTCAAATTGAGACCATGTAAAAAAAAAATCAGTTCCTGAGCGATTCCCACCATTTTTACATATTGTGTGAAAGGTCTTAGTTCCAAGGTTTCCATAAAACCGTTTATTCGTAAACCCGTAACTTTGGGAGTTATAAATTTTGGCGTATAAATTTTGCGCATATTTTGAAGGCTTGGTACGCCAAATCATCAAATTTTTACGGGTCAAATCAAATCATCAAGTCAATCATCATCTCAAGATAACCTCCCAAGCCAGCGCGCTAGCTTGGGACAGAGAGAGCCAGAACCGGAACTACTTGGCCTAGTATGCAAGGCGCGAATTGCCTAAGACATCGATTTGTGTTTGCTGGGATTGCATGTTCTGAGAGAGAGAGAGAGAGAGAGAGAGAGAGAGGAGAGAGAGGAGAGAGAGAGAGAGGAGAGAGGGAGAGAGAGAGAGAGAGAGAGAGACATACAAGCAGACAATGACATCATCAAGAGAAGTTTGGCTACAGCTGGGTGTCCAGCACAAAGGGACCCCAGTTGTGCAGACCTGACAACAGCCAAAAACGCCCAGATGGAGTCACCCTGCAGCCGTGGAGGGAAGGTAAGCAGGTCGTATGGGAGTACACGTGTGCATCTACATTGGCCGATACCTACCTACCTTACAGCACAGCTGAGGGAGGCGGGGGCGGCCACCTTCAGGGAGACTTAGAAAACTAACAAATACAGGGACCTAGAACGTTGTTACAGGTTCGTGCCGATAGGCTCTGAGACTCTGGGCGCCTGGGGTAAATGTGAGATTATCTTGAGATGATTTCGGGGCTTTAGTGTCCCCGCGGCCCGGTCCTCGACCAGGCCTCCACCCCCAGGAAGCAGCCCGTGACAGCTGACTAACACCCATGTACCTATTTTACTGCTAGGTAACAGGGGCATAGGGTGAAAGAAACTCTGCCCATTGTTTCTCGCCGGCGCCTGGGATCGAACCCAGGACCACAGGATCACAATTCCCGCGTGCTGTCCGCTCGGCCGACCGGCTCCTAAGTTGTGCACTTAAGTTTCTGAAGGGAGGTGGGCGAGGAACTCATTGGGAAGACAAGAGACCCAAGAGCGGCCAGTTTCATGTTCCAGCGCCTGAGTTTCGCTGTTCAGAGGGGAAATGCGTGCTGTATCTTGGGTACGCACCCGACCCTGAAGAGCTGGACGAGGTCTTCGAACACTGATTGATATATTGTTATATAAGTGTGTGTTTTCTGTAATATATATATATATATATATAATATATATATATATATATATATATATATATATATATATATAATATGCGTTTGGGGGATTTATTTGGGGTGAGTTGTTATATGAAAATCCAGAGCACTTTATTTCATCGTCTGAATAGTGTTACCTTTAGGTCTTATTAATCATCACAGTTCCCACTGAACGATCATTATCTTTCTTTTCCTTGAAAACGTTTTCACAGTAAATGATCTACGGTGACCGGCGCTGACCAGCACGCTTCACTGCCCTCAGATAATATCTCCACCTGACAAAACACCGGAGATTACGGGTATTTGGTGGACAGGCCAAGACGGCGCGCTCCCTCCGAACCAATGATGGCATTTTTTATTCTTCCATGAAAGTCTGCAATTGTTCTCACTAACTTGTATAACCTGCTGGCATTTGTGAGGCGGGTGAAGGATGTATTTTGTGGTGTGTGGGTGGGCAGTGTCTGTCACTGGTACATTGAAACGTGTATAGAGTCTAATCTAGTTGATTGTAACCATGGTATATATGGTTATATATATAGATTGTAACCATGCTATATATATATATATATATATATATATATATAATATATATATTAATATATATATATATATATATATATATGTGTGTGCTTCTGTCTCAGTTTGACCTATTGTCTTGTGTATGACCCCTCTGTCCAGTGTGACAGTGAATACCAGCATTATCCTCTAATAAGACCTAATTGAATTACTCAGATTAGACAAATTCGTAATTAATTTTTCTCAATAAAGATAATAAATGGGTACTCCTTCCAGCATACATGGAAGATGACCCCCATGGTGGTACAGGCCATGACCCCCATGGTGGTACAGGCCATGACCCCCATGATGGTACAGGCCATGACCCCCAGTGGTGGTACAGGCCATGACCCCCATGGTGGTACAGGCCATGACCCCCATGGTGGTACAGGCCATGACCCCCATGGTGGTACAGGCCATGACCCCCATGGTGGTACAGGCCATGACCCCCATGATGGTACAGGCCATTAGAGAGCAGAGTTAGACTCGCCTGGTCCTGATGCATTAGGGAGCAGCTCATTATCTTCATATAATATTAAAGAAAAAACCACTGCAAGCAAAACACAATAGTTCTCTAAAACCATCAAACCAGCCAGGAAGTTAATCAGGGAAGTTCTCAAAAGAAACCCGGTTGCAACCAACTGCGGGGTCATTCATCATTGATTCTACTCTTGACCGAAGACCCCGCCAACGATTGCCAACTCTTGCAACTATTCTTAAAGTTCAACTGCAATATTGTTCTATAGCAGCCTACGTCATATTGCCTTGGATACACTCCTTGCTTGTCTTCCCACATAAGACATTCAATATGATAAGTGAGAATGACTCGTAAGTAATCTAAATTATCTCCTATGATAGAGAGCAACTTATTAAAAGGTCAGTAATTTCAAAAAAATTATAGTTTCATTAATGATGATTAATAATTTTTACTATTTGGTCGCTTCTTAACACTTTGATAATATTCACATATCTTGAGGAGGATTTCGGGGCTTAGCGTCCCCGCGGCCCGGTCGTCGACCAGGCCTCCTCGTTCCTGAACTGGTCACCAGACTGTTGGACGCGGCTGCTCGCAGCCTGTACGTACGAGTCACAGCTGGTTGATCAGTTATCCTTTGGAGGTGTTTATCAAGTTGACGGTTCTCTCTTGAACACTGTGAGGGGTCGGCCAGTTATGTCCCTTATGTATAGTGGAAGCGTGTTGAACAGTCTCGGGCCTCTGATGTTGATAGTTCTCTCTTGAACACTGTGAGGGGTCGGTCAGTTACGCCCCTTATGTGTAGTGGAAGGTGTTAAACCGTCTCGGGCCTCTGATGATGATAGTTCTCTCTTGAACACTGTGAGGGGTCGGCCAGTTACGCCCCTTATGTGTAGTGGAAGCGTGTTGAACAGTCTCGGGCCTCTGATGTTGATAGTTCTCTCTTGAACACTGTGAGTGGGTCGGTCAGTTACGCCCCTTATGTGTAGTGGAAGCGTGTTGAACAGTCTCTGGCCTCTGATGTTGATAGTTCTCTCTTGAACACTGTGAGGGGTCAGCCAGTTATGCCCCTTATGTGTAGTGGAAGCGTGTTGAACAGTCTCGGGCCTCTGATGTTGATAGAGTTTCTCTCTCAGAGTACCTGTTTCACCTCTGCTTTTCGACGGGGGTATTCTGCACATCCTGCTATGCCTGGTCTCATTTCTGTGTGCAGGTTTGGGACCAGCCCCTCTACTATTTTCCACGTGTAAATAATTATGTATCTCTCCCGACACAAACTGTTGCTCACGCGGAATTCAGAGATAATTCCCCACGCGGAATTCACTTTCACTGGTGTCCAAGAAAATGTGTAAGTACTTCCTTCGTAATGATGTACTGCCAGGAATATTGGCGAAGTATCCAAAATTTGCTTACTGTAGGTGAAGTCTGCACATGACTGTAAAGCTGCCGCCCAGTTGGGTGGGTGTGGAGCACATGACAGTAAAGCTGCCGCCCAGTTGGGTGGGTGTGGAGCAAGACTAGTAACTAACTGTGTGACTCACCATAGATGTAAGTGCCTTGTATAGTGACTGTTGTGAGCCTCATGTTGAATCACTTGTGATATAATAAGACTATTGATACGTATATGTATATGTAGACATTTGTGTATGTATTCACCTAGTTGTTGTTTGCGGGGGTTGAGCTTTGCTCTTTCGGCCCGCCTCTCAACTGTCAATCAACTGTTTACTAACTACTTTTTTTCCACACCACACACCCCAGGAAGCAGCCCGTGACAGCTGACTAACTCCCAGGTACCTATTTACTGCTAGGTAACAGGGGCATTCAGGGTGAAAGAAACTTTGCCCATTTGTTTTCTGCCTCGTGCGGGAATCGAACCCGCGCCACAGAATTACGAGCCCTGCACGCTATCCACCAAGCTACGAGGCCTGTATGTATATCTATGTATGTAGGTAAATCTCGAAGAAATGATCACGTCATGAACAATGTGACAGTCAGACCTCGAAGGAAGGATTATGACGAATCAAGTACTCTTGTATATAATAATACATCTTCAGAAGGATGGATTTACAGTTCAATGGGAGTGGATATATAGGCAGGAAAAAGGTGAGGTACAATGTCTTTAATGAGATAATGGGATATTAATTAGGTATTAGTGTATCAATGATCCTAATCAACTCGCCCTTTATCTGATCATTAAAAAATGGACTTAAATTATACAAACCACTGATAATTTTCAAATTATATGGTTCTGTATCTGTATTAAAGCAGATTCAATTATGATCTATTGAAAGTAATTTACAATTCGTTATTGGGAGAAGCTATCTCCCAATCAATTTGGTGAGAAATTTTCTGACAAACTAACAAAGTATTAGACAATTGGCCCTGTCTTACAGAATATTTATGTTGCAATTTTCGAAATTTCAAATCTTCAAATGTTTGCCCAACATAGAACCTATACAGTCTTTACAAGCTATTTTATAAATGACACAATTATCAATACGAGGACTTTTCCTAACCAATAGTTTTTCCAACAGTATTTTCGTAATTAAATAATACATGTATATCAAAACGTTTCAAGACCTTAACAATATTTTCAAACCCACAAAAATATGG
>WNGS01166226.1:20442333-20463001 GCA_020271785.1 Procambarus virginalis | reverse complement strand
GTGTAGTGTGGTGAGGGTGGGAGGGCACCAGGGGGGGGTGTATGTGTAGTGTGGTGAGGGTGGGAGGGCACCAGGGGGGGGGTGTATGTGTAGTGTGGTGAGGGTGGGAGGGCACCAGGGGGGGGGTGTATGTGTAGTGTGGTGAGGGTGGGAGGGCACCAGGGGGGTGTATGTGTAGTGGGGTGAGGGTGGGAGGGCACCAGAGGGGGTGTATGTGTAGTGTGGTGAGGGTGGGAGGGCACCAGGGGGGGTGTATGTGTAGTGTGGTGAGGGTGGGAGGGCACCAGAGGGGGTGTATGTGTAGTGTGGTGAGGGTGGGAGGGCACCAGGGGGGTGTATGTGTAGTGGGGTGAGGGTGGGAGGGCACCAGGGGGGTGTATGTGTAGTGTGGTGAGGGTGGGAGGGCACCAGGGGAGGGGTGAATGTGTAGTGGGGTGAGGGTGGGAGGGCACCAGGGGGGGGTGTATGTGTAGTGTGGTGAGGGTGGGAGGGCACCAGGGGGGGGGTGTATGTGTAGTGTGGTGAGGGTGGTAGGGCACCAGGGGGGTGTATGTGTAGTGGGGTGAGGGTGGGAGGGCACCAGAGGGGTGTATGTGTAGTGTGGTGAGGGTGGGAGGGCACCAGAGGGGGTGTATGTGTAGTGTGGTGAGGGTGGGAGGGCACCAGGGGGGGGGTGAATGTGTAGTGGGTGAGGGTGGGAGGGCACCAGGGGGGTGTATGTGTAGTGGGGTGAGGGTGGGAGGGCACCAGGGGGGGGGGTGAATGTGTAGTGGGGTGAGGGTGGGAGGGCACCAGGGGAGGGGTGAATGTGTAGTGGGGTGAGGGTGGGAGGGCACCAGGGGGGGGGGTAAAAACCTTTGAAAGAGTGCTAAGAAGTAAGTTTACAAATCACATGGTATCACATCTCCATAATCCTGTACAACTTGGATTCAAAACAGGGCGCTCCTGCCTCTCACAATTGCTAGTATGAGAGAATGGTGGTCTCCCAGCACCATTAGCTAGACTTAAACCCCATTGTCAAAGAGAGAAAATGAATGAGATAGAATATATACATAATGAGACACACACACAGAAATGAGACCAATAGTCTCAATATAACATTAATATCTACAAATTTGCCACAGTCTCTGTATTGGACATTATCATATAGATTTAGCACTCCCAGTAGACTACACAAAGTACTGTTTAATTGAAGCATATTTCCCTTCTATTTTTCCATTCTTTTCTTTGTGCCCTACGTCACAGGATATACAGATATGGAGACAGTGTTTCCTGATCTTAAATTGGCTGTTATATTCTCTAGGGTCCTCAACGGCTTCTCACAGACATGTTGGAGTAGTTTCTTTGCTACCTTATCTTCTGGTTACCTTGTGTTGGTTTTGGGGCTTAGCGTCTCCGCGGCCCGGTTATCGCCCAGACCCCATTGCTGAACTAGTCAACCAGGCTGTTGACGCGGCTGCTCGCAGCCTGACGTACGAGTCACAGCCTGGTTGATCAGGTATCCTTTGGAGGTGTTTATCAAGTTCTCTCTTGAACACTGTGAGGGGTCGGCCAGTTATATCCCTTATGTGTAGTGGAAGCATGTTGAACAGTCTCGGGCCTCTGATGTTGATAGTTCTCTCTTGAACACTGTGAGGGGTCGGCCAGTTATGTCCCTTATGTGTAGTGGAAGCGTGTTGAACAGTCTCGGGCCTCTGATGTTGATAGTTCTCTCTTGAACACTGTGAGGGGTCG
This sequence comes from Procambarus virginalis, assembly GCA_020271785.1. Lineage (NCBI taxonomy): Eukaryota > Metazoa > Arthropoda > Malacostraca > Decapoda > Cambaridae > Procambarus > Procambarus virginalis. Next base: position 20,461,267 of record WNGS01166226.1, on the reverse strand, counting down.
GCCAGTTATGTCCCTTATGTGTAGTTGAAGCGTGTTGAACAGTCTCGGGCCTCTGATGTTGATAGTTCTCTCTCAGAGTACCTGTTGCACCTCTGCTCTTCAACGGGGGTATTCTGCACATCCTGCCATGTCTTCTGGTCTCATGTGGTGTTATTTCTGTGTGCAGGTGTGAGACCAGCCCCCTCTAATATTTTCCACGTGTAAATTATTATGTATCTCTCCTGCCTGCGCTCAAGAGAATACAGATTTAGGCTCTTTAGTCGGTCCCAATAGTTTAGATGTTTTACTGAGTGGATTCTAGCAGTAAAGGATCTCTGCACGCTCTCCAGGTCAGCAAACCCCGGGAGCGCTTAAACGCCACCAGAAGACCTTACTGACCAACAAGCAACTATACTTTAGTAAAGTTTACTTTAGTAAAGTACACACTCAGGCCCTGTGCCCTGAGAAGCAGGTTACCACCTCTTGCTCTATGCGTCTCTCTTGATGATCTGTTACTCTCGCAACCTGTCCTCCTACAACCTCTCCTCCTACAACATGTCCCCCTACAATCTGTTCCCCTACAACCTGTCCTCCTACAACCTGTCCTCCTACAACTTGTCCTACAACCTGTCCTCCTACAACTTGTCCTACTACCTGTCCTACAACCTGTCCTCTTACGACCTGTCCTCTTACAACCTGTCCTACAACCTGTCCTTCAACCTGTCCTCTTGCAACCTGTCCTCCTACAACCTGTCCTCCTACAATAACGTCGCTCTTCGCTCGTATGCGTTACATAAGGCCAAAAATTGTCGTACTAGAAAATTGAAGCGGCTGGCGAAAGTGACGTACTGTCCCGTTTTTTGTTTTGGGTCCTCTGGCAGGTTAGGAGAAGGACACTTTAAGTAGACCGTTTTCTTGACGTTGGGAAACGTTAGAAGGACAAGCTGCCTTTTGACAGCTGCGTCTGGGGTACGAGTGACGAGATAAACAACCCAGCGGGTTGTTTATCTTAATGATAATGACGCTTCCTATAACAATTGGTCCTTCGAAGCAAAAATTAATATAAGGAAGATGAATAAGCGATTGGAGAATGTAAATAAGAGAAGGATTGTGAATGTTCGAGAAGATGGTAAACGCGATTGTACGGGATTGAGCAAGCTGAACAGATTTTGAATACTCTGGTGGATTGTGAATGCTTGAGGAACTGTGAATTGGTGAGGGAGGTTGTGAACGTTGGAGGGGATTGTGAACGCTGGAGGGGATTGTGAACGCTGGAGGGGATTGTGAACGTGGGTCCAGTCGGTAAGTGGAAGGGAGATGAATGTACATTACTGGCGGATATAATATTGGATCATAACTACACAAGACAGTATTGTGGATATTATCCTGGGAACCATATAACGACACATAATGACCAATCACAATCCCTGTAAACACACCGTAACTGTCCCGATTGTTACTTTGTTATACTGGAGTGAACGATATTGAAGAAAATGCAGAACAGAACCAGTGAAGAACAGGGATGCCATGGGCACAATCAGAGAACACTGTATAAACATCAGAGGTCCACGGTTGTTCAACATCCTCCCAGCGAGCATAATAAATATTGCCGGAACAACAGTGGACATCTTCAAGAGGAAACTACATCAGTTTCTCCAAGGAGTGCCGGACCAACCGGGCTGTAGTGGGTATGTGGGCCTGGGGCCGCTCCTAGCAACAGCCTGGTGGACCAAACTGTCACAAGTCAAGCCTGGCCTCGGGCCGGGCTTGGGGAGTAGAAGAACTCCCAGAACCCCATCAACCAGGTATCTTACAACCTGTTACAAACTTGTTTCATCTTGGTATAAAGTTTTTATGACGTGTTAGAAAGTTGTTATAACTTCTTAGATAGTTGTTACAACTTGTTCAATCATTGTAGCAACGTCGTAGTTCCGTCATGTGTTTGGCGGGAAGTAGTTGTACGGAGAAAAGTGTTTGAGGAGAGGGGAGGAAGTGCGGGGTGAGGGCCAGATGTAGAGGGGGGGAGAGAGAGCATAAAAAACCTCTGGTGGGTGGGATAGGCGGCCAGAAAAAAGGGAGGACTGTCACGCAGACGACGACGCACGGATGACAGAGGACAGAAGTTTACAGACGGCCGGGAATGCTGCAGAGAGAGAGAGAGAGAGAGAGAGAGAGAGAGAGAGAGAGAGAGAGAGAGAGAGAGAGAGAGAACACCACCATTGCGGCAGACAACGGAGAGGAAGGCAAAATAAAGGAGGAAATGAAAGATGTAACAAAACCATCAGAAATTCTGAGACCCACAGCAATATCCAAACAAGTTATGCGACTAATAAGGTCCCAGGACCTTCAAGACCAGCATGGAAGAAACAGCAGACACCTTAACAGCAATAAAGGTAACATGTAAGTCGATTGCTTTAAATAGAGTTAAGCAGAACGAGTGTAGTGTGATCACGCTGGACGTTAACGAGACAGTTAGGGACGCGTGAGAGAGATGTGAGAGCATGTGGGGGAGAGGCCGGGAGGGACCTCTCCCACGACAAAAAACACTGCAAGACACCTGCATGTAACCAGTTGCGGGAGAGAGAGAGAGAGAGAGAGAGAGAGAGAGAGAGAGAGAGAGAGAGAGAGAGAGAGAGAGAGAGAGAGAGAGAGAGAGAATGTAAGTAAGCACGGAAACAGGAAGGGAAAATTATTGTTTAAACTAGAAGAGAGACAGTCAAACTGACACACACAAAGAGGGCGCCTTGGTCTAGCGGAGAACATCTTCGAGTCGCAACTGTTACACCCGGGTTCGATTCCCGGACGTGGCAGATATAATATGGCACAATTTCCTTACTTAATAAAGTTTAACTCAGGAAAGTGTAAAGTAATGAAATTAAGCGACGGGAGCAGAAGGCTGAACACAAGGTACCATCTGGGAGGTGAAATCCTGCAAGAGTCAATCAAACAAAGAGAAAGATCTGGGGGTTGATATCACACCGAACCTGTCCCCCCAGAAACCCACATCAAAAGGATATCATCAGCGGCATATGCTAGATTGGCTAACATAAGAACTGCCTTTAGAAACTTAAAGAACGTAAGGAACCGTTCAGGACCCTGTATACCACTAATGACAGAATCCTGGAGTATGCAGGATTGCATACTACGGGCTGCTTATTGGTGATTGTGTGTGTGTGTGTGTGTGTGTGTGTGTGTGTGTGTGTGTGTCTGTGTCTGTGTGTGTACTCACCTAATTGTGCTTGCGGGGGTTGAGCTCTGGCTCTTTGGTCACGCCTCTCAACCGTCAATCAACTGGTGTACAGGTTCCTGAGCCTATTGGGCTCTATCATATCTACACTTGAAACTGTGTATGGAGTCAGCCTCCACCACATCACTTCCTAATGCATTAGATTTGTCAACCACTCTGACACTAAAAAAGTTCTTTCTAATATCTCTGTGGCTCATTTGGGCACTGAGTTTCCACCTGTGTCCCATAGTGCGTGTGCCCCTTGTGTTACATAGCCTGTCTTTATCTACCCTTGAGAATCTTGAATGTGGTGATCATGTCCCCCCTGACTCTTCTGTCTTCCAGTGTGTGTGTGTTAAGAATATATGTAGTAGATATAATAATAGATTGCATAGAACGGTGGGATCCAGGAGCTAATTGGCTTGATTCTGCAGAGGAAAATAGTAAATACACACACGTGGGCTCGCCCCCCCCCCCACCATGTACCACAAGAGGACACTGGTGGAAACTGAGCACCTAAGTGAGCCATAGAGATATTACCTGCTTGATGGGGTTCTGAGAGTTCTACTCCCCAAGCCTGGTGCTACATAGCCTTCCCGGTTTGGTGCCTTCTTTTGATAGTTACTTACTCCCCAAGCCCGGCCCGGGGTCAGGCTTCACTTGAGAGAGCTTGGTCCAACAGGCTGTTGCTTAGAGCGGCCCGCAGGCCAAGCCTGACTTGTGAGTCAAGAAGTGTAGGCGTACAATACCGTTTCCTACCCTAGTCACACTAGAAAGAACTTTTTTTGTGTGTGAGTGGAGTTAACAAATGGAATGCATTAGGCAGTGATGTGCTGGAGGCTGACTCCATACACAGTTTCAAATATAGATATGATAGAGCCTAATAGACTCGAGAATCTGTTCACCGGTTGATTGGCAGTTGAGAGGCGAGACCAAAGAGCCGAAACTCAAACCCTGCAAACATAACAGTTTGCTGAGTACACGAACTCACGCATGAGCGCACAACCACCCAACATACACTTGACACACTACACGTGTCATGTGTCACTCTCCCTGTGACAAAACCTGGAAATGACTGACTGGGAACCAATCCATAGGTATTCGACCCTGTTCTCTCAGCAACAATTAGAGACCAGGAAGTAAACTGAATAGCGGGTCGTGCTCCAGGGGAACACCTGTAGGGTAAGACTTACAATGTGCTAGGGAAGGGAAAGCCCTCAGCCTGCTAACAGGAGGCGTCTCTTCTATACCATCCTGTATGAAAAATCTATTTTTGTTTTTAAACGACTAGTTTTAATTTTTTCTCTTCAGTTTGAGAATTAAAATGTTTTTATTATAAAATACAGGAACACAGGACTTTGATCTCTGCAAATAATATCAATATGTTTTTGGACAAATATATTTGTATATGGCAAGTATATTTTACAAATAACTTGTTTTTGAAAAAAAATTATTTACTGCTATTAAGTACAATGTTGAAGTTGTGAAAGTACACGCAATTGGTCATCTAATTGTAGTGCAATATTTCTTGGTAAATAAAACTAATTGGCACAGTTGTGCCTTACTTTCTGAACTGTAATGCGCCTTCAGGCGATGGGTTCCATCTTTCTGCCAGACTCGCTGTTGCATGATTATAATTAAACCAATAATATGGAAGAGTAAATCAGCTTCGCTGTGTTGCCCTGCCTCATTGGTGAACCACAATGCCTCACTAACTGCCTTACTATGAGGTGGTCTTGACAATCACTGTAACACAGTCTCTGATCAAGCTTCCTGGGTGACAGTCTGCTCTCACTGCCCAGGTAATCAGGTAGCCATTGTTTATTAAATTCACTCTTGTTCGCTGATTGAGGTCCGCTAATTACACTCCTTTTTATTGGTTGGGTGTTGAAAATAGGTCTCTTAAGAGCACCCATTATTCCCAAAGGGAATATTTTGGACATTATGTCATGACCCCTGATCTCGTCAGTAATTCTTTCAGGGAGCAGATTTGAGATTAGTCTCTGATTAGGTACTCAAATATCAGTACTTTATGGTCACTGATTCCCAAGGAGGCTTCCAACTTAACTTACCTTATATACGAATCATTCAGGGTGAATATCAGATCAAGCATGACTGGTTCATCTTCTCTCATTCTTATGGGTCCCTTGAAGTGTTGGCTTAGAAAGTTTCTTGTTGCCACGTCCAGCAGCTTAGCTCTCCATTTATCTGCTCCTCCATGTAGGTCTCTGTTCTCCTAATCTATCTTCCCATGCTTGAAGTCTCCCATGATTAGTAGTCTGGATCTGTTCCTCCCATAAAGGAGGAAATAAGGCAGAGGCAAAAAATTACAGACCGATAGCACTAACATCGCACATCATAAAAATTTTTGAGAGAGTGCTAAGAAGTAAGATCACAAAATACATGGAATCACAGCATCTCCATAACCCCGGACAACATGGTTTCAGAACAGGGCGCTCTTGCCTGTCGCAGTTGCTGGACCACTATGATATGGCATTAGATGCTATGGAAGACAAACAAAACGCTGATGTAATTTACACAGATTTCGCAAAAAGCTTTTGATAAATGTGACCATGGTGTTATTGCACATAAAATGCTTCAAAAGGAATTACCGGGAAAATAGGCAGATGGATCTACAATTTCCTGACTAACAGAACCCAATGTGTAATAGTCAACAAAATAAAATCCAGCCCATCAATCGTGAAGAGCTCAGTCCCCCAGGGTACTGTGCTTGCCCCAGTACTTTTTCTCATCCTCATATCCGACATAGACAAGAACACAACCTATAGTACTGTATCATCCTTTGCAGATGACACTAGGATCTTCATGAGAGTAGGCAACATAGAGGACACGGCAAACCTCCAATCAGATGTAGATCAGGTCTTTCTATGGGCTACAGAAAATAATATGGTGTTTAACGAGGATAAGTTCCAGCTCATGCGCTACGGAAAAATTGAAAATATAAAAGCGGAAACCACGTACAAAACTCAGGCAAATCATAACATAGAACGAAAAGGCAATGTAAAGGATCTGGGTGTACTCATGTCGGAAGACCTTACCTTTAAAGAACACAATAAAGTAGCCGTCACAACTGCAAGAAAAATGACAGGTTGGATAACAAGAACTTTTCACACTAGAGATGCTATACCGATGATGATACTTTTCAAAACGCTTGTGCTCTCTAGAGTGGAGTACTGCTGCACAATGACAGCCCCTTTCAAAGCTGGAGAAATTGCTGACCTGGAGAGCGTGCAGAGATCCTTTACTGCTAGAATCCACTCAATAAAACATCTAAATTACTGGGACCGACTAAAGAGCCTAAATCTGTACTCCCTTGAGCGCAGGCGGGAGAGATACACAATAATTTACACGTGGAAAATAATTGAGGGGCTGGTCCCAAACCTGCACATGGAAATAACATCACATGAGACCAGAAGACATGGCAGGATGTGCAGAATACCCCCGTTGAAAAGCAGAGGTGCAACAGGTACTCTGAGAGAGAACTCTTTCAACATCAGAGGCCCGAGACTGTTCAACACGCTTCCGCTACACATAAGGGGCATAACTGGCAAACCCCTCACAGTGTTCAAGAGAGAACTGGATAAGCACCTCCAAAGGATACCTGATCAACCAGGCTGTGACTCATACGTCAGGCTGCGAGCAGCCGCGTCTAACAGCCTGGTTGATCAGTCCAGCAACCAGGAGGCCTGGTCGACGACCGGGCCGCGGGGACGCTGAGCCCCAGAAGCACCTCAAGGTAACCTCAAGGTAACCTGCTAGCAACAGAAGCTGCTCTCTCTCTTATATTAATGGCAACCATGTTGTTTCTATCATATTCCTGTTGGAGTCTTCTGTCATTTGGTGGGGGTTATATATTACTACTACTACTATTATTTTTTTGTCCTCCAGTTGCTATGGTTCCTGTTATGTTGTCAATGAACCCTTCACAGCCCTGGATAGCCCTCTCCTCAAAACTACAGTCTTTTCGCATCAACAGAGCCACTCCACCTCCACCTCTTCTTTCCCTCTCTTTCCTTACTACATAGTATTCCTGTGAAAACACTTCATTTGTTATGGCTTTCTTTAGTTTTGTTTCTGTTAGTGCTATGTCTGTTTTTCTTCTTGTGTTTTTTCAACAAGTTCGTGTGTTTAATTTGTAATTCCAATATGTTTGAGTACATTGTCTTGAAGCTCTCTTTTTTTTTGGTCCATTCTTATTTCCTCTCCCCCTTGGTGGGCATTCGGCCGGTGTAGGAAGTTGTTCCATAGGTATGGAAATGTGTGAAATGGTTAACAGGATCTCAGAGGATTCTGGGGTTAGGGGTGGGAGGTTAAGGAAATGAGGGACAGTGAGGGTATGGGGTGAGGAGGTAGGGGGGGACAGGGAAGGTATGCAGTGAGGGGAATTGGAGGATATGGGGTCAGGGGGACAGGGAGAATGTGGGGTGAGGGTGAAGGGAGGGTTGAATGAACATTTGAATGGAGACAGGGAAGGTCCGGGGTGAGGAGGGTTTCTATTGGGAGGAAAATGGGGGTGTTGCAGTCCTCTCTGGGGTTGCTGGGCTGCTGGTTGGGGGTTCCCTACTTTCCTCTGAGAATGTTAAGTTGATCACCCTGGTTCCCTGGTTCTCTCCTCTCTTCCTGCACTTCTTCCTTGTATCTGCTTCCAAGATTCTCTCCTCCCTTGTCATATCCCTCTGAAGGAATGTTTTTTTGTGTCCTCTTACATTTAACAGTTGGCTCTTCCTTGCTAGAATTTCCTCCTTCGTGGTCTCGTTTGTAAACACTATCTCTATTAGTCAATTTCTGTCCTTGATGTACCAGTCTAGCCCAGTAACCTTCTACGCTTTGTTTGACCCTCTGCATCAGTAACCCCTTAGGATCTCTCTCACTGCCTCTCTGTCTTTAGCTTTCCATTCTGTCTGACTGGACCGTTCTTGTTCTTTAATGCCCTCTGCTACCACTGATCTTTTATTTTCCAGCAGCTGACTAGTGCACCGTGCTGCGTCGTGTGAGGTAGCTGCTTTTGTTGCTACTTCCTTCACTGTGGACACTGCTTCTGAGCTCTTTCTTAGCATTTTTGCATATTTGGCATGTACATACTGTGGCAGTCGCTACCATTGGTATATTTCCATCTTGAATTGCGATGGTTATCTGATGCTGAGCGATAGTAGGGTTATGTTTGAGGCTTCTTATCTCCTCTTCAGCTACTTACAGCTCGCCTTGCAGGCTGCTTATTGTTTCCCTCATTTCTTACAATGAGGAAAATGCAATGAGAGTTAAGATAGCATCCGGGGAGTGAGGGTGAGTAAGGGAAGGCATTTGAGGAGGGGGAGAGCAAAGGTGGTGGTCGCAGAGAGGGAAAGGGCAAAGGAGGGCGATGTTCCTAGTGGTGGTGGAAGGGGGCTCAGGGCAGGGCAATATGATCCCGGGTCCCTGAATCCTTTAACACTCTCAACTGCCCCTGAATGTGTGTCGGTTTGGGTTTGGAGCTTGTGGGTTTGTGTGAGTGAAGTGTGGGTGTGGGGGGTGATGGGTAGTGTGAGAGGGGGTGGGAAGGAGGGGAGTGTGAGACAATTGATCACCTATGTGCCAACTGAGTGCCCAGCTGAACCCCTTAATGTCTCTTTTAAACTTATTGAGCGTCTTTTGATATATAACTAAGCCTTTCTATAATATTCAAAGAGCACTGTACACCTTTTGATGACGTGGAGAGGGTAGGCCCACCTAGGTGACTTTTGGCTTGTTTGTAGAGGCGTGTGTGTGTTGTATGTGTTGTATGCATGCATATATATATTTATATATATATATATATATATATATATATATATATATATATATATATATATATATATATATATATATATATATATATATATATATATATATATCGTACCTAGTAGCCAGAACTCACTTTTTGGCCTACTATGCAAGGCCCGATTTGCCTAATAAGCCAAGTTTTCCTGAATTAATATATTTTCTCTAATTTTTTTTCTTATGAAATGATAAAGCTACCCATTTCATTATGTATGAGGTCAATTTTTTTTTATTGGAGTTAAAATTAACGTAGATATATGACGGAACCTAACCAACCCTACCTAACCTAACCTAACCTATCTCTATAGGTTAGGTTAGGTTAGGGAGCCGAATAAGTTGGATTAGGTTAGGTTAGGTAGGTTAGGTAGTCGAAAAACAATTTATTCATGAAAACTTGGCCTATTAGGCAAATCAGGCCTTGCATAGTAGGCTGAGAAGTGCGTTCTGGCTACTAGGTACGACATATATATATATATATATATATATATATATATATATATATATATATATATATATAATATATATATATATATATATATATTATATATATATATATATATATATATATATATATATAGAGAGAGAGAGAGAGAGAGAGAGAGAGAGAGAGAGAGATAGACAGACAGACAGACAGACAGACAGACAAAGAAAGAGAGCAAAAGCTAAAGGAGAGAGAAACTGAATAATTGAGAGAAAAAACGATAGTGAGGAGAGACTGTGTGAGCCAGGGAAAGTGAGAGGCGACCTGGCCACGTGAAGCTTGCAAAGTTGCAGCACTTAAAACTTGGTAAAGAGGTGGAGGCGGCCATAAGCCAGGGCTGAGCTGCTCAGTATTAAGGGCAGGTGATAACTGAATTATTTAGAAAACTTCCCAGGGAAAGTTCAGAGTATCTTTAATGACAAATTTCTTGGTAGAATTTGCAGGAAAGTTCTAGCATTACCAGGAGATGTTGAAATGAGAGAGAGAGAGAGAGAGAGAGAGAGAGAGAGAGAGAGAGAGAGAGAGAGAGAGAGAAACCCAGATATCCTGTCTACGTTACTATAAGAGCCAGTAGACCGCCATCTTACTTATGACACCCCAAGGGGGAAACGCCTTGAAATAGACGAATATCGTTTATTCCTTTACATGGCCGCTTGGGGACTGTCCGCCTCAATAGTTTTAATATACATGCAAAGCAGCAACATCTCTTTCACGGTATTAGCAACAAGGCTCTATCAAAGACACATCGTTTTATCACAGAACCAGATCATCGCCAGAGATATCCTCACCACCAATACCAATACTCACCAAATACCGGGAGATATCCTCACCAACAATACCAGAGATATCCTCACCAACAATACCAAAATACCAGAGATATCCTCACCAACAATACCAAAATACCAGAGATATCCTCACCAACAATACCAGAGATATCCTCACCTACAATACCAAAATAACAGATATCCTGACCAACAATATCAAAATACCAGAGATATCCACACCACGACCGGCTCCATGGGGAGCCGGTCGGCCGAGCAGACAGCACACTGGACTTGTGATCCTGTGATCCTGGGTTCGATCTCAGGCGCCAGCGAGAAACAATGGGCAAAGTTTCTTCACCTTATGCCCCTGTTACATAGCAGTAAAATAGGTACCTGGGTGTTAGTCAGCTGTCACGGGCTGCTTCCTGGGGGTGGAGGCCTGGTCGAAGACCGGGCCGCGGGGACACTAAAGCCCCGAAATCATCTTAAGATAACCTCAAGATAACCACTAATACCAAAATACCAGGAGATATCCTCACCAACAATACCAAAATACCAGACACACTGATAATTCAAGAGTAGACATGAACAGAACACTACATAAAGCCATTCAACCAACTCTCACAGTCTTGGTCCTTCAGACCAGATATTTTCAACATTTTCAACGCGCTGTCACAGTTAACAGGGGTTAAACTTGTCAAGGAACATTGTCAGTGGTTTTATAGTGTTCTAATATATCTGGTTTATTATGGTGTGTAAGTAGATCTGTTGTGATAGCCCCTGCCCACCCATGCCTTCCCCAATGCCTGCCCACCCATGCCTACTTCCCCAACCCCTGCCCTTTCCTGTGCCTGTTCATGCTTAGCATTTTGTGAGTATCAACTAAGTAGATAATGCCAGGCATGTGTTCCAGCGTCATGTGACCAGGTAGCTTGGTCATCCCCCTTGTAGTTCAGCGCTCCGTACCAGTAGCGGTAGCGCACAGTGTAATATGGAGAAAGAGCCTGGGTACAGGGAAGATACCTGTGGGAACCGACCTGTGAGATTTATATTTATTTAATTTATATGAATTTATATAGAATTTATATTTAGGTTAATTTATAGATTTCGCCTTGTCCTGCTCTACAAGGCACCACGTCATGATGATGGAGTGTCACCATCGGTGGAAAGTCGTCCTATGCCATCAACTACGGTGGGTCACAGCACTCTGTGAGGCACTCTGACTCCCCGCACGCCCTTGACGACGAAACAGCGGCGAGCATCTTTGCCCACTCATCTGGGCACCGCGTGCCGCAGTAAACAGTTGCCAGGTGTGGCTCGCCCCGGCCGGCGGGGTGGTAGGTCTCCACCCCACCCCTCTCGAAGTTGGGGCCGCCACCAGCTTGGCCTCCCCTCCCCACCCACAGTCAACCTCCCAGGGTGGGGAGGTGTCTGTGAAGGTGCGGGCATTTAAATGCTCTGTGGAGCGGAAGCCTGCGCTACAACATATAGATTCGGAGCTACAGCACACTCGGGAACTTGAGTTAGAAGAGGTTCGCTGTCAACATAAAGCAGATATGTTAGCAGTTAACAGATGTATGAGCAGAAGCTGAAAGAAATACAGCAGCGCTGTCACTGCCACCGTGAAGTACATGGTGAGTATAGTGACCTGGACAGTAACCCACAGTCACCAGCCAGGACTGAGTGCAGTGTAGTGGGCGAGGCTCACACACCTGGTGACTTAAATACCACCACTCGTCTAGCTAATGTGCATGATATATCGCAGCTAGAACCCACAGAAATTGACTTCCTATTAAAAATAGTGTTCCCCAAATCCTTAAAAACAAATGTCAGAGTTCATAAGTAACAGTGTCATTGACAAAGAAACGAGAGACAGTGTATTGCCTTGCAGCCAGCTGCATCACAGAACTTAGAGGAATACCAGGAGTGATACAAAGCAGAGCAAAAAGACAGTAAATTACACAAACGCACATAAAAGCTTTTGGGGACTAATACTTAAATATAAACTATGGATCCCTCCACAAACTCCCCCAATACAACGGTGCTTCGTATCCTCAGTTGGAACATAGCATCACTCAGGAAAAGACTTCCTGATCTCCACCACAAAGTGACGACCGAGCCCATTGATGTCATCTGCCTTCGGGAGTGCAGAGTTCCCACCAGGTCTCCACCCCCTAAATTACCCTCCTTTGCTGTCTATAACCTTAAATCCAGTCACTCTTGTATTTTGTATGTTAAGTCCCTTCCTCACCAGCTACTCCCAGCCAAGTCAACCGAAGGGCTTCAATACCATGGCGTGAGGATCTACGTGGGGAACTCTGCCCTCAATATCTTTAACCTGTATGCTCCTAGTGATAAGTTTAATTATGCTGACCTTCCTATCTGTATTCAGACTGAGCCTAGCATCATTATAGGTGATTATAACGCTAGGCATAGAAATATTGGTAATTCGCAGTTCAGTAATCGTAACGGCAACCAACTGTTGTCACTATTAGGGAGCCATGATGATGCACAGATTGTGGGTGACCTTGAACCGACGCATATCTACGGAGGTATTCTTGATCTATGTCTCGGTTTCAACGTCTCTCACACCGTGTGCGCCTCGTCAATAGTGCCAGATATGGCGTCGGATCATCTGCCCATATTAGCCACTGTAAACATTGGAAGCTCTATCCTCCCCGGCGGAATGTTCAAGCAGAAGAGGCTGGCTGTGCCCATCGATCAATGAGACAATTTTGTTGCTCATGTGTCAGAATGGTACAGTTCATCTGAGCCTTCATCAGTTGAAGATTTTAACAATGAGCTCACAGGTACTATCGAGCAGTTTATAGAATCACTTGATCCATCGTCCAGGCCACATAACCCAAATTACACTGGTCATAGCACTTATGCTTATTATAATGATTCTAAATTGCATGCACTAAAACTCACTGCCAGAAGAATTGGACTAGCTTATAGAAGGACCTGCTTAAAAAATGCTTAAGCTTTTTCAAACGGCTCTGGCTGAGACCAGGGAACGTATGGTGGAGCCGAGGCAAACTGGGAAACTTTTGTCAGTGGTCTCAACTCTCACACGCCACTAAGTCGGGCATGGAAGGATACCAACAAGATGAAAGGGGAAAAATGCTGCAGAGATCTCGTTCCCTAATCCTCTGCACAGAGCAAATGAGCTTGTTGATGCTTGGGCCACAACTTCCAGCTTTGACAGTCTTCCTCTACCCACACAGAATGAATTAAATAATAAATATGCTGATAGAGCATGGCTCCTTGACTTCATGCTTTATCAAGAGGATGACTGTGACATGCTTTTTACTGAATACGAACTAGACTCTGCTCTACATAAAGGCAAAGGCTACATCACCCGGGGAGGATGGAGTTACTTATGGCATACTGCGTATGCTTCTGCTAGTTCCAGGGAATCCCTTGCTTGAATTGTATAATATGAGCTATGTAACTGGGGAGCTTCCAAAGTCATGGACCAACAGTCATATTATTCCCATTCCTAAACCAAACCAGCAGAGTGCTTTTCGCCCAATCTCCCTCACTAGTTGTCTCTGTAAGTGTCTTGAGAGGATGGTTCTCAACCGTCTACTTTACAGAATTAGTAACATGTTGTCTCCCCAGATATATGGCTTTACGCATGGAAAGACTGTACATGCGTAATAAGTGGTCATATACCACTTTCCTAGATCTTAAATCAGCCTTTGACATTGCTAACCCACACGTCATTCTGAGCAAACTTGCTAAAATGAATGTTGGAGGATGGCGTATACGGTGGATAAGAGGCTATCTATCCAACAGGAAGTCATCTGTACTGTTCTAAGGGCATAGGAGTGTAACGAGAGATTTTGAACTTGGCACTCCACAGGGAGGTGTCCTCAGTCCTACTCTGTTCAATGTGTTAATCAATGCACTTTTAAACTCAGTAACTAGGAGACCCAGCGAACACATCATTAGCTATGTGGATGATATACTGATCCACACCAATGGGTATACCAACACCCAAAATGTTCTGAACTCTGTATTGTACACATGTCAGGAACTAGGCTTGGTCATCTCAGTAGAGAAAACAAAGATCCTGAACCGACGCCCACCCAGACGAGGTGGGGCGTTTGCAAAATGCAGTTGCATGATGGCTCTCTGCTCGACTATGTAACCAGATACAAATACCTTGGTCTTGAAGTTCCACTGCACCACAATGTTGTAGCCAGACTGGGTCGCCAATATATAGAGAGGCTCCGTGCTCTGAAGGCTGTGGCAGGCTACCATCCAAGCTATGGTGCAAGTGTGAGAATTGTCAAAATGGTGTATCTCTCATATATTTGGTCTCTGATTGATTATGCTGCACCCATGCTTGCTCTAGTGCCTGAGAGAATACTTGGAGGGCTGGAAAAGATGCAAAACGAAGCCATGAGGATTATCCTCGGATGCCCCCGTACAACTAAATTACTAAACATGAGGAAGGAACTGAATATTTCATGTGTAAGTGATCGTATCACTGAAATTAATGCTTTAATTGGTATGAAGATGCTTAGGCTAACCCACCCTAACCCTTGCACTGAAGCTCTCCAAGCCTTCTTCATTGAAGGTTAGCATCCCTCCAAATGGATTACCAAAACTGCCAATGTTCTCAGAATGTATAACTTTCATCACCCCCACCAAGAGAGAGAACAACAGCACTTTCCTGCCCCATTGGAGATCACTCCTTTCCAAATTACTGTCCCCCCTTTCCCACCCAAGAAGCTGATTAAAGAACAGTCCTTGCTTCGACAAGAAGCAAGGTACAATGCCTTAAGCCAAATTGATGCTTTAGTCAGAGAGCGCCCCTTTCCCAGATTATTTACACTGATGGATCCTTGCATCAGTCCCATGGTGCAGCTGGAAGTGCAGTTGTTGTGACAGGGAGAGATAGTTCCTTCTCCCATGAGTGTGGAGAAGGAACTGGGTCTCCACTCTTCAAACATAATTGGTTGCCATAATCCTTGCACTCGAGTGCGTATATGAATCCAAAGTTGACACGCTAATTGTAAGTGACTCCTTGACTGCCCTCAGCTCCCCATGGCATAACTGTGACGTGCTTATCTCTGAAGCTAGACACAGATATAGTGAAATAATCAATGATGGAGTCAGAGTTTGTGTCCTCTGCAGAACTATTCGCATACTTTGCGTCATTATATAATGGAATGTGAAAAAATTGCAGAATTTAGAGATAACACCACCAATAGTGTCCAAGAAATGTGTAAATACTTCATTCATAATGATGTGCTGCCCGAAATCTTAGCGAAGTAACCAAAATTTGCTTACTGTAGGTAATGCATGCACATGACTGTAAAGCTGCCGCCCAGTTGGGTGGGTGTGGAGCACATGACTATAAAGCTGCCGCCCAGTTGGGTGGGTGTGGAGCACATGACTGTAAAGCTGCCGCCCAGTTGGGTGGGTGTGGAGCACATGACTGTAAAGCTGCCGCCCAGTTGGGTGGGTGTGGAGCACATGACTGTAAAGCTGCCGCCCAGTTGGGTGGGTATGGAGCACATGACTGTAAAGCTGCCGCCCAGTTGGGTGGGTGTGGAGCACATGACTGTAAAGCTGCCGCCCAGTTGGGTGGGTGTGGAGCACATGACTGTAAAGCTGCCGCCCAGTTGGGTGGGTGTGCAGCAAGACTAGTAACTGTGTGACTCACCATAGATGTAAAGTGCCTTGTATAGTGACTGTTGTGAGCCTCTTCTTGATCACTTGTGACATAAAAGATTATTGATGTGTGTATTTGTGTGGGTGATTAAATATGTATGTGTATGTATATATGTATACGTATATATATATATATATATATATATATATATATATATATATATATATATATATATATATATATATATATATATATATATATGTGTGTGTGTACATGTATGTATGAGTGTGTACATGCATATATAACATTAATAATTGTATAACTAGCGTCAAAGATTGTTATTTGCTTAGCTAAACGAACTAGAGGGTTCAGTTCCTGAACCGATTATGTGCCTCTGTAATCCTTTACACCACCGCCCACGGGATGGGTATGGGGTGCATAATAAAGAAAGAAATTGAATTGTCACAGTTACTCAACCACTATGACAAAATCACAGAAGCCTTAGAAGAAAAGCTAGCTGCAGATGTTGTATACACAGATTTTGCAAAGACATTCCATAAGTGTGACCATGGAGTGATAGCACATAAAATGAGATCAATAGGAATAACGGGTAAAGTGAGGGGTTGCATTTTCAATTTTCTGTCAAACAAAATGCAGAGAGTGACAGTCAATCAAATAAGATCAAGAACCAAGTGCAGCGAAAAGCTCTGTACACCCAGGACACAGTCCTTGTACCGCTGCTATTTCTCATTATCCTCTCGGATATAGACAAAGAATACTAGTCACAGCTTCATGTCAGCCTTTGAAGATGATACAAAAATCAGCATGAAAATTGCCACTGTAGAAGACACTGAAAAACTGCTGGCAGATATAAATAATGTAAAGATTTAAATAATATAAATAATAAAGCACTGTCTGAACATCAGAGATCCACGACTGTTCATTACCCTCCCAGCAAGCATTAAAAATATTGCTGAAATGTAGGTGGATGTATTCAAGATGCACTTGGTCAGGTTCTTGCAAGAAGTGCTGGACTAACCGCCTGGCCTCAGGCCGGGCTCGAGGAGTAGATGAACTCCCGAAACCCTCTCCAGGTATGCTCCAAGTATGCTCCGTGTTTCATGTGTGTTCCAGCCTCGCGTGCCCAAGGCACTTCAACTTCACCTCACAGTTCCGTGTTCCGGGAGCAGCAGACAAACGGGGAACCTCTCAACTCTCCTAATGTGTTTGTGTGGTTTAGGTTTGGATTCCACACATCGGTCATATACAACTTCCTGAAACCTTTCTTGTACAGTGTATGTCGTTGATGTTGTTCACTTTGGGTGTGTGTGTACTCACCTAGTTGTGCTTGAGGGGGTTGAGCTCTAGCTCTTTGGTCCCGCCTCTCAACCGTCAGTCAACTGATGTACAGATTCCTGAGTCTACTGGGCTCTATCCCGAGCCTACTGTACTCACCTACATGTGTTTGCCAGGTTGTAGCTCCTGAACCCCGGCTTGCCAGCAGTCGGTTGTCTAATACAGTGACTCCCGACGCTCTTGTTTCTCGACATTGCTACTTACGGATTTATTGTTTGCGTTACTCTCATCTCTCCGTGGTTCTTTATTCACTACTCTTACTTTTAAAAAGTTCTTTATAACAGTTCAACAACATTTATCAACATTATGTTGATATAACATTTAAATATTTCAACATTATTGAAGGGAGGGACACTTCTGTGCCTCCAGCTGTCATCCATGCCCTTAACTGGCCAGGTTTTTCTTATCTACCTTATCAATTCCTTTGATAATTATGAATGTCGTAATCATGTCCCCCCCTCGGTTCCTTCGCTGTTCATGTGTCGTGATATTGACTTTTGTCGAGCAACATTAGGACCAGCTCTTTCATTCTTACCTCATACCCCCGACTCTTCGTAATTCTGGGATGAGCTTCGTTACAAACTTTTGAACCATTTCAAGTTTCCAATATGCTTGTCGAAGTAGGGACTCCACGAGTGTGTGGTGTACTCTAGGACTGGCCTCACGGAGATGGTATACAGTGGAATGGAAGGCCTTCTGATTTTGATTTTTATGAGACCAGAAGCCATGGAGGAAAGGGCAATGTTGGCCTATTGAAAATTTGAGGTGCAATGGGTATGTAACTCACCCTCTATACAAAAGAGGGAAGTTATCTTGGGATGATTTCGGGGCTTTAGTGTCCCCGCGGCCCGGTCCTCGACCAGGCCTCCACCCCACGGGAAGCAGCCGGTGAGAGCAGACTAACACCCAGGTACCTATTTACTGCTAGGTAACAGGAGCATCAGGGTGAAAGAAACTCTTCCCATTGTTTCTCGCCGGCGCCCGGGATCGAACCCTGGACCACATGATCACGCGTCCAGTGTTATGTCCGCTCAGCCGCCGACTCCCCAACTCTCCACGGGAGAGTGGCCGCGGGTGCATAGATCCTCAGAATCACTAAAAGGTAACCTCAAGGTAAGGTATGTTCGAACTTTCTCGAATCATATGCCGTATGCCGCTGATGTTATCCCGTTTACATGTGCCTGCGAAGTTAGTCATGGAGTTATATTTACTCCCAGGCCTTATTCTCTTGTTGTTTCAGGAAGGTAGTTCCCCACCTTCATTGCATAACGTCCTGCCGGTCCCTGTCCCCTGTTACTTTCATTACTTTACACTTGTTGGTGAAATCCAGCTATTTCCTGGGTGAGTTTTTCAGATTGTCGAAATGATCTTGGAGTATGGCTTAATCCTCATAAGTCTCGATTCTTCTCAGTAATTTGGCATCATCTGTAAACAGTGTTGTGTAGGACTAAATCAACATTGTTAAGACATTAATATCAATTTTAAATATTGTTGGTCGTAGCAGCGATCTTTGAGAGGCTCCACTTCACCGGTTCGACTCTCGACCCCTCACTAACTACTGTCTGTTAGTTACTCTCTATTGCTTTAGAGTGTGTGTATTTACTATTTACTATTTGTATCTGCAGAATCGTGCTATTAGCTCTTGGACCCCGCCTTTCTAACCAATTTATTTTTCCTCTATT
>WNGS01166226.1:20427274-20437350 GCA_020271785.1 Procambarus virginalis | reverse complement strand
TGGTATATAATGTTCTGAACGTTTCCTTACACAAGTTCTAAAGGGCCGTTCTTATGTTAGCCAACCTGGGGCACTATGCTGCCTGCTGATATGCCTCTTGATATGAGCTTCAGGGGACTGCAGGTCTGGCCGTGATATCAACCCCCAGGTCTTTCTCTCCCTCTCTCTGACCCTTGAAGTATTTACTCTCCCAAATGATACCTGGTTGATACCTGGTTGATGGTGGTTTGTCTGGGAGTTCTTCTACTCCCCAAGCCCGGCCCGAGGCCAGGCTTGGACTTGTGCGAGATTTTGGTCCACTAGGCTGTTTGCTTGGATGGCGGGGCCCGCAGGCCCCAATACCCACCACAGCCCGGCTGGTCCGGAACCTCCTGGATGGAAACAATCTAGTTTCCTCTGAAGAGGTCCAGTTGTTCCGGCAATATTTCTTATGCCTTGTCTGAGGGAGACGTTGTGAACAACCGCGGACCTCTGAATGTTTATAGCAGGTTCTCTGATTGTGCCTATTGTGTACCCGCTTCTCTTCACTGGTTTCTATTCTGCATTTCTTCCATATCGTTCACTCCAGTACTGTTGTTTATTTTACGGTGTAAATGTGGAACCTGGCCTCCAGTATCTTCCAGGTGGGGGTATATTATTTGATATCCTCTCGTCTTCTTTCTAGTGTGAGTACATTTGAGAGAGCTTTGAGACGATCCAATAATTTTAGGTGCTTTATCGCGTCTAGGCGTGCCCCCCGTCTAGGTTCTCTGTATCTCCTCTATTTCAGCAATCTCTCCTGCTCTGAAGGGTGGAAGTGAGTACTGAACAGTACTCCACACGGGACAGCACAAGTGACTTGAAGAGTACCACAAGCATTGTGATGGGATGCCTGGCTTTGAAAGTTCTTCGTATACCATCCTATCATTTGTCTGGCTGTCGCAATATTTGCTTGGTTTATGCTCCCTAAACTTTATGTCGTCAGACATCATTATTTCCTTGACATGTTGTTTGCCTACTATGGGCACATTGTGATGTGTTTTGTACCCTGTATTAGGTTAAGGTCCTCATTTTTACCGTACCGGAGTACCTGGAATTTGTCACTGGTAAACATCATATTAGTTTTCTGATGCCCAGTCGAAAACGTTATTAATATCAGCTGGAAGTTTTTCAATGTCTTCAGCCGAGGTAATTTTCTTATTGATTTTTGGGTCGTCTGCAAGGAGTGATACGAAGCTGTGACTTGTATTGTTGTCTATATCTTATATGAGAATAAGGAAAAGCAGCGGTGGCAATGGACTGTACCCTGAGGTACAGAGCTTTTAACTGACCTTGGAACTAGATTTTATATGGTTGACCGTTACTCGCTGAGTCCTGTTTGAACGAAAAACTGAGTATCCCCAGCGTCCTACTTTGCCGGTGATTCCCATTGACTTCATTTTGTGTGCTATCACGCCATCGTCACATTTATCGAATG
Source organism: Procambarus virginalis (assembly GCA_020271785.1). Classification (NCBI taxonomy): domain Eukaryota; kingdom Metazoa; phylum Arthropoda; class Malacostraca; order Decapoda; family Cambaridae; genus Procambarus; species Procambarus virginalis. Next base: position 20,435,894 of record WNGS01166226.1, on the reverse strand, counting down.
CCTTTGCGAAGTCCGTGTATATCAAATCAACATTGTTTTTCTTCTAATGCCTCAGTGACTTTATCGTAAGTGCTCAAGTAGCTTGTGAGAGGGCACGATCTTCCCGCTCGAAATCCATGTTGGCCTGGGTTGTGAAGGGTCATTGGTCTCCATGAAATTGGTGACCTGACTCCTAATCACTTCTCTCAAATACTTTTATTATGTGCGATGTTAGTGCAACTGGTCCTTAATTCTTTGCCAATGCTTTGATACCTCCCTTGTGTAGAGGGGCTTTGTCTGCTACTTTAAGTGCATCTGGTATCTCCCCCGGTGTCCAAGCTCTTCCTCCACACTATACTGAGTGGCCTGTGCTACCGGCACTTGCCATTTCTTTAGAAATATGAAATTCCATGAGTCTGGACCTGGGGCCGAGTGCATAAGCATGTTTTCAATTTCTCTTTCAAAATTTAGTTCTCTCGTGTTGATATCAGTTATATTTACAGTGGGTTTGGATATCCCGCATAAAGAAATTGTCTGGATCTTCTACTTTCATGTTGTTTATTGGGAGTGCTAAACATGTCCTGCTACTGCTTTTTAGGGATTTCACTAATTTCTTTGTCATCCTCCGTTTATGAATCTTCACTTGTACGAATAGGTCCAATACTGGCAGTAGGTTTTGTCTTTGATTTCGCATATGTGAAGAAGTATTTGGATTTTTCTTTATTTCCTGAAGTGCTTTCTGTTCTAACTGCCTTCTTTCAGTTTCATATGAGTGTTTCAATTTCCGCTCGATTTCTTCAATCTCCCTATTTAAATTATTCCTTCTTTGACGGGAAATTCGTGTCTGCATAGCAGTTCCGTTATTCTTTTCCTGCGTTGATAGTGTCTTCTGCGTTCTCTTTCTACGTTGGTATCTTTCTACAATACCTTGTAGTCTGGTCTCCGGCTTCCACCCCTATCTTCATTACATTACACCTTGCTTGGGTTTAAAACTCTAACAGCCATTTGTTCGACCATTCCTGCAGCTTGTCCAGGTCTGTGTGTGTGTAAGAAGGAGAGGGAAGAGAGAGAGGGAGGAGGAGAGAGTGGAGGGATGGGAGGGGGAGAGGGATGGAAGAGGAGAGAGAGAGGAGGAGAGAGAGAGAGAGAGAGGAGGAGAGGAGAGAGAGAGAGATGGGGAGAGAGTGGACACAGAGATGGTTGCAGACTTAGAAAACAGTCATTTAGACATTGGGAGGTAAGGTAGAAGAAAAAATACTCTGAATAAATCGTAAATTTAACGAAAAATCATTTTAGATAATAAATCTACTTAAATAGTATTGCCAGGAATGATTAATGTATATGTAAGACATTAACCTCTAAGCACCATATGTCAGACCAATCCTGGAGTATGCGGCTCCAGCATGGAGTCCCTATCTAGTCAAGCATAAGACTAAACTGGAAAAGTTCAAAGGTTTGCCACCAGACTAGTACCCGAGCTGAGAGGTATGAGCTACGAGGAGCGACTGCAGGAATTAAAACCTCACTTCGTTGGAAGACAGAAGAGTTAGGGGGACATGATCACCACATTCAAGATTCTCAGGGGAATCGACAGGGTTATAAAGATAGGCTGTTTAACACAAGGGGCACACGCACTAGGGGACACAGGTGGAAACTGAGTGCTCAAATGAGCCACAGAGATATTAGAAAGAACTTTTTTAGTGTCAGAGTGGTTGACAAATGGAATGCATTAGGAAGCGATGTGGTGGAGGCTGACTCCATACACAGTTTCAAGTGTAGATATGACAGAGCCCAATAGGCTCAGGAAACTGTACACCTGTTGATTGACGGTTGAGAGGCGGGACCAAAGAGCCAGAGCTCAACCCCCGCAAGCACAACTAGGTGAGTACAACTAGGTGAGTACACACACACGGCGTCGGTGGCTGTGTGGATAGCACGCTGGACACGTAATCTTGTGGCCCGGGTTCGATTCCCGGCGCCGGCGAGAAACAATCGGCAGAGTTTCTTTCACCCTGATACCCTTGTTACCTAGCAGTAAATAGGTACCTGGGAGTTAGTTGTCACGGACTGCTTCCTGGTGTGTGTGGTGTGGAAAAAAGTAGTTAGTAACAGTTGAGAGGCGGGCCCAAAGAGCAGAGCTCAACCCCCGCAAGCACAACTAGGTAAATACAATTAGGTAAATACACATCTACACCTCATCAGGCAGTAATGTGGTGGAGGCTGACTCCATACACAGTTTCAAGTGTAGATATGATAGAGCCCAGTAAGCTCAGGAATCTGTACACCACATAACGGAAAGTTGAGAGGCGGAACCCAAGAGCCAAAGCTCAACCCCTGCAAGCACAACTAGGTGAGTACACACACTCCATGACAAGTGTCGAGGAGACAGCAAGTTCCTCTGGACGACCCGCGTGAGGCTTCGCTGTGTTGGGTGACAGGTGTGTGGTGTCAGATGTGTGTTACAGCAGCTGGAGGGTTGGTGGTGCTGTCAGGTGTGTGTTACTGCAGCTGGAGGGTTGGTGGTGCTGTCAGGTGTGTGTTACTGCAGCTGGAGGGTTGGTGGTGCTGTCAAGTGTGTGTTACAGCTGGAGGGTTGGTGGTGCTGTCAGGTGTGTGTTACTGCAGGAGGAGGGTTGGTGGTGCTGTCAGGTGTGTGTTACTGCAGGAGGAGGGTTGGTGGTGCTGTCAGGTGTGTGTTACTGCAGGAGGAGGGTTGGTGGTGCTGTCAGGTGTGTGTTACTGCAGGAGGAGGGTTGGTGGTGCTGTCAGGTGTGTGTTACTGCAGGAGGAGGGTTGGTGGTGCTGTCAGGTGTGTGTTACAGCAGGAGGAGGGTTGGTGGTGCTGTCAGGTGTGTGTTACTGCAGGAGGAGGGTTGGTGGTGCTGTCAGGTGTGTGTTACAGCAGGAGGAGGGTTGGTGGTGCTGTCAGGTGTGTGTTACAGCAGGAGGAGGGTTGGTGGTGCTGTCAGGTGTGTGTTACAGCAGGAGGAGGGTTGGTGGTGCTGTCAGGTGTGTGTTACAGCAGGAGGAGGGTTGGTGGTGCTGTCAGGTGTGTGTTACAGCAGGAGGAGGGTTGGTGGTGCTGTCAGGTGTGTGTTACAGCAGGAGGAGGGTTGGTGGTGCTGTCAGGTGTGTGTTACAGCAGGAGGAGGGTTGGTGGTGCTGTCAGGTGAGAGTATACTGACACAGTATACTGACACAGTATACTGACACAGTATACTTATGATTTTCGCTGGGTTTCCCAGAACACTTTTCCAGGAGGAAGTGTCCACGTGAGGTGGACGGGATCAAGTTTGTGACAGATTCTGAAGACAGGAGACTAGCAGCGGTACAGTTATTGACCAGACCACACACTAGAAAGTGAAGGGACGACGACGACGTTTCGGTCCGTCTTGGACCATTCTCAAGTCGATTGAGAATGGTACCTGTTGATACCTGGTTGATGGGGTTCTGGGAGTTCTTCTACTCCCTAAGCCCGGCCCGAGGACAGGCTTGACTTGTGAGAGTTTGGTCCACCATGCTGTTGCTTGGAGCGGCCCGCAGGCTCACATACCCACCACAGCCCGGTTGATCCGGAACTTCTGAGGACCGTTGGTGTCCAGGACGGACCGAAACGTCGTCGTCGTCCCTTCACTTTCTAGTGTGTGGTTTGGTCAACATATTTCAGCCACGTTACTGTGACTCCTCGTCTACAGCGATACAGTGTGCATTACAGTAATACTGGAAGTACCATGATTGCACGCCGCCGTTCCGTCGTTGTGAGGACGGAACGGGAATATACTGTATGCCACAGTGGCACCCAAGAAGGCCTGGTCGAGGACCGGGCCGCGGGGACGATAAGCCCCGAAATCATCTCAAGATAACCATCTCAAGATAACACTGTGCCCACACATGAGTTGTAGTGGGCAATCAGTGATGCGCACAACACACAGTATAATGCACAATACACAGTTCTTACCTTCTTACCAATCACCATCACCACCGTTGGTGATGGTGATTACCTTCTTACCAATCACCATCACCACCGTTGGTGATGGTGATTACCTTCTTACCAATCACCATCACCACCGTTGCCATGTGTGTGATAAAGTTTGCAAGATTTCAAGAGTTCCTTGAGAAGGGAGTGAGTGTCTCCACCAAGGTTGCAAGATGAATCATGGTCAGAAGGAAACGTGATGACATAGTCACTGTAGATGAGATAGGAAAACCTGGAGGAAATACATACGGACAATCCAATAGCGAGGAGGCTGCAAAGATGCTATGTCATATACTGATTTATAACAAATAAAACACTGGAGAAGGGGAAATGGAGTCCAATATAAAAAAGGGGACAGATAGGAGGCAGTAAATTATAGACCACTGTCACTGGCGTGTGGCCTTCCTGTACACTGCTGGTGAAAGTAATTGGCTTCAGAATATTTGAACACTTGTAGTGGATAAACTTGTTAAGGAAAGTGTAAAGTGGATTAAGAAGAGAAAAGTAATGTTTAGTAAGCTTGAAAGAGTTCCATTACAGGCATGCACAAAATTAGACAGGAAAATTAAGGCTAGGTAGGCTATTTTCTTTTCTATCGTTAAAGAGCATTTGATACGAGACTGTTCTTCACGAAAGGCTGGGTAACAAGCTGGAGAAACAAGCTGATATATTACTTGAAAGACACTCAACTGGGTAAGGGAATATCTTCTTGAGGTTATCTTGAGATGATTTCGGGGCTTAGTGTCCCCGCGGCCCGGTCCTCGACCAGGCCTCCACCCCCAGGAAGCAGCCCGTGACAGCTGACTAACTCCCAGGTACCTATTTACTGCTAGGTAACAGGGGTCCACCTCAGAGTACCTGATGGATAGAAAACAAAGAGTCACATTCAGAGAGGAATGGAGTTGGTTGACTGTGACAAGTGAGGTCCCGCAAGGCTCGGTATGCGAGTCTTGAGCAAACCGATAAAGGTAAACCAAGTGATCAGATTCACGAAGCAGTTACGCAAAGCACTTTACGAACGTGTCATCATTTTCTTCTCCAATCTCTTGGCGGACTTTGTTTTACAATTATTAGAACAGTTAAGGAGCTCCTAAGCACCAGGATGCTGTTCTATAACAATAACAAACAGTTGATTGGGTAAGTTTTCATGCTTTTAAACTGTTTAATAAATGGTAACCAAGCTGTCAAGATTGAGGAAAGATGTGCACGTTTCGTAAGTGCTTTTGCGTAACTGCTTCCCAGAATCTGGCCCCAGTACGGTAAAAGAGAGCCACATGTAACACTCAGGTTTCCGAGTTGAATCGTTGACGTAGTCCCCACGTAGCGAACATTATTCGAATGCACAGTGTTGCTCTCAAGAGTTTCCGGTGACATATTTAGTATTTTTTTCAATTTAAACCTTTGGTATTATTTTATCCTGTATTGTACAGACCAAAAACATTGTTACAAAATAGTGTTGTGTTTATTGCCGTAATCTGCTGTCACCTTTGTGCTAATGAATACAGAATTTAGTATTGCAGATGTGTATATGTGTTTGATTATATATTCTCAATGTAATTTATATATGATGCAGGTATGTTGGGCTTTCTCAAGGCTGCATTCCACAGGTACGTCAAGGTTTGTCATGCTGGCCTTAGAGTGACAGATCCACCTCCAGGGTTTGTCATGCTGGGTTGAGGTGACAGATCACCTCAGGGTTGTCAGGCTGGCTTGAGTGACAGTCACCTCAGGGTTGTCATGTCCTGGCTTGAGTGACAGTCACGTCGGGTTGTCATGCTGCGTGAGTGACAGTACCGCAGGGTTTGTCAATTCTGGGCCTTGAGTGACAGTCCACGTAGTCCCGGGTTGTTCATGCTGGCTTGAGTGACCATTCACCCCTCAGGGGTTGTCATTGCTGGGTTTGAGTGATAGTTCACCTCAGGGTTTGTCATGCTGGCTTTGAGTGATAGGCCGTCCGGGGTTGTTCATGGCTGGCTTGAGTGACAGTCCACGTTCGGGTTGTCATGCTGGCTTGAGTGACAGTCACCTCAGGGTTGTCATGCTGGGTTGAGTGAATCGGGCACGTCGAGGTTGTCATGCTAGCTTGAGTGACAGTCACGTCGAGGTTGTCATGCTAGCTTGAGTGACAGTCACGTCGAGGTTGTCATGCTAGCTTGAGTTACTAGGAACCCGTCGGGGTGTTCATGCTGGCTTGAGTGACAGTCACCTCATGGTTGTCATGCTGGGCCTTGAGTGCAAGTCCCCGTCGAGGTTGTCATGTTGCATGAGTGACAGACACGTCGAGGTTGTCATGCTAGCTTGAGTGACAGTCACGTCGAGGTTGTCATGTTGGCTTGAGTGACAGTACACGTCGGGTTGTCATGCTGGCTTCAGTGACAGTCACCTCAGGGTTGTCATGCTGGCTTGCGTGCAAGACACGGCGAGGTTGTCATGTTGGCTTTGAGTGACAGGACACGTCCGGGGTTGTCATGCTGGCTTCAGTGACAGTCACCTCAGGGTTGTCATGCTGGGTTGAGTGATAGTCACCTCAGGGTTGTCATGTTGCTTGAGTGACAGACACGTCCCGGGGTGTCATGCTGGCTTGAGTGACAGACACAGGTACGCCATTAGTTTGTCATTTCATGTTTGAAAGATTCTTATTATCCAACTTGTCATTTTTCTTTATCTTTCCCCTACAAATTGCATTTTAACTTCATTGTGATAATTTAAAGAAAGGTATTCATCATTAAAGGAAAGTCATTGATCACCAGAAGAAAGGTATTGCATCACTAGATGAAAGGTATTCCTCATTATTAGTCCCAGGTCCTAAACATTGTATTTTTTTCACTACTTCTATAGTGTTGGTTGACTCCTTTTAATACGGGACCCAGATTTTTAATATCTTCGTTTTTTTTTAAATATTCACTGAACTCTAAATTGTCTTCTTTAAATTTTTTGTTATTTCCTGTGGCCTATTGAAAGATCTGGGTTACATAGATTTAGAAGTTTGATGTGTTCTCTATCGTTTATACACCCATGAAAGTGCTTTTTATCAGTGGGACGTGTAACCAAAGCAACCAACCTAACAAGCATGACATAAAGACATCCAGTTTTTTCTCTTGAAGATGTCCGTGGACATCTTCAAGAGAAAAACTAGACAGTTTTCTTCAAGGAGTTCCGGACCAACCGGCTGTGTGGATATGTGGGCCTGCGGGCCGCTCTAGCAACATACTAGAGGACCAAGCTCTCACGGGTCAAGCCTGGCCTCGGGCCGGGCTTGGGGTGTACCCGGCCATTGGAGAGTAGAAGAACTCCCCGGAACCCCACAACCCAGGTATCCACGACCTGAACTATACTCGCAAGTTCGATGAAATGTCAATAGCAGGGAACTATTAATCTCACTAAAGAAGGGGAGTTTTGATGCCATGGCTGAAAGGGACAACACTGCGTCACATTTGTCATGTTACAACCCTGAAAATGATGTCTTGGAACTCACTCGCGACGTCTGGGGCATACAATTGATTTACACTTGAAATGTGAGATCTGTTGCGTGTCATATCCTCCTGCCCAGCCCTGGAACCTGCACCTTCAAGTAATATGAAGAGTTTGCAAACTGCATAATAATTCTTTGAAACCCTTTAATAATTTCATGAAAATATATAAGACCAGGGTTTAGAACTATGTGATAAATGTTTCCAATCATATATAAATTGTTTTAATTTCCCAATTATATAATTTGTTTTACTAATTGAAGCATAAAATTATTGGATGAAAACACATAATAATTGTTTGAAAATCTAGAATAATTGTTTTAAACTATATAATAATGGAAACTATATAATAAAATTAAATTGAGAGAATAATTTGAAACCCCATGTATAATTGAATCCATATACTCATTGTTGGAAGAGCGTGGCCAAACCCTGGAAGCTGCGACGGAAGAGTTTGGTCCTCCCTGGGCTTCTGCAAATGCTTAAGGATACTGGAAGAGAAAGGCAACTATCTACCAAGACAACCAAGAATTTGAGTGCTTGGGAAAGCACACAAGGCATTACGACTATAGCGCAACTGGCAATGGGACAGGAATTAGGAGTTGGGATGGGACGGATGGAAGGAATGGTGCCCAACAACTTGGACGGTCCGGGGACCATTCATATATAATTGTGTAAATGACCGGATTTTATGTATTAATCCTGAGGACGAAAACATTAGTATTACATCGGAGTAAAACTAAGCCGAAAGTAACCTTGAAGAAGTTGGCTCCTTGGGTAGAAAAACTATCAGAAAAGAGGAGAATAATGCAAGCATGCAAATTAAGTGGAAACCACAAACCTGAACACAAGAAATGACAGGATGGTAATTGAAAACATAATATGGAGGCAGTGAGCTGTATGAAATGTTCACTCATACCAATGAGTGAACATTTATTATACAGTGAGGGCTGGAGCTCCATAACACTGTAGCGACTAATAATATTTCTTTTCAGAGAGAACACGAAGATAAAAAACATAACTGAGGGAGCCTTCTCCTTCACTCTAAGCTGAGCCTAGTGTCAGTATTACGTTATCTATATAGATAGGAAGATGAGCCAAGTACCAGTAGTTTGGCACTGATATACACAGGAAAATGATCCTATTGCCAGTATTATGGCGCGGGGGTGTATATAAGAAGGTGAGCCCAGTGTCC
>WNGS01166226.1:20397227-20426274 GCA_020271785.1 Procambarus virginalis | reverse complement strand
TGTCACTGTCCCATCACTTTCCTCCCTGTGTATGTCACTGCCCCCATCACTCTCCTCCCTGTGTATGTCACTGCCCCATCACTCTCCTCCCTGTGTATGTCCTGTCATAACACTGACACTGGGCTCACCTTCTTATCTACACCCTCCGCCACATAATACTGGCAATAGGATCATTTTCCTGTGAATATCAGTGCCAAACTACTGGTACTTGGCTCATCTTCCATCTATATAGATAACGTAATACTGACACTAGGCTCAGCTTAGAGTGAAGAGAAAGGCTCCTCAGTTAATTTTTTTATCTGGTGTTCTCTCTGAAAGATATTATTAGTCACTACAGTGTACGGAGCTCCAGCCCTCACTGTATAATTCAAATGTTCACTCATTGGTATGAGTGAACATTTCATACAGCTCACTGCCTCATTATTATGTTTTCAATTACCGTCCTTCTCATTTCTTGTGTCAGTTTGTTGGTTTCCTTAATTTCATGCTTGATTATTCTCCTCTTTTTCTTGAATTTTTCTACCCAAGGAGCCAACTTCTTCAAGGTTACTTTCTGCTTAGTTTTACTCCGATGTAATACTAATGTTTCGTCTCAGGATTAACACATAAATACGTCTTACACAATTATATTATAATGGTCCCCGACCGTCCAAGTGGTTGGGCACCATTCCTTCCCCCCGTCCCATCCCAATCCTTATCCTGTCCCCTTGCCAGTGCTATATAGTCGTAATGCCTTGGTGCTTCCAAGCACTAAATTCTTGGTGTTCTTGGTGATAGTTCCTTTCTCTTCAGTATCCTTAAGCAGTTTGCAGAGCCAGGGAGACCAAGCTCTCGTCGCATCTTCCAGGTTTGGCCGCTCTTCCAACAATGAGTATATGGATTCAAACAATTATTACATGGTTTCAATTAATACATGGTTTCAATTATTATATAATTTTAATTATTATCTAATTTTAATTATTATATAATTTCCATTATTATATAGTTTAAACACAATATTCTAGATTTTCAAACAATTATTATGTGGTTTTTAATCAATAATTTTATGGCTTCAATTATTACATGGTATCAAACAATTATTATATGATTGGAAACATTTATCACATAGTTCTAAACAATGTATTATATATTTTCATGAAATTATTAAAGGGTTTCAAAGAATTATTATGCAGTTTCAAACTTCTTCATATTACTTGAGGTGCAGGTTCCAGGTCTGGCAGGAGGATTATGACACGAACAGATCTCACATTTCAAGTGTAAATCATTGTAATGCCCCAGACGTCGCGAGTGAGTTCCAAGACATCATTTTCAGGGTTGTAACATGACAAATGTGACGCAGTGTTGTCCCTTTCAGCCATGGCATCAAAACTCCCCTTCTTTAGTGAGATTAATAGTTCCCTGCTATTGACATTTCATCGAACTTGCGAGTATAGTTCACCTCGTGGATACCTGGTTGGTGGGGTTCTGGGAGTTCTTCTACTCTCCAAGGCCGGGTACACCCCAAGCCCGGCCTGACACGTGAGAGCTTGGTCCTCTAGTATGTTGCTTAGAGCGGCCCGCAGGCCCACATATCCACCACAGCCCGGTTGGTCCGGCACTCCTTGAAGAAAACAACCTAGTTTTCTCTTGTAGATGTCCGCGGTCTTCAAGATAAAAACTGGATGTCTTTATGTCATGCTTGTTAGGTTGGTTGCTTTGGTGTACACGCCACTGATAAAAAGCACTTTCATGGGTGTGTAAACGATAGAGAACACATCAAACTTCTAAATCTATGTAACCCAGATCTTTCAATAGGCCACAGGAAAAAAAAATTAAAGAAGACAATTTAGAGTTCAGTGAATATTTAAAAAAAAACGAAGATATTAAAAATCTGGGTCAGGTATTAAAAGGAGTAAAACCACACTATAGAAGTGAAAAAAATACAATGTTTAGGACCTGGGACTAATAATGAGGAATACCTTTCATCTAGTGATCAATACCTTTCTTCTCGTGATCAATGACTTTCCTTTAATGATGAATACCTTTCTTTAAATTATCACAATGAAGTATTAATCACATTTGTAAGAAAATGAAGCTGTTGGATAAAAGAATCTTTCAAACATGAAATGACAAACTAATGGCGTACCTGTGTCTGTCACTCAAGCCAGCATGACAACCCCGACGTGTCTGTCACTCAAGCCAACATGACAACCTCGACGTGTCTGTCACTCAAGCCAGCATGACAACCCTGAGGTGACTGTCACTGAAGCCAGCATGACAACCCCGACGTGTCTGTCACTCAAGCCAACATGACAACCTCGACGTGACTGTCACTCAAGCCAACATGACAACCCTGAGGTGACTGTCACTCAAGCCAGCATGACAACCCTGAGGTGACTGTCACTCAAGCCAGCATGACAACCCCGACGTGCCTATCACTCAAGCCAGCATGACAACCCTGAGGTGACTGTCACTCAAGCCAGCATGACAACCCGACGTGACTGTCACTCAAGCCAGCATGACAACCCCGACGTGCCTATCACTCAAGCCAGCATGACAACCCTGAGGTGACTGTCACTCAAGCCAGCATGACAACCCTGAGGTGACTGTCACTCAAGCCAGCATGACAACCCTGAGGTGACTGTCACTCAAGCCAGCATGACAACCCGACGTGACTGTCACTCAAGCCAGCATGACAACCCTGAGGTGACTGTCACTCAAGCCAGCATGACAACCCTGAGGTGACTGTCACTCAAGCCAGCATGACAACCCGACGTGACTGTCACTCAAGCCAGCATGACAACCATGAGGTGACTGTCACTCAGCCAGCATGACAACCCTGAGGTGACTGTCACTCAAGCCAGCATGACAACCCTGAGGTGACTGTCACTCAAGCCAGCATGACAACCTTGACGTACCTGTGAATGCAGCCTTGAGAAGCCCCAACATACCTGCAAATATATAAAATTACATATGAGAATATATAATCAAACACATATACACATCTGCAATACTAAATTCTGTATTCATTAGCACAAAGGTGACAGCAGATTACGGCAATAACAACAACACATTTGTAACAAGTGTTNAACTCACCCTGGGGGAATAACTTACCCTGGGGGAATAACTTATCCTGGGGAATAACTTCCCTGGGGGAATAACTTACCCTGGGGGAATAACTTACCCTGGGGGGAATAACTTACCCTGGGGGAATAACTTATCCTGGGGGAATAACTTACCCTGGGGAATAACTTATCCTGGGGGGAATAACTACCCTGGGGGAATAACTTACCCTGGGGGAATGATACCTAGTTGATACCTGGTTGATGGGGTTCTGGGAGTTCTTCTACTTCCCAAGCCCGGCCTGACTTGTGAGAGTTTGGTCCACTAGGCTGTTGCTTGGAGCGGCCCGCAGGCCCACATACCCACCACAGCCCGCTGGTCCGGAACTCCTTGGAGGAATAAATCTAGTTTCCTCTTGAAGATGTCCACGGTTGTTCCGGCAATATTTCTTATGCTTGCTGGGAGGACGTTGAACAACCGCGGACCTCTGATGTTTATACAGTGTTCTCTGATTGTGCCTATGGCACCCCTGCTCTTCACTGGTTCTATTCTGCATTTTCTTCCATATCGTTCACTCCAGTACGTTGTTATTTTACTGTGTAGATTTGGGACCTGGCCCTCCAGTATCTTCCAGGTGTATATTATTTGATATCTCTCTCGTCTTCTTTCTAGTGAGTACATTTGGAGAGCTTTGAGACGATCCCAATAATTTAGGTGCTTTATCGCGTCTATACGTGCTGTATATGTTCTCTGTATTCCCTCTATTTCAGCAATCTCTCCTGCTCTGAAGGGGGAAGTGAGTACTGAACAGTACTCAAGACGGGACAGCACAAGTGACTTGAAGAGTACAACCATTGTGATGGGATCCCTGGATTTGAAAGTTCTCGTAATCCATCCTATCATTTTTCTGGCTGTCGCAATATTTGCTTGGTTATGCTCCCTAAACGTTAGGTCGTCAGACATCATTATTCCCAAATCCTTTACATGCTGTTTTCCTACTATGGGCACATTTGATTGTGTTTTGTACCCTGTATTATGTTTAAGGTCCTCATTTTTACGTACCTGAGTACCTGGAATTTATCACTGTTAAACATCATATTATTTTCTGATGCCCAGTCGAAAACTTTATTAATATCAGCTTGAAGTTTTTCAATGTCTTCAGCAGAGGTAATTTTCATACTGATTTTTGTGTCGTCTGCAAAGGATGATACGAAGCTGTGACTTGTATTTTTGTCTATATCTGATATGAGAATAAGGAAAAGCAGCGGTGCAAGGACTGTACCCTGAGGTACAGAGCTTTTAACTGCACTTGGACTAGATTTTATATGGTTGACCGTTACTCGCTGAGTCCTGTTTGACAGAAAACTGAGTATCCAGCGTCCTACTTTACCGGTTATTCCCATTGACTTCATTTTGTGTGCTATCACGCCATGGTCACATTTATCGAAAGCCTTTGCGAAGTCCGTATATATCACATCAGCATTCTGTTTTTCTTCTAATGCCTCAGTGACTTTATCGTAGTGCTCAAGTAGCTGTGAGAGGCACGATCTTCCCGCTCGAAATCCATGTTGGCCTCGGTTGTGAAAGTCATTGGTCTCCATGAAATTGGTGACCTGACTCCTAATCACTCTCTCAAATACTTTTATTATGTGCGATGTTAGTGCAACTGGTCTATAATTCTTTGCCAATGCTTTGCTCCCTCCCTTAACTTACCCTGGGGGAATAACTTACCATGGGGGAATAACTTACCCTGGGGGAGGAAGAATACCTTACACTGGAAAAACCTTATGCGATATTAACTGCCCGGAACGCTATGCGTGTTAGTGGCTTTGGAAGAATGTAAGACGACCGATATTATATACTCGCTCACAACCCAATGTACCTTCTTGAACATGAAATAAACGTAAATAAAATAAATAAAATATTTATTGACGTTCAGCGACCATTAGAAAAATGCACGGCAGGATACAACCATTATGAATATTGTATTACTTTCCTGATTATTGTAAAGCTTATATAAGATAGTTAAATGAGCATGATGCAACTAGGGATAACTATCCTTAGTCCTGCATTTTAGTTATAATTGAACTAATGTGTTGTAATTCCTCCCGAATACAATTTTCACCAAGGATGAAGAATCTCAGATTTAATTATGTTATACTACATGGGGAACCGCAATAGTTCCAACAATATTTCTTATACTTAGTGGGAGTATGTAGAACAATATGTTGTACAACCATGGGCGTCTGATACAGTGTTCTCTGTGCCTATGGCACCTCTGCTCATCACTGGTTCTATTCTGCATTTTCTTCCATATCGTTCACTTCGGTATGTTGTTATTTTACTGTGTCGATTTGGGACCTGGCCCTACGTGTATATTATTTTATATCTCTCGTCTCCTTTGTTGGGAATACATTTGGAGAGGTTTGAGACGATCCCAATAATTTAGGTGCTTTATCGAGTCTATGTATGTCGCTGTATTTGTCTAGACTGTCAAAAGACATCTGTTCCCCGTGAAAGACTGCTGTACAAGATGGGGAACCAGGCTGGGATAACTGGGAAAACATTGGACTGGGTAAGGGAGTATCTGAAGGACAGAAAGTCGAGTCACAGTCAGAGAGAAGGTTTCAAGCTGGAGGAATGTAACAAGTGGGGTCCCACAGTGCTTTGTTCTGGGACCGCTGCTGTTCCTAATTTACATGAACGATCTACCCGAGGGAATGAGCTCAGACATGTCAATGTTTGCAGATGATGCAAAGCTGACGAGGAACGTGAAAACAGATGACTGCAGAAAGTTACAGGAAGACCTTGACAAACTCTAGGAGTGGTCAGACAAATGGTTGCTGGAAATCAGTTCCAACGAGTGTAAGGTAATGAGAATGGGAAAGGGAGAAATGAGACCAGAAGGCATCTACACCATACAGGGAAGGCAGCTACAGGAATCAGGAGAGAAGGATCTGGGAGTGGATATAATTCCGACACACCGGAAGCACAAATAAACAGAATAACATCGGTAGCATATCCGACGTTGCCAAATATTAAAACATATTTTATGAATTTGAATCAGAACTCTTTCAATGTAATCTACACAACATTTGTTTGACCAATACCGGAATACGCATCACCAGTATGGAAAAAAACAAAAACTGGAACTCAACTCAGAATGTATCAGGTTCATAATTTGTACCAAGAGAAACAACAACGGCACTTTCCTGCACCGTGGGAGGTTACACCCTTTCCAGTTTTAATCTCTCCCTTTCCACCCAAGAAGCAAATTAGAGATCAGCCCAAGCTTCGTTTTGAGGCAAAGCTCAACGCCTTAATCCATATTGATGCTCTGTCCACAGAGCATTCTCTCTCTCAAATCATATACACTGATGGTTCCCTACACCGCACCACGGGTGCAGCTGGAAGTGCAGTTGTTCTGACAATGGGCGATGGCTTGTACTTTGAGTAGGGAGTCCGTATAAACAACTGGGCCTCTACACTTCAGACAGAACTATTTGCCTTGCTCCTTGCACTGAAATGTGTACAAGTCTCCAAACTTGATACATTAATTGAAAGTGACTCCTTATCATCCTTAAATGCTCTCAACTCTTTAAGACATAACTGTAACATGCTCGTGTCCGAAGCTAGACACAAATACAACAAAATTATTAAGGATTGTAACAGAGTTCATTTCATGTGGTCTCCATCTCATGTTGGCCTCCGAATGCATGATAGAGCTGATAAGTTAGCCAAAGAATCTGCCTTTTAAAGGAGCCGTTGAGTGTAACCTTGGATTGTCAATGAGCAATCTGAGAGCAGCAGTACACCGAGAACTTCAACAAGATCTTGTAGATCTGAGGCAAAGTGAAATTGACACCAGTAATTCCATCTATCATCATACTATCATACAAGAGAAGCTACACATCTATGGATCATCCAATAAAATCAACAGACTTCTAGATGTCACTACTGCTCGGCTTAGACTCGGTTACAAGTATCTCTGGGAATTCTCATTATCTGCCGATGTAGACCTGACCAAATGTAAACTGTGTCAACAAAATTATTCAGACACCCTCCGTCACTATGTGATGGAGTGCGAAAAGATACGTGAATTTAGAGACAATTCTATAACCAATGTTCCAGCGATGTGTAAATAATTCATTCAAAATGATCTGCCACCAGAAATTTTAGCCAAATATCCCCAGTTTGCTAACTGTAGGTAGTAACTGAGTAATTGTAACCTATCCACCGCTACCCACTGGATGGGGGGGCGGTGTGCAGGACAAACATATAAATTGTGACACTAGCTCTCCACATATGTCAGTTGCTTATTTTCCTTCTATAAGTCTGATTGTGTCCTGTACTTTGAATTTCGTTTACATTCCTTGATTCCATCATACCTAAGTACCTGGAACTTGTCACTGTTAAACATCATGATATTTTCCGTTGCTTAATCGAAGACTTTATTAATATCTGCCTGTAGTTTTTCAGTGTCTTCTATAGGAAATTTTCATACTGATTTTTGTATCTTTGCAAAGAATAACATGAAGCTGTGACTAATATTTTTGTCTATATACGAGATAAGAATGAGAAATAGCAGCGGTACAACGACTGTGGCACAGCATTTCACTGCACTAGGACTTGAACTTTTTTGAATGGTACTATTTGCATTCTTATTGACAGAAAATTTAAAATCTAACGCCCTACTTTACTCATTATTCCTATTGATCTCGTTTTATGGGATATCACTCCATGGTTACACTTACCAAAAACCTTTGAAAAGTCTGTGTATACATCTTCATTTTTTTTTCTATTAATTCCTCCGTGATTTTGTCATAGTTGTTGAGTAATTGCAAAAGACAGGATCTTCCCGCTCTAAATATATGCTGACCTGGGTTGTGAAGTTCATTGATCTTAGCATAAAGCTGGAGATTTCTATTCCTAATCACGCGTTCAAAAACCTTTGTTATGTATGATGTTATTGTTACTGATTTATGCCAAAGCTTTACTACCTCCCTTATGTAGTGGTGCTATATTTGCAGATTTAAGCGCTTTTAGAATCTCCCCTGTATCTATGTTTTTTCTCCATATTACGCTAAGCGCTCGCACTACTGGTACTTTCCATTTCTTCATGAATATTGAATCCCA
Organism: Procambarus virginalis; assembly: GCA_020271785.1. Taxonomy (NCBI): domain Eukaryota; kingdom Metazoa; phylum Arthropoda; class Malacostraca; order Decapoda; family Cambaridae; genus Procambarus; species Procambarus virginalis. Next base: position 20,418,096 of record WNGS01166226.1, on the reverse strand, counting down.
GGTGTTACGACATGGGGCTGAGTGCATGGGCATATTGTCAATTTCTCTTTCAAAATCTGCAATGTTCTTGTTGATATCAGTTATATTTTCACGTGTTTGGGTATCATTCATAAACTGTTCTGATCCTCCACATTTGATATGCCTTTGAACATAGATGTTGTTTTGAAGATTTTGTATTCTTTACTTGTAAATATGGGTTCAATGCTGGTGGAGGCTCTCGATTTTGATTTCGCATATGTAAAGAAATATTTTGGATTTTTATTATCTTTTTTATAACATTCTGCTCCAACTTCATTTCTTCAGCGTGGTATGAATGCTTCAGCTTCTGCTCTAGTTCTTTAACCTCTCTGATTAAATAATTTTGTCTTTGTTGGTATAGTCGTGTACAAAGCTGCTGCCTGTTAATAGTCTGCTTAATCATACTAGTAACAGGTAGCAGACTAGTCAGTAACGGATAGGCGACTAATAAATAAACTCAGCCAACATAGAGGCTAAAGCAAAGACCGTTTCTCAATGAGTCCCCGCCATCAATTGCTCTATGATTATTCTTTCGACAGACGTATTCCCAGTCGTCAGTTGTTGATACTGTATTGACTTTACAATATTTGTCTAGTCAGCAAATGACACCGATAACTATGTGAAGAATTCCGGGCACGAGTGTCAACAACGTGGCCTTGAAGTGTTATCAAGCGGTGTGACGCTATTAATGGGATTTATGGAGCGTGTGACAATAGATTTTTATTCATTGTACTGATTACTGTTTTGTGTCGATATAAGAAAAATTGTATTTATATCCCTTTCATCCATTTCTAAACTTCAATCATGTCACCCTTTACTCATTATCCTTCTACAGAAATTATGTTAAGCTATTTCAATCTCCCTTCATAAGGAAGAGTTCTAATTCCTGGGATTAACGAAGGATTGTCATCCTTCTCTGCACGCATCTCTGTTATTAAGTTCAGAACCGTACATTTTTTTCAGCAGTAAATTGTATCTGCCAATGTTTCGTCCATCTTTAAATCTTATCTTTATCGTCCTATACCGAATTTGTGTCTTCTGAATTTATGTACGATCCAAACCTATCATCCGCAGGTTTGAAAATTTTGCTTTTTCATTCCTGTGTCGTTCATATGTATAGTAAACACTAGAGCACCCAAGAGAGTCCTGGCCACACCACTGATGATGGTCTCCCACTCACAATTACCACCAATTATGCTCTGCTTTCTATTAAATAATGAAGCTCTAAACCAGCTTAGAAAAACCTCCACAATACCGCCGGCCGCCATGATTTTTAATGAGTCTCTCGTGAGGCACAGTATCACAGTCCTTTCTAAACTTTAGATATAAAATGTTATAATGCTTAATCAATATAATTATATACTGGAAAAGAATTAAAGTATATTTGTTAAACATGAGCTGCGTTCAAATGCCTGGCTGAGCAGACCACCAACCAGGCCTGGTCAGAGACCGGGCCGCAAGGACGTTGATCCCCGGAAACCACAATAGGTAGTCAACAACAGGCAGATGGTAAAAACCATGCTGTGACATGCTTATTTATCTTTGTGCAGACGAGGAGTCACAATAACGTGGCTGAAATATGTTCACCAAACCATACACTAGAAAGTGAAGGGACGACGACGTTTCGGTCCGTCCTGGACCATTCTCAAGTCGATTTTTTTACTTGAGAATCAACATTATTTATCTTTACTTTTCAAGATGTAAACAAATGGATTTTGCTATTGTAGGATTTTACTCATTTCTGATCACCTTGTGCTCTGCAACATTCCCTACTTGCACATGGCCTGCAGTAAAGTATCAAATAAGTTATTTAAATACCAGATTAGCGGTATACATGCCAGGGACGATGGTCGAGACGGGTCTCGTTAGTAGGTCCCCAGGGACGGTTGTCGAGACGGGTCTCGTTAGTAGGTCCCCAGGGACGGTTGTCGAGACGGGCCTCGTTAGTAGGTCCCCAGGGACGGTTGTCGAGACGGGTCTCGTTAGTAGGTCCCCAGGGACGGTTGTCGAGACGGGCCTCGTTAGTAGGTCCCCAGGGACGGTTGTCGAGACGGGTATCGTTAGTAGGTCCCCAGGGACGGTTGTCGAGACGGGCCTCGTTAGTAGGTCCCCAGGGACGGTTGTCGAGACGGGCCTCGTTAGTAGGTCCCCAGGGACGGTTGTCGAGACGGGTCTCGTTAGTAGGCCCCCAGGGACGGTTGTCGAGACGGGCCTCGTTAGTAGGTCCCCAGGGACGGTTGTCGAGACGGGCCTCGTTAGTAGGTCCCTAGGGACGGTTGTCGAGACGGGCCTCGTTAGTAGGTCTTCATTTCTATTTGCTACTAATACTAGTGGCATTTCTGGATCAACCAAAAGTCAGTAGCAATTTGTTAAGGATGAAGGCTTCACCAAAACGTTAATAATAACAATTAACAGGTAGTTATAAACCAGTTTAATTATTATTACACTTTGGAGGGGATCTAATTATTTTTGTTTGGTGTTATATAAAAGTTAATCCCATCAGAGAGACATGTGGTTGTCTTAACCTACTGATTGTGGTTTTCTATGGAAAACGAACCTCACTTAACGTTGTCAATGATCAACGAATCACTTAACTCTGCTTCCTATCACTGCCGGTATTTCAAAAGGAAAAAATGTGGAGCTCAGTTTGATATGCGGAATCACATTAGCATGTTCAATGAGCCAATATCAAATATATCTATGGGTCATATACATAACATACACAGCTATATACTTTACTAAAAGTGTGCTGTACGTCACTTAGACGCTCATCGCTTCTGAGCGATACTTAAAGTTTTGTGAGAATTCCACATAGATAATTCCACACAGGTAATTCCACTCAGATAATTCCACTCAGGTAATTCCACTCAGGTAATTCAAGTGTTCACTGACAGAGGATCGTGTCTTCAACCCACACCTGTTGCAGGTATTAGCTGGGCAAGACGACTGCTAAATCACAAGGATCTACATGCAGGCAACAAAATAAAACCGTTGAGGTTCAAATCAAAGTTGAGTATTTACAATACGCGGCCTAATGACTCATTCGTTCAGGCGGTTCATCAAGTTGTCACATTTGCTGATGACCTATCACGCTGCACACGTCTCAAGCAGGCTGTACAGATCACATGCTCTCCTCTTTCGCCGACGCATATGTCTGTGATAAAGAATTTCACAGGAAATTTACAGGTAAGAGAGTTAGGATGATGGCTGGTGATGCCAGAAAAGGCAGTCAGGAACACATTGCAAAAAGCCTAAAAATACACTTCATAGGTGCTGTTTTCTTCCCCTGAATACAAAACATGGCTCCTCCATTTCTAGATGAACGTTGGCAATGTCTGTTCCCCAAAATTGAAGAACGGTGACTTAGATATCACGTGATTCATCGGTCACACGGGATGACGGACATGCTTGCCTGTCTCTAGGAATTTACTGTACAGCAGTCTCTTTAAATGTCAGAAACGCGATTCCAGACGATTTGTTAATTAAATGGGTAATGATCAATAAGTTAACTTGATGTGTTGGGTGCGTGCAATAATATAGTGTCATGGCCAGCAGACAAAATGACGTACCTCTAGTCATTTGAGCATGGGGGAAAAGGGAAATCTCAAGGGGAAAAGCTTTTAGAAATATTGATTAATACAATGTACTAGTTTCATAAAGTTAGAGAGGACACTAAGGGGGGACTCTAAAGGTAGAACCAAGAGAGAACACAAAGGCTCTTGTAAAGGGGCCCCAAAGTGGTCCATTTACAAGAGCCCTGCTTGATACCTGGTTGATGGGGTTCTGGGAGTTCTTGTACTCCCCAAGCCAGGTCCGAGGCCAGGCTTGACTTGTGAGAGCTTGGTCCACTGGTCCACGGCTCGAACAATCATAAACAAATGATCTACTACAGATGTTCGACAGATTTGTCATAACCAGCAAATAGTAGAGCCTTCAGATTATTTTACTGAAAAAACTAGGAATCCTTGATTTAAATAAATTTGTTATAAACAAATGAAATCAGGTGAACATTTTTATATTAATATTGAGCGTCAGGTGCATTATCACGGTAAGGTTTCCACCGCGAGAGTTTGAGGCGTTGCTGTTCACCAAGATGGTCTAGTGTGAGTGTGGACGCCATGACAGGTGGACGCCATGACAGGTGGACGTCATGACAGGTGGACGCCATGACAGGTGGACGCCATGACAGGTGGACGCCATGACAGGTGGACGCCATGACAGGTGGACGCTGTATACCACACCTCCAGAAGGTGGCTCTTGGTGCTCTCACAACCATCACTATAGAACCCGTATTGTTCTTACAGTATACTGCACTTTATGTACAATTGGTAATTAAAGACAATCTGAAGCTAGAGCGGTTCTGTAATGTGACACTGAAGTATCCCGCCGAGGAATGTGCTCACTTGAACGACGGTCAACACGCAGACCTGCAAGTGAAAGCACAGCAGCTCGACAGTGTCCTCACTTTTTATGAGAAGTTAGCAAGCACAATCATCCCAATCTTGTTGCTATCCTTCGTCGCCTCCTGGAGCGACACCCGAGGGCGTCGTGTCCCCATACTTCTACCATTAATTGGAGAAGTATTATATAGCATCATTTATCTCCTGGAGGCGTTCTTCACGTCCTGGCCGCCTTACGTCCTCCTGTTGGCGTCAGTCCTTGAGAGCATGGGTGGAGGTGCTATGATGCTCACTATGGCTTCCTACAGTTACATGGCAGACAACACTGGCCAACAGTGCAAAACTGTTCGTATGACCTTAATGAAAGTATTTTGGTTTCTCGGAGGACCAGTTGGTACAGTTATAGGAGTTTGGATCTTTGACATTGGAGGATATGTTTCAGTCTTCAGTACGTCTCTCCTTCTTTAAAGTATAGCACTTGTTTTGGGTTTTTTATAGTTAAAGACAAAAAAGTTCTGTTGAATGGGACAGAGAATGAGACGGTGAAGGAGACAAGTCTATGGAACCCAATGAATATCATCAGTTTATTTCGAGTTGTCACAAGGAGACGGCCTGGCAGGACACGACTTCATCTTCTACTTCTGATGTTGCTCATGCTTGGCTACATCAGTTGTATTCCACATAACATGTACATATGGACTCGTAGAGTGTTCGAATGGGATGAGGACCAGTTCAGCCCGTACGCAACCGTGGGCATGATCACTGAAGTGCTGGTATTGCTGATAGCTACGCCAATTTTTCACAGACTCACTGTTCATGATTGTGTAATTGGTGCAGGATCAGTTCTTCTGATTTTCTTTAAAGACTTAAGCTTTGGACTGGTTACTGCCACTAGCCAGTGGTGGGTTCCGTTAGTGTATATTGTTGTGCCAGCCACACTTCCATCAATATCTATCAGGATTCAGATAACTAAGGTGAGAACATAATTAAATGAAACTTATCTTAAGGCCTAGTAGAACTTGTTCATGAAGAACACTCATGACACCAAGCTTAATGCCTTTAAAGTGTGTCTTAAGTTATACATTCACATGCCCACTTAAGGAATGTCAACTTCAGCGATCTAGATACAAAGACAAGACAACATCTTCAAGTCGCCTGACAAAGCGCAGACAACAAGGTTCAATAAAAGATCACCTCGTTTGTATACATAACGAAACCATCTTCAGACACATCCTGATCAACAACACCAAAACATAAGACAGACACAACGACAATAGAAGATTAGACAAATCTGAACCACTACATCTCACTCCCTCTGAAACACTCCTCAAGAGCCATCTTACACTTAAGTACACCTTACTGCCCTCAAGACCAAGACAGAACTGCAACTTGCCGTCATACCTGCCACAGGTCCACACTGACTAACATCTCACTTCATCTCATCCTATATGGTACAAATAATGAAAAATATGCTACTATGTGTTTATTTTAATTCTGCTTCTACAAATGTAGACAAGAGCTTCCACATGTCCTATAGTCACACATCAAACCCAGTAACTTCTGTGAGGTATTTTTTCAACTTCCTTCTCAACTGAAGAACTTATGAAATACAGAAAAGTTTCTTGATAGAATGTAGATCTAACCCTCAATCATTTGATACTACTGATAGATCTAGCCTTCAATAACACATAACAAAGACTGCTTCTAAAATATTATAATAAATCTCTTTTGCTATATTATATATATATATATATATATATATATATATATATATATATATATATATATATATATATAATATATATTAAAAGGATATTACTTATAATTCTGAGGAATGTGTTGTTTTTCCTAGCTATGTGATGGAGAAGAGGTGGGAAGATACTTATCACTACTGGCCATCCTGGAGGTGTTGTGGTCCTTGGTGGACAGCGCCATCTTCACCGCTGTCTACGCTTCTACTCTCGCGTTCTACCCTTCCTGCGAGCACTTCGTCGCCGCCGCCTTCGCTGTCTGTCTGATGAGCGGTCTCTTGTATCTGAGGTTATACATGGACAATGATGCAGGTCCTGGCTTGCCTGAGAGCCAGCCGGACCTCAAGGTTCCACCCAGAGAACATCCTTCATCCTGGCCATCCCAGCTGAGGTCCAAGTCCTTCATCCAGATCATCCCAGCTGAAGTCACAGACCAGGATCACGACCCTCCCAGCTAGAGTGCTAGTCCTTCATCCTGGCCATCCCAGCTGGAGCCACCAGTTCAAGATCTTATCACAATGGGGAATAGGGAAACCCAAGAGTCCTTGAGATGAATGAGAGGAGAGATGCTTAGGAAACCCTTACAGAGATTTAGGGGTTATTACTGATCCCATGCGAGTCATTATAATATTTTTATTACTGAACGTTTTCTGATACAGCACTTATAAGATGTCTTGATCAATCACTGCTCATGTTTCAAATACGATATCAAACAAAATGACCAAGTTGATCAGGTAACCATGTCGACCAAGTGTTTGGCTCCACCCGGTGTCTGTACTAACCTGCTGCCCGTGCCAACCCAGTGCCGTTGCATCGACCTGGCACAGGGCTAACAATAAATTCTATTACTGTCCTTGTTAAAGAAATCTAGAGACTCTGCCATCCACATTTCACCTATTTCATATGGGAGGAGAAGAATTGCAAAAAGACCAATCCCCCTTTGATTGCATTTGTGGGACCAGTCCCGACCCAGTTATGTTGGGTACATACCCCAGAGCACTCATCATGAGGATAACCCAATGTGTCTGGCCTTCAACATCCGACATTCTGTTTAATATATGTACTGTACGAAAGGATTCCTGTCTATTCAAGGATGGATGCCATACTGAACGTTGCAGGGGGAATGGCCTAGGGTACAGGACAAACATAGGATGGTCGAGGTCAGCCTAAGGTAAATGCTTTAAGATATATTAGTAATTATTGACCCCAAGTGACTTCATGTATTCAAGTGTGAAATATTTGTTGTAATTCCCAAAGAGTTTTTAGTGATCATAACAATATACAATAGAGAGTATTGATCCAAACATTCAGATCTGATAGGAAAGAACTTACTGACTCCCAACGACCTGAAAGTACTAGTATAAAAAGCTATGATTTGTTCAGATCTGAAACCTACATCTTTGGGCAGCACAAAACGTGGACCAGACTGTGCGACACAGTGGTTGCAAGGATCAGGTTGGGTTACCGTTACCTGTGGCAGGTGGCTGCAGGTGACGGATCTCCCAATCCTGAGCACTCCAGTTGCAAACTCTGTGAGCAGGAACTATGGCACGATCTCCCGCACTACATCACTGAATGCCCAGTTATTAGACCTTTCAGACCAGTTGGCATGAGGTACCTGGAGCTTTGCAATTACTTTATTCACTCTCGTATTCTTGAAGATATCCTCACAATGTACCCAAAATTTGCCAGTGCAGGCTACTAAACATATGGCCCTGTATGACTAACCATCCTGCGAGATGGTGACCTTTATTACCACTGCTACCTTATTCAACCTTGTGTTGATGATATCCTCAAAATGCATCCGGAATCTGCCAGTGCAGACTGCTTATCACATGCCTCTGTATGACTAACCATTCTGTGTGATGGGGATTTTCTACTCCACTTCATATAGTCTAGGGTAGCTGCACTAATGCAGATGTACCTAATGAATTAATAAAAAAAAATACAATAGAGAGGGACCAAACTCAGGCGGCATTTATTGATCTCCAAACTGCATTTGATACAGCAAACAGAGAAATAATCCTAGAACAGCTAGCCTCTTTTGGAGTTAAGGGAAGACTGTTGACATGGCTCAGGGGTTACCTGAGTAACAGAACCGCCTCAGTTCTTTTAAAGGGGGTCAAAAGTAAACTTTGTGCACCCTTTGAGTTGGGTACACCCCAGGGTGGAGTGCTAAGTCCTACACTGTTCAATGTTCTGATGCATAAATTAACAATTGATATTCCCACACTACCTGACGAAGCCGTCATTTGTTATGCCGATGACATATGCATTGTTGCAAATTCCCAAACTAGACTGCAAGCTCTACTTGATTCATTCGCTGCTAAAAGCATTGAATGTGGTCTTGTTATCTGTATAACTAAATCCAGAGTTCTCCATCCCCAAGAGAAAACTCATGTCCCTATAACTTTCAAGGTCAACAACCAGAACATTGAAACGTGTAGGCAGCACAAATACCTTGGAGTTGGTATTAACAGTGACATTGTAAATGATCTACTCTGTAGGTTAAAAGAAAGACTAAAACCATTGAAAACACTTACTGGTAGGAATATTGGTATCAATATTAAATATGCTAGACTATTCTATATGATGTTTGTTAGATCTCTCGTTGATTATAATGCTCTGCACTTAATTAATTTCCCCTCCTCTGTGTTGGACAAACTTGAAGTAGTACAGAATGAGGCCATGAGGATAATTCTTGGTGCTCCAAGATGCACAAGAATCATCAACATGCGGGAAGAACTGAAGCTTCCAACCATACTAGAGACAATAATGCAAGTCAACACCACCTTTTGCCTTAAAGTCATGAGAGACCCCTACATCTCCTGCATTGCTCAGAGACAAATTATTTAGTGCTGCTAACACCCTATTGACTGGTGCCGACATACCAACTCACTCCTTTTATGATAATTGGCTGAGCAACAATGCCTACAATCTAATTAAACTTAACATTCCTTTTAAGTGCAATCTACCTGTCTCTGATATTCCTCTTTATCTGTACCCCACCATTCAAGTATCATACACACCTGTCACCAAGAAAGATAATGAGAATCTTGCTCTTCTCAAAGCTGTCACTCTTGAAACAATTGCCTCCTCCATCGAGAGTTTAAGATCTCACGAGCACTGTGTCTACACCGACGGCTCAGTCCAATCCTCTACTGGACGGACTGCAGCGGCGTGTAGGTTTTATAGAAATAATATTTGCACAAAGACTGTCAGTGTCAGGTTAAACAACTGGCTGACCTCCACACAAGCAGAACTAGCAGCATTACACTTAGCTACCAGTACATTAAAAAACACTGGAGGAGGAATAATAGTCTGTGATTCAAAGTCTGCTCTTCAAGCAATCGAAAACTTCTCTTGGAAGATCGACAGCAAGAACCTCATACTCCCAATTATAAATACCCTAATTGACGCACAGAGTAAAGGGTCTCGAATCTCCTTTGTATGGATACCTTCACACATAAATATAACCCATCATAATGAGACAGACCTTGCAGCCAAATTAGCGTGTAACAAGTTTGAAGTTGAATTAGATCTAGGTATCCCCATCTCTGTTGTCAAAACTGTATTGGTCCAAACATTCAGATCTGATAGGAAAGAACTTACTGACTCCCAACGACCTGAAAGTACTAGTATAAAAAGCTATGATTTGTTCAGATCTGAAACCTATATCTATGGGCAGCACAAAACGTCCACCAGACTGTGCGACACAGTGGTTGCATGGATCAGGTTGGGTTACCGTTACCTGTGGCAGGTGGCTGCAGGTGACGGATCTCCCAATCCTGAGCACTCCAGTTGCAAACTCTGTGAGCAGGAACTACGGCACGATCTCCCGCACTACATCACTGAATGCCCATTTATTAGACCTTTCAAACCAGTTGGCATGAGGTACCTGGAGCTTTGCAATTACTTTATTCACTCTCGTATTCTTGAAGATATCCTCACAGTGTACCCAAAATTTGCCAGTGCAGGCTACTAAACATATGGCCCTGTATGACTAACCATCCTGCGAGATGGGGACTTTTATTACCACTGCTGCCTTATTCAATCTTGTGTTGATATCCTAAAATTGCATCCGGAGTCTGCCAGTGCAGACTGCCTATCACATGCTACTGTATGACTAACCATCCTGTGTGATGGGGATTTTATAGCATCACGTAGTTAGCTTTTTTGACACACTGTACTCCACTTCATATAGCCTAGGGTAGCTGCACTAATGCAGATGTGCCTAATGTATTAATAATAAAAAAATACAATGCCTTGAAACGTGTAGGCAGTACAAATACCTTGGAGTTGGTATTAACAGTGACATTGTAAACGATCTACACCGTAGGTTAAAAGAAAGACTAAAACCATTGAAAACACTTACTGGTAAGAATATTGGCATCAATATTAAATATGCTAGACTATTCTATATGATGTTTGTTAGATCTCTCGTTGATTATAATGCTCTGCACTTAATTAATTTCCCCTCCTCTGTGTTGGACAAACTTGAAGTAGTACAGAATGAAGCCATGAGGATAATTCTTGGTGCTCCAAGATGCACAAGAATCATCAACATGCGGGAAGAACTGAAGCTTCCAACCATACTAGAGAGAATCATGCAAGTTAACACCACCTTTTGCCTTAAAGTCATGAGAGACCCTACATCTCCTGCATTGCTCAGAGACAAATTATTTAACGCTGTTAACATCCTATTGACTGATGCCGACATACCAACTCATTCCTTATATGATAAATGGCTGAGCAACACTGCCTACAATCTCATTAACTCAACATTCCTTTTAATTGCAATCTACCTGTCTCTGATATTCCTCTGTATCTGTAATCCACCATCCAAGTATCATACCTGTCATCAAGAAAGGTAATGAGAATCTTGCTCTTCTAAAAGCTGTCACACTCGAAACAATTGCCTCCTCCATCAAAAATTTATCTCACGAGCACTGTTTCTACACCGACGGCTCAGTCCAATCTTCTACTGGACGGACTGCAGCAGCATGTAGGTTTTATAGAAATAATATTTGCACAAAGACTGTCAGTGTCAGGTTAAACAATTGACTGACCTCCACACAAGCAGAACTAGCGGCACTACAACTAGCTACCAGTACATTAAAAAACATTGAAGGAGGAATAATATTTTGTGATTCAAAGTCTGCTCTTCAAGCAATCGAAAACTTCTCTTGAAAGATCGACAGCAAGAACCTCATACTACCAATTATAAATGACCTAATTGCTGCACAGAGTAAAGGGTCTCGAATCTCCTTTGTATGGATACCTTCACACACAAATATAACCCATCATAATGAGACAGACATTGCAGCCAAATTAGCATGTAACAAAGATGAAGTTGAATTAGATCTAGGTATCCCCATCTCTGGTGTCAAAACTATATTGTTCCAAATAGTCAGGTCTGATAGGAAAGAAATTACTGACTCCCAACGACCTGAAAACACCAGTATAAAAAGCTATGATTTGTTCAGATCCAAAACCTATATCTATGGGCAGCACAAAAAGTCGACCAGACTGTGCGACACAGTGGCTGCCAGGATCAGGTTGGGTTACCGTTACCTGTGGCAGGTGGCTGCAGGTGACAGATCTCCCAATCCTGAGCACTCCAGGTGCAAACTCTGTGAGCAGGAACTGCGGCATGATCTCCCACACTACATCACCGAATGCCCAGTTATTAGACCATTCAGATCCGTTGGCATGAGGTACCTGGAGCTTTGCAATTACTTCATTCACTCTCGTGTTCTTGAAGATATCCTCATATTGCACCCAAAATTTGCCAGTGCAGGCTACTGAACATATGGCCCTGTATGACTAACCATCCTGCGAGATGGGGGACTTTTAGTATCACTGCTACCTTATTCACTCTTGTGTTGATGATATCCTCACAATGCACCCAGAGTCTGCCAGTGCAGATTACGTATCACATGCCTCTGTATGACTAACCATCCTGTGTTATAGGGATTTTTTAGCATCACGTAGCTAGCTTTTTGACACACTGTACTCCCCTTCATATAGTCTAGGGTAGCTGCCCAAATGCAGATGTACCTAATATATGAAAAAAAATACAATGTTTGATCTCTAGTTGATTATCATGCCCTGCACCTAATTAACTTTCTTTGTCCACATTTGAAACTGCCTCAGCCATAATCATTATCTATTTACACTCCTTCGTATCGCTTCTGCTCGCTATCAATGACCCAATTTAGGGTCATTGACAGCCCTAGATTGTGTGCTTCTTTTCCTATATGTAGGATTTCAGTGATGAGTTTTATTTTAGAGTCACCTAAGTCTAAACCTACTAAGACCAATACTAAACCTGTCATGCATGAAAATGTTCCGGCCAATGATCTTTATTTATTTGACAGTCATGTGTGCCAAGGAACCGCCTCTGTTTTGAACAAACTGGAAGTAATACATAATGTAGCCATGAGGATAATTCTTAGTGCCCCAAGATGCACAAGAATCATCAACATGAGGGAAGAACTGAAGCTTCCAACCATACTAGAGAGAATCATGCAAGTCAATACGTTCTTTTGCCTTAAAGTCATGAAAGACCCTACATCTCCTGAATTGCTCAGGAACATATTATTCAGTGCTGTTAACATCTTAATGGCTGGTGCCAACATAGCAACTCACTCCTTTCATGATAAATGGCTAATGAAAAATGCCTACAATCTCAACCAGCTGTAGATTCCTATTAAAAGTAATCTACCTATCACTGATATTCCTATTTATCTGCACCCACCATTCAAGTATCATACACACCCGTCACCAAGAAAGGTAATGAGAATCTTGCTCTTCTCAAAGCTCTCACACTTGAAACAATTGCCTCCTCCATAAAAAATCTCAGATCTCACGAGCACTGTGTCTACACCGACGGCTCAGTCCAATCGTCTACTGGACGGACTGCAGCAGCATGTAGGTTTTATAGAAATAATATTTGCACATAGACCTACCTTGAGGTTCCCTTGAGGTGCTTCCGGGTCTTAGCGTTCCCGCGGCCCGGTCGTCGACCAGGCCTCCTGGTTGCTGGACTGATCAACCAGGCTGTTTGACGCGGCTGCTCACAGCCTGACTTATGAGTCTCAGCCTGGTTGATCAGGTATCCTTTGGAGGTGCTTATCCAGTTCTCTCTTGAACACTGTGAGGGGTTTGCCAGTTATGCCCCTTATGTGTAGCAGAAGCGTGTTGAACAGTCTCAGGTCTCTGATGTTGATAGAGTTCTCTCTCAGAGTACCAGTTGCACCTCTGCATTTCAACGGGGGTATTCTGCACATCCTGCCATGTCTTCTGGTCTCATGTGATGTTATTTCTGTGTGCAGGTTTGGGACTAGCCCCTCTAATATTTTCCACGTGTAAATTATTATGTATCTCTCCCGCCTGCGCTCAAGGGAGTACAGATTTAGGCTCTTTAGTCGGTCCCAATAGTTTAGATGTTTTACTGAGTGGATTCTAGCAGTAAAGGATCTCTGCACGCACTCCAGGTCAGCAATTTCTCCAGCTTTGAAAGGGGCTGTCATTGTGCAGCAGTACTCCACTCTAGAGAGCACAAGCGTTTTGAAAAATATCATCATCGGTATAACATCTCTAGTGTGAAAAGTTCTTGTTATCCAACCTGTCATTTTTCGTGCAGTTGTGACGGCTACTTTATTGTGTTCTATAAAGGTAGACTATCATTGTCAGGTTAAACCTGTGGAGCTGACCTCCACACAAACAGAGCCAGCGGCACTACAACTAGCTACCAGAATATTTAAAAACACAGGAGGGATAATATGTTGTCATTCAAAGTTTTCCTATCTGCTGCTATATTTGCTCGGTTATGTTCACTAATTGTCAGGTCGTTAAACATCATAATTCCCATATTTTTTACATGTTGCTTTCCTTCTACGAGTAGGTCTGATTGTATCCTGTACTCTGTGTTTCGTTTAAGTTCCTCATTTCCACCATACCTCAGTACGTGGAATTTATCACCATTAAACCTCATGTTATTTTCAGTTGCCCAATCGAAGACTTTATATGTATCAGCTTGTAGTTTTTCAATGTCTTTTGCAGAGTAAATTTTCATGCTAATTTTTTAATCTTCAATAGATGACACGAAGCTGTGACAAGTATTTTTCTCTACATTCGAGATAAGAATGAGAGTGGTGCAAGGATTGTGCTCTGGGGGTACATAGCTTTTCACTGTATTTGGACTTGATCTTATTTGATTAACTATTAATTTTTGCATTCCTTTTGACAGAAAGTTGAAAATCCAATGGCCCACTTTACCCGTTATTCCTATTGATCTCATTTTATGGGCTATCACTCCTTGGTTACATTTCTTGAATGTCTTTGTACCGTCTGTGTACACAACATCTGCATTTTATTTTTCTTCTTAAGCTTCTGTGATTTTTGTCATCTTGGTTTATTAACTGTGACAGACATGACCTTCCTGCTCTAAATCCATGTTGACCTGAGTTGTAAAATTGATTGTTTTCCATAAAATTGGAGATTTGATTCCTAATCACTCTTTCAAAAACTGTTATTATAGGGGTGATGATAAAGCCACTGGTCTATAATTTTTTGCCAAAGCTTTACTACCGGTCATATGTACAGGAGCTATACCTGTAACGACTATCATCTCTCATACCCATTGTAATACTGGTAGTATAGTCTCACTAGTCCGTCAGATGTATAACCGATCCAAATAATGACTCAAGATGAACTGAGCTCTGTGTTGGCAATAGGAGAAAGAGAGTAGAGTGGTGGACAGAGAGAAAGAGGGAGAGAGTGCGAGCTGGAGAAATAGGACGAGAGAGAGCGAGAGATAGTAGTAGCTTTTATGGTCCACGTATGACTATCCAATGCGCCACCACCAACCTGAATTACCAGACAAGACGTGAAGGAGAGATGCACTTGATGAGATGTGAAAACTTGAAGAGGTTAATATCATACCAGAACAAGTGTATGCAACAAAACTTGAAGAGGTTAATATCATACCAGAACAAGTGTATGCAACAAAACTTGAAGAGGTTAATATCATACCAGAACAAGTGTATGCAACAAAACTTGAAGAGGTTAATATCATACCAGAACAAGTGTATGCAACAAAACTTGAAGAGGTTAATATCATACCAGAACAAGTGTATGCAACAAAACTTGAAGAGGTTAATATCATACCAGAACAAGTGTATGCAACAAAACTTGAAGAGGTTAATATCATACCAGAACAAGTGTATGCAACAAAACTTGAAGAGGTTAATATCATACCAGAACAAGTGTATGCAACAAAACTTGAAGAGGTTAATATCATACCAGAACAAGTGTATGCAACAAAACTTGAAGAGGTTAATATCATACCAGAACAAGTGTATGCAACAAAACTTGAAGAGGTTAATATCATACCAGAACAAGTGTATGCAACAAAACTTGAAGAGGTTAATATCATACCAGAACAAGTGTATGCAACAAAGCTTGAAGAGGTTAATATCATACCAGAACAAGTGTATGCAACAAAACTTGAAGAGGTTAATATCATACCAGAACAAGTGTATGCAACAAAACTTGAAGAGGTTAATATCATACCAGAACAAGTGTATGCAACAAAACTTGAAGAGGTTAATATCATACCAGAACAAGTGTATGCAACAAAGGAATGGTAAAAGGATCTTGGCCTGGCACTTGAATAATCTTGAAACCACTTAGGTGTTCTATATAGAATAACGGGAGCAATGCTGAACATATTAATACTGACACACCTTAATAGGGGATATGAAGCAGACAATTAAGGACACTAGGTCACTAGGAGGCAAAGGGAACGGTAAGCCCAGTATCACATCATCAGTATCAGCCCAGTATCACATCATCAGTATCAGCCCAGTATCACATCATCAGTAATCAGTATCAGCCCAGTATCACATCATCAGTATCAGCCCAGTATCACATCATCAGTATCAGCCCAGTATCACATCATCAGTATCAGCCCAGTATCACATCATCAGTATCACATCATCAGTATCAGCCCAGTATCACATCATCAGTATCAGCCCAGTATCACATCATCAGTATCAGCCCAGTATCACATCATCAGTATCAGCCCAGTATCACATCATCAGTATCAGCCCAGTATCACATCATCAGTATCAGCCCAGTATCACATCATCAGTATCAGCCCAGTATCACATCATCAGTATCAGCCCAGTATCACATCATCAGTATCAGCCCAGTATCACATCATCAGTATCAGCCCAGTATCACATCATCAGTATCAGCCCAGTATCACATCATCAGTATCAGCCCAGTATCACATCATCAGTATCAGCCCAGTATCACATCATCAGTATCAGCCCAGTATCAGCAGGTACCATTTATACACAAGGGAACTAGGGGGAACTATCAGGGGAAAGCACCAAGCCATTACAACTATATAGCACTGGGAAGGGTTCAGGATAAGGATTTGGGATGGGACGGGGGGGGGGTGAAGGAATGGCGCCCAACCACTTGGACGGTTGCGGGATTGAACGCCGACCTGCATGAAGCGAGACCTTCGCTCTACCGTCCAGTCCAAGTGGTTAGGTTATACACAAGGAATGATACTTTGAAAACCTTACTTTTTCAATTTAAAATAGGACAATTTGTAGCTATATTCCCTAACAGAGGCAATGAGAATTGAATGATAAGGTGCTGGGTAGAAGAGAGCCGTACTTACTACCACAGTGAGTTCCATGTGACCTTGAGGTACTTGATGTTCGTCATTATATAGATGCTTCATGTGGAAGAGGTAAGCCTTGTGGAGTAATATGGCAGCATTGTGTCTGACAACCTCATGGCCACCTCACTGTTGACACGAGTTGACCTGCCCTGGGTTAGCGCCTGACTGAGGCGTGAATTTTCCGTTTTGTTCTTCCAACTGGCTGACGACGCGCCAACTGTTGCTGTTGTGTTCTGTTGTTCTGCTGTGTACTGCCCTCTTGATACATGCTGATTTAAGTGCTGCTGGTATCTCTCCAGTTTCTAGGCTCTTTCTCCATATTACACTGCGCTTACGCTACTGGTACTTTACATTTATTTATGAATACTGAATTTCACGACTCAATTGCATTCGGAACAACCTGAGTCAAACGGAATTAATACTGGTCGACGCCCTGCCAGTTGTGTGGGAACCAAGTGGAGTGGGGACTCCAGGAATTGCACCCTGCAACGCGGGGTGCAATTAACCGGTAAATCAGTAAACCAGTGCAATGGGAGCAAGGAGCGCCTGGTACCTTCTGTCGACCCAACCATTGCAATTCAACAAGGACGATTGGAGATGTCGAACCAGGATCAAGAGGATGCCCTGATGACCATTCTGCCAACCACAACAGTCAACTCAGACAGGAGTGTTGAGTCTCCAGTCCACCTTAGGTAGAACAATACCCCTTGTGCTAGGCTATTTATTGTGTTACTAATCATTATTATTATGTTAATAATAATGATAATGTTATTATGATATTATGTAATTATATAAGTATTATGTTATAATAATCACTGTATGTTATTGTGTTATTAATCATTAGTGAGGGCGTAGACTCACACACATATATATACTAACACAGCTTTCAAGTGTTTATATTTTTTAAGTATAGGTTGATTGTGATAGAAGCTGTCGTAGGCAAACCCAGTTATGTATAGATATGGCAGAATGGTGGCATGATTTAACAGTAAGTTCATTAAGAGTTTGTTTGTGCTAAAAGGTTTGCCTAGTTATATCCAATGATGTAATAGTTTACCATCATAAGTATTAAATTGAAAAGCATTAAATGTGGTAGAAGAGAGAACTTATTATTTGAAATGGAGAGTAGACGTGGCAATAAAGTGAATCAAGCGTTGTCATTAATTAGTCAAAATTTTGAATTCTTGTCGTAACGTAACTCTCGTCAGAATATTGTGGCCAGAGGTAGTTTGTTTAAAGTATTGTTGGGCAGTGTATACCATGTGTCCTCTTAATGCTGTTGTTTAGTATGTAGCCCCCATTTTGCACTTTGGTGACTGTTTAGCTAAGTTTGTGTCCAAGTATGAGTCGAGCAACTATCGGTGAAATTTGAGCTGGGACCGAGCAAAGTACCACTCCGTAAAGTTTACCGAGCGGCGGCTGTGGTAGTTGGCGACCTTGATTTATTTTGTGGTGTCTAGGTCAAAGGTCGAGAAGAGACCCTGCTCGGGAGTGGAATATTTGGCCTTACTCCACTCGTGACATGTAAACAGGGCCGGGTAGTGTAAATGTGTGTGCAACAGTGCCTGACCTTCACCCCCCACTCCATGTGGTGAACTGGAGTACCCCTGTGATAGTGCTCCACTAGCTAAGGAAGAAACTGTAAGCACAAATGGTCTCCTCTCCTCTCCCTAGCTCCACGTGCACCCTTGCCCCACATTCTCCTCTCTAACCCTACTCACACACAGGGATGGGGCAAAAAAAGCCCCTGGTCCCACCCGTCTCCTCTCGGGAGGTCCCTACTCACACATGCCGCCTTCCCCGTCTCCATCGATCTCCAATCGTGGCCTCACACTGCCCCTTCCCCGTCTGCCTCTCATCCTACTCAACAAACAGGCCCTTCGTACAGGTAGCTCCCTAAAACCCCTGGCCCCTGTCATAACCCGTCTGCCCTCGTAACCCCTATGCCCCTCCTATACTCTCACACATGCCCCTCCCGTACTCAATGCCTCCCGCTACTCACACATGCCGAGGGGAAAGAGCCAAGGACTCACGCCCCGCAAGCACAAATAGGGGTAAGTACGATGCCCGCTTGCCCCGTCTCTCTCTCTCCCTGCTCACACACGGAGGGCCTTTTTCAGTCATTGTAACCAAAACATTGGGCTTCTTGAGGTTAGTCTGAGGTTATCTTGTGAGATGATTTCGGGGACTTGTTAGTGGTCCCCGAGGCCCCACGGATCCGTCGACCAGAGGCCTCCGACCCCCAGGAAGCAGCAGCCGTAGACAGCTGACTAACTCCCTGGTACCTATTATACTGCTAGGTAACAGGGGCATCAGGGTGAAAGAAATCCTCCTGCACATTGGTTATATCCGGAGCCTGGTCTCCTCTCTGGATCGAATCCCAGGACCACATGGGTCCACATAGTCCCACTTTACTGTCCGCGTCCCCCTCGACCGGCTCAGAATTAAAATCTGTCATCGGAGCACACGTTTTGAGTGTGTGTCCTGGAACAGGGTTGCAGCTCTCATAAGATGTGCAGCATGTGACACAAGTTCTTATAAGGTCTTTGGCTGTGTTTTGTTATTGATTTGAAACGATTGTAAAGAGCTCATGCACAAGTAACGCTCTCTTCTCCTTACACATCATTCTCCTCACCCAAAACCCATCCACCCCGTTAGTTTATCCCTCGTGTCCAACCCTTCCTGTGACTTTCACTTCTCTATCCATTCAGCTTACCCTTCTTATACCTCCACTTACCCCTTGCCCTTGCACAGCGTGGAGGTCTGCGTACATTTAAAAGTTATGTTGCCGACCGTGTTCATGTCTCCTCCCCCCCCCCCTCCCTTTCCTCTCGGTGTGGCCGTCCCATACAGCTAGACCTGCCACAGTGAAGGAGTGGGAGGGAAATGGGGGGGGATAAAAAAAATAGGTCCCGGTTGGAAAGGGGTGGACTAGAGTGGTGGAAATTGAGAACGTGATAGTAATGATCCGGATGAATAAAAAGTTTCATGGGATGGACAGGGCGAGAGCAAGACATATATAGTGAAGGGAGAAGAGACAGGCATACATACAGAACCTGGAAGGTGGTTGCTGGGAGTTCTTCTACTGCCCCAAGCACGGCCCGAGGCCAGCTTGACTTGTGAGAGCTAGGTCCAACAGACTGTTGCTTAGAACGGCCCGCAGGCCCACAAACACACCACCGGAAGCCACAGGTTGGGCACTTGTTGAAATCTATCTAGGTTTCCCGTTGAAGATGGATCCCACGGTTGTTGCCAGCAAGTATTTTCGTTTAGCTGCTGCTGGGAGGTACATTGAACAACCGGTGGCTACACCTCTGATGTCTATACGATTGTTCTGCTACATGTGTAGATGCTGCATGCCATCGTGGGGGCCTCTGCTCGTTCATCTGGTTCTATTCTTGCATTTCATTGCCGTAATGCGGTGTCACCTCCAGTATGTTATTTATACTGTGTAAATTGGGTATGAATGGATGTTTACTATAAATTTTATGGACTGTTAAATCCGTCCTTGTTAGTTGAGTTCTGTACCAAACCCACTTGGGCTGGACGGAAGAAGGTGCGACAAGTCTGCTTCATGCAGTGGTCGGCGTTCAAATACCACCGATCCGTCCCACCAAAAGTGGTGGGGCACTCCACGTCCTGTCCCTCCACCGATACCCATCCCAATCCTAATCCTGACCCTTTCCCCGTGCTATATAGTGATCCGATAAATGGCATGGCGCTTTCCCCGGATAATGGGGATCTCTTCCCTTCCCTTCCTGCTGACCCCATCGAGCAATGTATTAATATCAGCTTGTAGTGGTTTCGTCTCTACGATTCACCTGACTTTTCATGCCCATAGAGATGACACGAATCTGTGACTTTTTGACTATATCCGATGGAGAGAGTAGGGTAGAGAGGAGGGAGACAGCTTATACGTAGTAGTTACGTGAGGGAGAGCGAGGGGAGTGAGACAGTGATATATCATAGCCGGAGACAATATAATAGATGGACAC
>WNGS01166226.1:20316132-20385290 GCA_020271785.1 Procambarus virginalis | reverse complement strand
ATATATGCAAACAAGCCTGAATGGTCCCCAGGACTATATGCAACTGAAAACTCACACCTCAGAAGTGACTCGAACCCGTACTACCAGGAGCACTCTGCTGGCATACAGGATCCCTTAACCGCTCGACCAACATGACCGGACAAAAGAGAATGGTAGCTGAAGCTATTTCCATCCCCCCGCCGGCACTCGGTTGGTAATCTTGGGCATGGTATTTTATCAAATCACCTAATTCTTTGGGGCACACGTGAGGAACACAAATGCGAACAAGCCTGAATGATCCCCAGGACCATATGCAACTGAAAACTCACACCCCAGAAGTGACTCAAACCCATACTGTCAGGAGCATTTTGCTGGTGTACAGGATCGCTTAACGCTCGACCAACACGAGAGGACAAAAGAGGATGGTAGCCGAGTTACTTCCATCCCCCCGCCGGTACTCGGTTGGTAATCTTGGGCATGGTATTTTATCAAATCACCTCATTCTTTGGGGCACACGGGAGGAACACAAATGCGAACAAGCCTGAATGGTCCCCAGGACTATCTGCAACTGAAAACTCACACCCCAGAAGTGACTTGAACCCATACTGCCAGGAGCACTCTGTTGGCATACAGGATCCCTTAACTCTTAACTCCTTAACACTCTTAACTCACACCTCACTCCTGGGGTGTGAGTTTTCAGTTGCATATAGTCCTGGGACCATTCAGGCTTGTTNGGTGGGATGCATGGATAGGAGGGAACAGCAGAAGGAAAAAGTTTGGGACAGGTAGAAATGTGTTTTCAAGCTTGGACTGTATACGAGGCCTATTCCACAGTTAAGGGAAGAGGGGGGGGAGATAGAAAGATGCATAAAACCGTTATAAAATAGATATGGGGGAAAGATGGAACGAGAGGGCGAAAGGAAGAAACACACACGAATGAAAAAACAGCCTCAGGTCAGCTGGAAATATAAATGTGAGAGATGGAGCACCGAGAGTGACGAATGTGGACCCAGCAAAAACTCTGATAAATGAGGAGATGGGCGATAGTTCAGAAGGAATGAGCACAGCACATTTGAGGATAATAGGGAGGTACCAGTATACAGACGGCTCAGTGGACGGGACGTGAGTTGGTGGGTCGGAAGGGACGTGAGTTGGTGGGGCCGGACAGGACGTGAGTTGGTGGGGTCGGATAGAACGCGCGTTAGTGGACAGACTGATGAGTGGTTCTATACTTGAAAATAGAGTTTCTGTTCATGGTCGTAGAGTTCTGCTGTTGGACGCAGAGTTTCTGCTGTTGGGACGCAGAGTTTCTGCTGTTGGACGTAGAGTTTCGGCTGTTGGACGCAGAGTTTCTGCTGTTGGACGTAGAGTTTCTGCTGTTGGACGTATAATTTCTGCTGTTGGACGCAGAGTTTCTGCTGTTGGACGCAGAGTTTCTGCTGTTGGACGTAGAGTTTCTGCTGTTGGACGTAGAGTTTCTGCTGTTGGACGTAGAGTTTCTGCTGTTGGACGTAGAGTTCTGCTGTTGGACGTAGAGTTTCTGCTGTTGGACGTAGAGTTTCTGCTGATGGACGTAGAGTTCTGCTGTTAGACGTAGAGTTTCTGCTGCTGGACGTAGAGTGTCTGCTGTTGGACGCAGAGTTTCTGCTGATGGACGTAGAGTGTCTGAATATTGATGTAGATGTTGCACATTGAAGAGGCTTTCCTCTGGGGGGGGGACAGTGCCACAAGACAGTGTCACTCAACACGACGCTGGGGGGGGACAGTGCCACAAGACAGTGTCACTCAACACGACGCTGGGGGGGGGGGCAGTGCCACAAGACAGTGTCACTCAACACGACGCTGGGGGGGGGACAGTACCACAAGACAATGTCACTCAACACGACGCTGGGGGGGGGGACAGTGCCACAAGACAATGTCACTCAACACGACGCTGGGGGGGGACAGTGCCACAAGACAGTGTCACTCAACACGACGTTGGGGGGGGACAGTGCCACAAGACAGTGTCACACAACACGACGTTGGGGGGGGGACAGTGCCACAAGACAATGTCACTCAACACGACGCTGGGGGGGGCAGTGCCACAAGACAGTGTCACTCAACACGACGCTGGGGGGGACAGTGCCACAAGACAGTGTCACACAACACGACGCTGGGGGGGACAGTGCCACAAGACAGTGTCACTCAACACGACGCTGGGGGGAGGACAGTGCCACAAGACAGTGTCACACAACACGACGCTGGGGGGGGGACAGTGCCACAAGACAGTGTCACACAACACGACGCTGGGGGGGGAAAGTGTCACAAGACAGTGTCACTCAACATGGAGCAAAGAAGCAGTGCCGCAAAGCTTTAGGCCGGGATTTGGCACTGAAGATACTGGAGATATTACAACAGAGCTTCATCACTCCCCCTCGTGATGGTAACAAGTGCCAAGGCCTGATACCTAAACCTGGCTCTAGCAGACAGTGCCAACAAGTCATTATCTCTGAGCCTGGAACCGCGGAAGTGCCACAAGGCCAGACTGGCCCTGTATGCCAGACTGGTGCTGGCATACAGGGCCATACAACGTCCCTGAACCTACTGCCACCTGTGGATAAAGTCGAAGGTAGCAATATATAAGAGTTAGTAGATATAACATAAGTTGACTGAACAGTTTTATACACGCCATTTTCCTCACAGAAGACAAATTGTCAACTCCTGTTCAATTTGTTGCAATTGCAAGCGCTCAAAAATGTTCTTGATGTGACCATTCACATGTAAATTGCCGCATTTTAAGACGGCCATGGTTATTTTCCTCTCTACACTGCAGAATATCAGATTTTATTGTGTGAGAATTGTCGGGGATTTTTCGGGGAGGGGGTCTCTCTGCTTCACTGAGAAGTAGGTGGAGTTGCTTGATATTCCTCGCAAAACACATTAATTCACTTGCAAATATACATAAAACATTTATCAATATTGCACTGTCTCTCCATTATTAGCAGCAGGAAAAACTGTTTTTCACAGACTCAGACTCGAGATTACATGTGGAATATTTGGAGTTCTTCGACTCAGTTGTACCTGAAGCTAGATATCCGCCGGCCTGAGCAGCATGGCTGTTGCTGGTCGCGGCTCAGACCCACAGTAGATAAGTCATTAGGTGTAGAAACTTGTCTAGGCCCCGCTAGAACAACACAACCTTTGTTACGAAATTTATATATATATATATATATAATATATATATATATATATATATATATATATATATATATATATATATATACAAACTCCACACCCCAGAAGTGACTCGAACCCGGACCTCCAGGAGCACATTGAAACTGGTGCCACGGTGCCTTAATCCACTCGACCATTAGTGATATATATATATATATATATATATATATATATATATATCTGAAAACTCTTAACCCAGAAGTGACTCGAACCCATACTGCCAGGAGCACTCTGCATCTGGCGTACAGGACACCTTAACTACTCGAGTAACACGACCGGAAAAAAGAGGATGGTAGCCGAGGCTAATTCCCCATCCCCTCGCCGGCACTCTGATGGTAATCTTGGGCATGGTATTTTATCAAATCACCTCATTCTTTGGGGCACACGTGAGGAACACAAATGTGAACAAGCCTGAACCGTCTCCAGGCATATATGCTACTGAAACTCACTCTCTTTTGTCCGGTCATGTTGGTCGAGTGGTTAAGGTGTCCTGTACACCAGATGCAGAGTGTTCCTGGCAGTATGGGTTCGAGTCACTTCTGGGGTGTGAGTTTTCAGTTGCATATATGCCTGGAGACCGTCCAGGCTTGTTCGCATTTGTGTTCCTCACGTGTGCTCCAAAGAATGAGGTGATTTGATAAAGTACCATGCCCAAGATTACCATCAGAGTGCCGGCGGGGGGATGGGGAACTAGCCTCAGCTACCATCCTCTTTTCTCCGGTAGTGTTAATACCTGGTTGATACCTGGTTGAAGGGGTTCTGGGAGTTCTTCTACTCCCCAAGCTCGGCCAGAGACCAGACTTGACTTGTGAGAGTTTGGTCCACCAGGCTGTTGATTGGATCGACCCGCAGGCCCACATACCCACCACAGCTCGGTTGGTCTGGCACTTCTTGAAGAAAACAATCTAGTTTCCTCTTGAAGATGTCCGAGGTTCCGGCAACAGCACACCAACAGCACATCAAACAAATGCTGAACCCCGTGCTAGTAGATGTCGCAAAGAACCTTTTAGTGGAACTTACCAGATTCTCCAACATGTGTTTGACTGGCGGCATCCCTGAGGACATTAGCCCTCTCTTTTATGGGGCAGCACTCTGTGCTCTAAAGAAGAAGGATAAGGGAATCAGGCCCATTGCCGTTGGCAACACCCTCCGACGCCTCGTAGCTAAGGCTGCAGTGAGATCTATCAGCCAGGAAGCAGCCACCTTGCTGAAACCTCATCAGCTCGGGTTTGGGATCCCCTAGGCTGTAAAGCTGCAGCACATGCAGATCGGGCTTACACTGCTGATTTCCCAGCCCAGAAGGCACTAGTAAAGCTTGACTTTAAAAATGCCTTCAATCAACTCAGGAGAGGCACTGTCCTCAGGGCTTCACACAACCATTTCCTTCCCCTTTACCCATTCATCCGATCCTGCTACATTGGGGACTCTAAGGTTCTTTTTGTGGAGGGTGAAATAGACTTCTGTGAAGGAGTCTAACAAGGTGATCCCTTGGCCCCCCCCCCCTCCTTTTCTGCTTAGCTATCAAAGAGGTCACTGATAGTCTGACAAGCGAGCTAAACATCTGGTACCTGGATGATGGGACTCTCGCTGGAACCCCAGAAACCATTTTGGAGGATATAAGGAAAATCCAGGATCAAGGAGCAGCCTTGGGCCTCATTCTCAATGCATCCAAATGTCTCCCGCAACCCAGACATCACTGGGCAAATACAAAATGTTCTTCCAGACATTCTCGTTGTCGAGTCACCAGACTGCACCCTCCTGTGTGCCCCCATTGAGGAGGTCCTGGATGCAAAAATCACCGATCTAAGGAGAATGCTGGACAGGATTGACACGATCGATGCCTATGATGCTCTCTTCCTCCTCACAAGATGCCTACTTCTTCCTAAGTTGACCTACTTTCTGAGATGTTCTCCATTCTACAGCAGCCCTAAATTAAATGTGTATGACATCCTTCTGAGGTCCATGCTGGTGAAAGTCCTGAACTTGCCTTTGGACCACTCTCAGTGGGAGCAAGCAATCCTCCCTGTAAGACTCGGCGGCCTTGGTGTCCACACAGCCTCCCAGATTTCTCAACCAGCCTTCATTTCCTCCCATGCATCGCACGACCTGGTAAGAGATATCCTACCTGAACCCCTGAGTGATTCAGCAGGAATACACGATCCTGCTTTCACTGAATGTTCAAATCAGTGGGATGCTCTTGCAGCCCCAGCACCCATCATAGAACCAACAAAAAAACAGTCCAGCTGGGACCACCCACTAATAGAAAAAAATAGCTGATGCCATGCTCAGCGCCGCACCATCAGACAAGGAGAAAGCCCGCCTCAGAGCAGTGCGTGCCCCCCATGCAGGAGACTTCCTCCTCGCAGTACCCATGTCGGCAATGAGCACGCGTCTAGATCCAGAATCCCTTCGTGTAGCAGTGGCCCTCCGCCTTGGTGCCCCAAATCATACTGAATACAAGTGTATTTGCAACAGGGTGGAAGCAGACCAATATGGACTGCATGGGTTGCATTGCAGAAGCACAAAGGGCTGGCATGCAAGACACAACGAGGTCAATGACATCATCAAGAGAAGCCTCGTCTCAGCTAAGTGCCCAGCGGAGAGTGCTCAGTGCCCTCCTTACATACTAGGGGACCAAAACCCGGATTACTGCGCTTCACCCTGATGGCATCACCATATACTCCTGGAAAAGGGGCAAACAGTTGGTTTGGGACTACACATGTGTATCCACTTTGGCTGACACCTATGTACACCTCGGAGCTGATCAAGCAGGTGCGGCGGCCAACCACAGGGAAACAGCAAATTCAGTCAAATACAGGCAATTGGAAGGTCAATACATTTTTGTTCCCATAGTGTCTGAGACGCATGGTCCCTGGAGTAAGAATACCTTGGGATTTCTCAAGGAATTGGGCTCCAAGCTTATTGACGTCACCAGAGACCCAACGGCTGCCAGTTTTTTGTTTCAGCGCCTCAGTGTGGCGATCCAGAGGGGAAACGCTTGCTGCGTCCTTAGTTCCTGTCCGGAAGCAGAGGAGCTTCAAGAGATCAAAACCTTTAAGCACTCTTTGTATCAACCAATGTACATCTTGTAACCTTTAAATATATAATAAAGCAAAAAAAAATATAAAAGGAAGGGGGGTGGTAGTAGAAAAGCACACAGAAACTGTATTGGAGGGGACCTAAACATTCCCTCTAATGCGCCATGTGTGCTTTCCTCCGAGGCTAAGGGTCTATAATCTAAGGGTAGTATATATAATCTAAGAGTAGTATATATTCATTTCTTAAAGAAATGTCAATCAACGATCGTCAGGAAGACATGTCATAACGTTGATGCTGCATCTCAACACAAGTGATGCTGCATATCAACATAAGTGATGCTGCATCTCAACACAAGTGATGCTGCATCTCAACACAAGTGATGCTGCATATCAACATAAGTGATGCTGCATCTCAACACAAGTGATGCTGCATCTCAACACAAGTGATGCTGCATCTCAACACAAGTGATGCTGCATCTCAACACAAGTGATGCTGCATCTCAACACAAGTGATGCTGCATCTCAACACAAGTGATGCTGCATCTCAACATGAGAAGTGATGCTGCATCTCAACATGAGAAGTGATGCTGCATCTCAACATGAGAAGTGATGCTGCATCTCAACAAGAGAAGTGATGCTGCATCTCAACAAGAGAAGTGATGCTGAATCTCAACAAGAGAAGTGATGCTGCATCTCAACAAGAGAAGTGATGCTGCATCTCAACAAGAGAAGTGATGCTGCATCTCAACAAGAGAAGTGATGCTGCATCTCAACAAGAGAAGTGATGCTGCATCTCAACAAGAGAAGTGATGCTGCGTCTCAACAAGAGAAGTGATGCTGCGTCTCAACAAGAGAAGTGATGCATCTCAACAAGAGAAGTGATGCTGCGTCTCAACAAGAGAAGTGATGCTGCGTCTCAACAAGAGAAGTGATGCTGCGTCTCAACAAGAGAAGTGATGCTGCGTCTCAACAAGAGAAGTGATGCTGCATCTCAACAAGAGAAGTGATGCTGCATCTCAACAAGAGAAGTGATGCTGCGTCTCAACAAGAGAAGTGATGCTGCGTCTCAACAAGAGAAGTGATGCTGCGTCTCAACAAGAGAAGTGATGCTGCGTCTCAACAAGAGAAGTGATGCTGCATCTCAACAAGAGAAGTGATGCTGCATCTCAACAAGAGAAGTGATGCTGCATCTCAACAAGAGAAGTGATGCTGCGTCTCAACAAGAGAAGTGATGCTGCGTCTCAACAAGAGAAGTGATGCTGCATCTCAACATGAGAAGTGATGCTGCGTCTCAACAAGAGAAGTGATGCTGCGTCTCAACAAGAGAAGTGATGCTGCGTCTCAACAAGAGAAGTGATGCTGCGTCTCAACAAGAGAAGTGATGCTGCATCTCAACAAGAGAAGTGATGCTGCATCTCAACAAGAGAAGTGATGCATCTCAACAAGAAAGTGATGCTGCATCTCAACAAGAGAAGTGATGCTGCGTCTCAACAAGAGAAGTGATGCTGCATCTCAACAAAAGAAGTGATGCTGCATCTCAACAAGAGAAGTGATGCTGCATCTCAACAAGAGAAGTGATGCTGCGTCTCAACAAGAGAAGTGATGCTGCGTCTCAACAAGAGAAGTGATGCTGCATCTCAACATGAGAAGTGATGCATCTCAACAAGAGAAGTGATGATGCATCTCAACAAGAGAAGTGATGCTGCGTCTCAACAAGAGAAGTGATGCTGCGTCTCAACATGAGAAGTGATGCTGCATCTCAACAAGAGAAGTGATGCTGCATCTCAACAAGAGAAGTGATGCTGAATCTCAACAAGAGAAATGATGCTGCATCTCAACAAGAGAAGTGATGCTGCATCTCAACAAGAGAAGTGATGCTGCGTCTCAACAAGAGAAGTGATGCTGCATCTCAACAAGAGAAGTGATGCTGCATCTCAACAAGAGAAGTGATGCTGCATCTCAACAAGAGAAGTGATGCTGCATCTCAACAAGAGAAGTGATGCATCTCAACAAGAGAAGTGATGCTGCGTCTCAACAAGAGAAGTGATGCATCTCAACAAGAGAAGTGATGCTGCATCTCAACAAGAGAAGTGATGCTGCATCTCAACAAGAGAAGTGATGCATCTCAACAAGAGAAGTGATGCTGCGTCTCAACAAGAGAAGTGATGCATCTCAACAAGAGAAGTGATGCTGCATCTCAACAAGAGAAGTGATGCATCTCAACAAGAGAAGTGATGCTGCATCTCAACAAGAGAAGTGATGCATCTCAACAAGAGAAGTGATGCTGCATCTCAACAAGAGAAGTGATGCATCTCAACAAGAGAAGTGATGCTGCATCTCAACAAGAGAAGTGATGCTGCATCTCAACAAGAGAAGTGATGCATCTCAACAAGAGAAGTGATGCTGCGTCTCAACATGAGAAGTGATGCTGCGTCTCAACATGAGAAGTGATGCTGCATCTCAACAAGAGAAGTGATGCTGCGTCTCAACAAGAGAAGTGATGCTGCATCTCAACAAGAGAAGTGATGCTGCGTCTCAACAAGAGAAGTGATGCTGCATCTCAACAAGAGAAGTGATGCTGCGTCTCAACAAGAGAAGTGATGCTGCGTCTCAACAAGAGAAGTGATGCTGCGTCTCAACAAGAGAAGTGATGCTGCATCTCAACAAGAGAAGTGATGCTGCGTCTCAACATGAGAAGTGATGCTGCGTCTCAACAAGAGAAGTGATGCTGCGTCTCAACAAGAGAAGTGATGCTGCATCTCAACAAGAGAAGTGATGCTGCGTCTCAACAAGAGAAGTGATGCTGCATCTCAACAAGAGAAGTGATGCTGCGTCTCAACAAGAGAAGGTAGACACAGCTGAACTGGACGTTTCCTGTGTTACAAATGGTCCAAGATTCTGCATGTTAGTTTGTTAAGAGCTGAGGCAGCAGACTGTTGCTACTCGCAAATGATTGTCATTTTGTTCTTAAGTGCTATAAAATAGTGATGAATTCTCAGGTATCGGGAGTATTAGAATAGGGGGCCTGACGGCTAGGTGGAAAGCGCTCGGGTTTCGTAGTCCTAAGGTTGCGGGTTCGATTCCCGTTGGAGGCGGAAACAAATGGGCAGTTTTATTCACCCGGATGCACCTCTTCACCTAGCACTAGGTACCTGGGAGTTAGACAGCTGCTACGAGTTGCTTCCTGTAGGTAACAAAAAGGAGACCTGGTCGAGGACCGGGCCGCGGGGACGCTAAGCCCCGAAATCATCTCAAGATAACCTGGGAGGCGAGAGTTTACCTGTACCATCATGGCTGCCACTTCCAGACTGCTGACATCAGAAGTGACATATAAATATATACATTTGAACTAGGCTGCATATCTTCGTTATGAGACCAAGACGGTATCATTAATGTAATGTTTGCAGGTAACTAACGCAAAGTTTTCTTGCAAAATTATATGTATTCTGACTCCGATTCTGACCATTAATGACTTGGAGGGTGATTAAGCGAGCTTAGTGTGTTTAATCTTGCGTAAATGTTAATGTGAATCACCGATTTGTTGCAAGTCTGGGTTTATTCAATAATGCATCATTGATTAGGTGATTAGCGAGGTTTGTATTATTAATAGTCACTATATTGTTCATCTTACTTATGTTAATACCAGATGGGACACCCGGTGATGCCCTGGTCTCGCCACTCACACACACACACACACACACACACACACACACACACACACACACACACACACACACACACACACACACACACACACACACACAATTTTCCCTTCTTCCCCACACTTACCCCACTCCCATGTCTTCCACTCTCCCTCGCTCTCCCCTCCTCTCCTCATGCCCTGCCTCTCACTCTCCCCTCCCTCTCTGTCTCTGTTACAGAAAATGTAATACTGTCATCCATGTAAATTATTTTTTTTATTACTAATACATTAGGTACATCTGCATTAGTGCAGCTACCCTAGACTCTATGAAGTGGAGTACAGTGTGTTAAAAAAGCTAACAAGGTGATGCTATAAAATCCCCATCACACAGGATACAGAGGCATGTGATAGGCAGTCTGCACTGGCAGACTCCGGATGCATTTTGAGGATATTATCAACACAAGATTGAATAAGGCAGCAGTGGTAATAAAAGTCCCCATCACACAGGATGGTTAGTCATACAGAGGCATGTGATAGGCAGTCTGCACTGGCAGACTCCGGATGCATTTTGAGGATATTATCAACACAAGATTGAATAAGGCAGCAGTGGTAATAAAAGTCCCCATCTCGCAGGATGGTTAGTCATACAGGGCCATATGTTTAGTAGCCTGCACTGGCAAATTTTGGGTACACTGTGAGGATATCTTCAAGAATACGAGAGTGAATAAAGTAATTGCAAAGCTCCAGGTACCTCATGCCAACTAGTCTGAAAGGTCTAATAACTGGGCATTCAGTGATGTAGTGCGGGAGATCGTGCCGTAGTTCCTGCTCACAGAGTTTGCACCTGGAGTGCTCAGGATTGGGAGATCCGTCACCTGCAGCCACCTGCCACAGGTAACGGCAATCCAACCTGATCCTTGCAACCACTGTGTCGCAGTCTAGTGGACGTTTTGTGCTGCCCATAGATATAGGTTTCAGATCTGAACAGATCATAGCTTTTTATACTAGTACTTTCAGGTCGTTGGGAGTCAGTAAGTTCTTTCCTATCAGATCTGAGTGTTTGGACCAATACAGTTTTGACAGCAGAGATGGGGATACCTAGATCAAATTCAACTTCAAACTTGTTACACGCTAATATGGCTGCAATGTCTGTCTCATTATGATGGGTTATATTTATGTGTGAAGGTATCCATACAAAGGAGATTCGAGACCCTTTACTCTGTGCAGCAATTAGGTCATTTATAATTGGGAGTATGAGGTTCTTGCTGTCGATCTTCCAAGAGAAATTTTCGATTGCTTGAAGAGCAGACTTTGAATCACAAAATATTATTCCTCCTCCAATGTTTTTTAATGTACTGGTAGCTTTTTTAATTCTGCTTGTGTGGAGGTCAGCCAGTTGTTTAACCTGACGCTGACAGTCGTTGTGCAAATATTATTTCTATAAAACCTACATGCTGCTGCAGTCCGTCCAGTAGAGGATTGGACTGAGCCGTCGGTGTAGATACAGTGCTCGTGAGATCTTAAATTCTCGATGGAGGAGGCAATTGTTTCAAGTGTGACAGCTTTGAGAAGAGCAAGATTCTCATTATCTTTCTTGGTGACAGTTGTGTATGATACTTAAATGGTGGGGTACAGATAAAGAGGAATATCTGAGACAGGTAGATTGCACTTAAAAGGAATGTTAAGGTTAATGAGATTGTACGCATTGTTGCTCAGCCCTTTATCATAAAAGGAGTAAGCTGGTATGTCGGCACCAGTCAATAGGGTGTTAACAGCACTAAATAATTTGTCTCTGAGCAATGCAGGAGATGTAGGGGTCTCTCATGACTTTAAGGCAAAAGGTAGTGTTGACTTGCATTATTCTCTCTTGTATGGTTGGAAGCTTCAGTTCTTCCCGCCATGTGGATGATTCTTGTGCATCTTGGGGCACCAAGAATTATCCTCATGGCCTCATTCTGTACTACTTCAAGTTTGTCCAACACAGAGGAGGGGAAATTAATTAAGTGCAGAGCATTATAATCAACAAGAGATCTAACGAACATCATATAGAATAGTCTAGCATATTTAATATTGATACCAATATTCCTACCAGTAAGTGTTTTCAATGGTTTTAGTCTTTCTTTTAACCTACGGTGTAGATCATTTACAATGTCACTGTTAATACCAACTCCAATGTATTTGTGCTGCCTACACGTTTCAATGTTCTGGTTGTTGACCTTGAAAGTTATAGGGACATGAGTTTTCTCTTGGGGATGGAGAACTCTGGATTTAGTTATAGAGATAACAAGACCACATTCAATGCTTTTAGCAGCGAGTGAATCAAGTAGAGCTTGCAGTCTAGTTTGGGAATTTTAATTTTTAATCACAAATTTTATTGTGACTTCCAGCCACAAGCAGTGGCTGGAAGGCTTCTGTGCTGGCTAGGGTTCGAGTCTCCTGGTGGGAAAGTGTTCTATAGTTGAATAACTACTCTTGCATGTTTAGGCAAGTTGGGCATTGCATAGACACAGTGTCTTCCCATATTCAACAGGGACTTGATGAAAAAACGTAAATTTGACCCCTCACTTGCTCTAGTGCTCTTGGGAGATGGTGGTTGAGGTGTTGAAATGCCCCGAAATTACCATCTCTTTTAAGGGTCTGAGCGTGGTGCAGTGGGTTAAGGCGTTACCTGTCATGCCAGTGGCTGGAAGGCTTCTGTGCTGGCTAGGGTTCGAGTCTCCTGGTGGGAAAGTGTTCTATAGTTATATATATATATATATATATATATATATATATATATATATATATATATATATATATATATATATATATATATATAGACACACACACACACACACACACACACACACACACACACACACACACACCAGCCGCTAAAGATTACCACAAATCACCTGTTTCAATTAGAATGTTTTATCTCCAGAATCCGGATTTAGAACCTGATCCAAATTGAGTGCTATTCTGAGAGCCTGGAACCCTATCTAAGACCAAACACACTGCAACATTCCTAAATGGGCTACCCGGTGGTGCCCAGGTCTCTCTCTCTCTCTCTCTCTCTCTCTCTCTCTCTCTCTCTCTCTCTCTCTCTCTCTCTCTCTCTCTCTCTCTCTCTCTCTCTCTCTCTCTCTCTCTCTCTCTCTCTCTCTCTCTCTCTCTCTCTCTCTCTCTCTCTCCCTCGCGTTCCCTCTACCTCCCACCCGTTCTTTCTACGTCTCTTCCCCTTCTATTCTCTCTCCAGTTCTCTCTCTCAGTGGGCAAAATATGTTCGAGTAACAATCAACGTTATTGACGTTGAGTCTAGTATCACAGGTTCGAATCCTGTTCATCACGTACCAGCTGTGTAATGAGGTTGTAGAATGCAGGTACACACCTGCTGAGAAGGTAGGTACACACCCGCTGCTCTTACACACCTGCTGAGAAGCCTCACATTAACATTTATACATTTACATATAGATTATAGGCAGCGAGGCACAGGGGTATTAGTTCGTTGCCTTACACGCAATAACACTTACAAAGTAATAAGAGAAGCCAGTCTTAAATTGAAATAATTATGTATTAGGTTAATTTGCATTTAATAACCAATAGACAATATGATTTATATCAGAATATTGTGGCACGTAAATAATGCAATAATTAATTCTCCACTTAGTTTGGTGTCAAGAACCCACTATATATAACTGGTGCTCTGGAAGAAACATTGACACGTAGAATATCATTAATATGGCGTCATATTAATAGCATATGAGCACAAGTTTCCTTTGTTATGTAGAGACCGGTTGCTCGAGTCTACCTTCTTGAAGTCGACTCAATCCTTCCTCTGCAGAGCTGAGCACAATATTTTATTTCATAAAGCTGAGAATATGTGGGGTCCTGGCCTGGGGGTCAGTGGCTTCTGATAGCGTGAGATTATGCCTATATTAATGTTAGTTAAGACATCAGAGCTTCTTATGTAGGTTTAAGTATCCCGTAAACAACACTTATTGATTGTTTGACCAAAAAGAAAGTACCTTGATGGGGTTCTGGGAGCTCTTCTACTCCCAAGCCCGGCCCGAGGACAGGCTCGAATAGTGAGAGTTTGGTCCACCAGGCCGTTGATGTGGCCCGCAGGCCCACAGTGGAGGCCCAATTACTGATACGAGTTGTCCACTGGCAGGAGCAGGAGTCATCTGTTGGGTCATCTCCCGCTGACACAACAACTGCACTTCCACCTGCACCGTGGACCTGATGCACGGAGTCATGGGCGTACATAATTTGGCAGAGGGATTGTTTATTAACTATGAATATATATTTTCCTATGAGAGAAGCGCGAGAGATGTAACCTTGTGTAAATAAGGAAACTTGTCTTGTGACACTGACATATTGCAGAAAAAAATAACATACATGTTTTAGAGACATGACTTATTAGTGACGTCCTCTAGGAAATCTTGAGATGATTTCGGGGCTTAGCGTCCCCGCGGCCCGGTCCTCGACCAGGCCTCCTTTTTGTTACACATCCCCAGGAAGCAGCCCATAGCAGCTGTCTAACTCTCAGGTACCTATTCACTGCTAGATGAACAAGGCCATCAGGGTGAAAGAAACTCTGCCCATTTGTTTCCGTCTCCACCGGGGATATAATCCGGAATGTCAGGACTACGAATACCGAGCGCTGTCCACTCAGCCGTCAGACCCCGGGCATAGTAGAGATGTTAAAAAAATTGCATTCTCCTAAAGAGTTCTGGAATATCGAAGAACCATTATTAATTGTGTGCTATTGATTTGGACAGGCAAGCTGTGGGTAGTTAAGTTACACTGAGCAAAGTAGTTACGGACGGTAGTTACCACGGAACCATAATAACTGTTGAAAGTTAACACTTTTGGTCAGAGTAGAATTATAATATCGGGTTTGGTACTAGCCATTAGCATGTCAAAGTTGAAGTAGCTTGTTATATAACAGAGTTTTTCCTAGCCTTATCTAGTAAATCATCATGAGTGTTATAAAAAAAGTATTGATGTCAGTGCTAGATATTCAGTGCAGTATTGCTATAAAGTATTGATGTCAGTGATGTCATATTCCTTCCGCATTCCAATTAATACTTTTCTCTGCCCAAAAGATAACTGTAAAAATATACATTTGGTATGAACGTATATTAATCGTTTACTAAATAATGATCAGTGACGTAAAGTCTGTATACAGTGTACTTGTTTATATCTAGTGTCACTGTTCTTCACCTCCGGCCACTGTTCTACTCCTCATCCGGCCATTGTTCTTCTCATCCGGCCACTGTTCTTCTCATCCGGCCACTGTTCTTCTCCTCCGGCCACTGTTCTTCTCCCCATCCGGCCACTGTTCTTCTCCTCATCCGGCCACTGTTCTTCTCCTCATCCGGCCACTGTTCTCCTCATCCGGCCACTGTTCTTCTCCTCATCTGGCCACTGTTCTTCTCCTTATCCGGCCACTGTTCTTCTCCTCATCCAGCCACTGTTCTTCTCCTCATCCGGCCACTGTTCTTCTCATCCGGCCACTGTTCTTCTCATCCGGCCACTGTTCTTCTCCTCATCCGGCCACTGTTCTTCTCATCCGGCCACTGTTCTTCTCCTCCGGCCACTGTTCTTCTCCCCATCCGGCCACTGTTCTTCTCCTCATCCGGCCACTGTTCTTCTCCTCATCCGGCCACTGTTCTTCTCCCCATCCGGCCACTGTTCTTCTCCTCATCCGGCCACTGTTCTTCTCCTCATCCGGCCACTGTTCTTCTCATCCGGCCACTGTTCTTCTCCTCATCCGGCCACTGTTCTCCTCACCAGGCCACTGTTCTTCTCATCCGGCCACTGTTCTTCTCCTCATCCGGCCACTGTTCTTCTCCTTATCCGGCCACTGTTCTTCTCCTCATCCGGCCACTGTTCTTCTCCTCATCCGGCCACTGTTCTTCTCATCCGGCCACTGTTCTTCTCATCCGGCCACTGTTCTTCTCCTCATCCGGCCATTGTTCTTCTCATCCGGCCACTGTTCTTCTCATCCGGCCACTGTTCTTCTCCTCATCCGGCCATTGTTCTTCTCATCCGGCCACTGTTTTTCCCCTCATCCGGCCACTGTTCTTCCCCTCATCCGGCCACTGTTCTTCTCATCCGGCCACTGTTCTTCTCCTCATCCGGCCATTGTTATTCTCATCCGGCCACTGTTCTTCTCATCCGGCCACTGTTCTTCCCCTCATCCGGCCACTGTTATACTCATCCGGCCACTGTTCTTCTCATCCGGCCACTGTTCTTCTCATCCGGCCACTGTTCTTCTCCTTATCCGGCCACTGTTCTTCTCCTCATCCAGCCACTGTTCTTCTCCTCATCCGGCCACTGTTCTTCTCATCCGGCCACTGTTCTTCTCCTCATCCGGCCACTGTTCTCCTCATCCGGCCACTGTTCTTCTCATCCGGCCACTGTTCTTCTCCTCATCCGGCCATTGTTCTCATCCGGTCACTGTTCTTCTCATCCGGCCACTGTTCATCTCCTCATCCGGCCACTGTTCTTCTCATCTGGCCATTGTTCTTCTCATCCGGCCACTGTTCTTCTCATCCGGCCACTGTTCTTCTCCTCATCCGACCACTGTTCTCCTCATCCGGCCACTGTTCTTCTCCTCATCCGGCCACTGTTCTTCTCCTCATCCGGCCACTGTTCTTCTCCTTATCCGGCCACTGTTCTTCTCCTCATCCAGCCACTGTTCTTCTCCTCATCTGGTCACTGTTCTTCTCATCCGGCCACTGTTCTTCTCATCCGGCCACTGTTCTTCTCCTCATCCGGCCATTGTTCTTCTCATCCGGCCACTGTTCTTCTCCTCATCCGGCCACTGTTCTTCTCCTCATCCGGCCACTGTTCTTCTCCTCATCCGGCCATTGTTCTTCTCCTCATCCGGCCACTGTTCTTCCCCTCATCCGGCCACTGTTCTTCCCTCATCCGGCCACTGTTCTTCTCATCCGGCCACTGTTCTTCTCCTCATCCGGCCATTGTTCTTCTCATCCGGCCACTGTTCTTCTCCTCATCCGGCCATTGTTCTTCTCATCCGGCCACTGTTCTTCTCCTCATCCGGCCACTGTTCTTCTCCCCATCCGGCCACTGTTCTTCTCCTCATCCGGCCACTGTTCTTCTCCTCATCCGGCCACTGTTCTTCTCATCCGGCCACTGTTCTTCTCCTCATCCGGCCACTGTTCTCCTCACCAGGCCACTGTTCTTCTCCTCATCCGGCCACTGTTCTTCTCATCCGGCCACTGTTCTTCTCCTCATCCGGCCACTGTTCTTCTCCTTATCCGGCCACTGTTCTTCTCCTCATCCAGCCACTGTTCTTCTCCTCATCCGGCCACTGTTCTTCTCATCCGGCCACTGTTCTTCTCATCCGGCCACTGTTCTTCTCCTCATCCGGCCATTGTTCTTCTCATCCGGCCACTGTTCTTCTCCTCATCCGGCCACTGTTCTTCTCCTCATCCGGCCATTGTTCTTCTCCTCATCCGGCCACTGTTTTTCCCCTCATCCGGCCACTGTTCTTCCCCTCATCCGGCCACTGTTCTTCTCATCCGGCCACTGTTCTTCTCCTCATCCGGCCATTGTTATTCTCATCCGGCCACTGTTCTTCTCATCCGGCCACTGTTCTTTGCCTCATCCGGCCACTGTTATTCTCATCCGGCCACTGTTCTCCTCATCCGGCCACTGTTCTTCTCCTCATCCGGCCACTGTTCTTCTCATCCGGCCACTGTTCTTCTCCTCATCCGGCCATTGTTCTTCTCATCCGGCCACTGTTCTTCTCATCCGGCCACTGTTCTTCTCCTCATCCGGCCATTGTTCTTCTCATCCGGCCACTGTTCTTCTCCTCATCCGGCCACTGTTCTTCTCCCCATCCGGCCACTGTTCTTCTCCTCATCCGGCCACTGTTCTTCTCCTCATCCGGCCACTGTTCTTCTCATCCGGCCACTGTTCTTCTCCTCATCCGGCCACTGTTCTCCTCACCAGGCCACTGTTCTTCTCCTCATCCGGCCACTGTTCTTCTCATCCGGCCACTGTTCTTCTCCTCATCCGGCCACTGTTCTTCTCCTTATCCGGCCACTGTTCTTCTCCTCATCCAGCCACTGTTCTTCTCCTCATCCGGCCATTGTTCTTCTCCTCATCCGGCCACTGTTTTTCCCCTCATCCGGCCACTGTTCTTCCCCTCATCCGGCCACTGTTCTTCTCATCCGGCCACTGTTCTTCTCCTCATCCGGCCATTGTTATTCTCATCCGGCCACTGTTATTCTCATCCGGCCACTGTTCTTCCCCTCATCCGGCCACTGTTCTTCTCATCCGGCCACTGTTCTTCTCCTCATCCGGCCACTGTTATTCTCATCCGGCCACTGTTCTTCCCCTCATCCGGCCACTGTTATTCTCATCCGGCCACTGTTCTTCTCATCCGGCCACTGTTCTTCTCATCCGGCCACTGTTCTTCTCCTTATCCGGCCACTGTTCTTCTCCTCATCCAGCCACTGTTCTTCTCCTCATCCGGCCACTGTTCTTCTCATCCGGCCACTGTTCTTCTCCTCATCCGGCCACTGTTCTCCTCATCCGGCCACTGTTCTTCTCCTCATCCGGCCATTGTTCTCATCCGGTCACTGTTCTTCTCCTCATCTGGCCACTGTTCATCTCCTCATCCGGCCACTGTTCTTCTCATCTGGCCATTGTTCTTCTCATCCGGCCACTGTTCTTCTCATCCGGCCACTGTTCTTCTCCTCATCCGGCCACTGTTCTTCTCCTCATCCGGCCACTGTTCTCCTCATCCGGCCACTGTTCTTCTCCTTATCCGGCGACTGTTCTTCTCCTCATCCAGCCACTGTTCTTCTCCTCATCCGGTCACTGTTCTTCTCATCCGGCCACTGTTCTTCTCATCCGGCCACTGTTCTTCTCCTCATCCGGCCATTGTTCTTCTCATCCGGCCACTGTTCTTCTCCTCATCCGGCCACTGTTCTTCTCCTCACCCGGCCACTGTTCTTCTCCTCATCCGGCCATTGTTCTTCTCCTCATCCGGCCACTGTTCTCCCCTCATCCGGCCACTGTTCTTCCCCTCATCCGGCCACTGTTCTTCTCATCCGGCCACTGTTCTTCTCCTCATCCGGCCATTGTTCTTCTCATCCGGCCACTGTTCTTCTCATCCGGCCACTGTTCTTCCCCTCATCCGGCCACTGTTATTCTCATCCGGCCACTGTTCTTCTCATCCGGCCACTATTCTTCTCCTCATCCGGCCACTGTTCTTCTCCTTATCCGGCCACTGTTCTTCTCCTCATCCAGCCACTGTTCTCCTCATCCGGCCATTGTTCTTCTCATCCGGCCACTGTTCTTCTCCTCATCCGGCCACTGTTCTCCTCATCCGGCCACTGTTTTTCTCCTCATCCGGCCACTGTTCTTCTCCTCATCCGGCCATTGTTCTTCTCCTCATCCGGCCACTGTTCTTCCCTCATCCGGCCACTGTTCTTCCCCTCATCCGGCCACTGTTCTTCCCCTCATCCGGCCACTGTTCTTCTCCTCATCCGGCCATTGTTCTTCTCATCCGGCCACTGTTCTTCTCATCCGGCCACTGTTCTTCTCCTCATCCGGCCATTGTTCTTCTCATCCGGCCACTGTTCTTCTCCTCATCCGGCCACTGTTCTTCTCCCCATCCGGCCACTGTTCTTCTCCTCATCCGGCCACTGTTCTTCTCCTCATCCGGCCACTGTTCTTCTCATCCGGCCACTGTTCTTCTCCTCATCCGGCCACTGTTCTCCTCACCAGGCCACTGTTCTTCTCCTCATCCGGCCACTGTTCTTCTCATCCGGCCACTGTTCTTCTCCTCATCCGGCCACTGTTCTTCTCCTTATCCGGCCACTGTTCTTCTCCTCATCCAGCCACTGTTCTTCTCCTCATCCGGCCACTGTTCTTCTCATCCGGCCACTGTTCTTCTCATCCGGCCACTGTTCTTCTCCTCATCCGGCCATTGTTCTTCTCATCCGGCCACTGTTCTTCTCCTCATCCGGCCACTGTTCTTCTCCTCATCCGGCCATTGTTCTTCTCCTCATCCGGCCACTGTTTTTCCCCTCATCCGGCCACTGTTCTTCCCCTCATCCGGCCACTGTTCTTCTCATCCGGCCACTGTTCTTCTCCTCATCCGGCCATTGTTATTCTCATCCGGCCACTGTTCTTCTCATCCGGCCACTGTTCTTCCCCTCATCCGGCCACTGTTATTCTCATCCGGCCACTGTTCTTCTCATCCGGCCACTGTTCTTCTCATCCGGCCACTGTTCTTCTCCTTATCTGGCCACTGTTCTTCTCCTCATCCAGCCACTGTTCTTCTCCTCATTCGGCCACTGTTCTTCTCATCCGGCCACTGTTCTTCTCCTCATCCGGCCACTGTTCTCCTCATCCGGCCACTGTTCTTCTCCTCATCCGGCCACTGTTCTTCTCCTCATCCGGCCATTGTTCTCCTCATCCGGTCACTGTTCTTCTCCTCATCTGGCCACTGTTCATCTCCTCATCCGGCCACTGTTCTTCTCATCTGGCCATTGTTCTTCTCATCCGGCCACTGTTCTTCTCATCCGGCCACTGTTCTTCTCCTCATCCGGCCACTGTTCTCCTCATCCGGCCACTGTTCTTCTCCTCATCCGGCCACTGTTCTTCTCCTCATCCGGCCACTGTTCTTCTCCTTATCCGGCCACTGTTCTTCTCCTCATCCAGCCACTGTTCTTCTCCTCATCCGGTCACTGTTCTTCTCATCCGGCCACTGTTCTTCTCATCCGGCCACTGTTCTTCTCCTCATCCGGCCATTGTTCTTCTCATCCGGCCACTGTTCTTCTCCTCATCCGGCCACTGTTCTTCTCCTCATCCGGCCACTGTTCTTCTCCTCATCCGGCCATTGTTCTTCTCATCCGGCCACTGTTCTTCCCCTCATCCGGCCACTGTTCTTCCCCTCATCCGGCCACTGTTCTTCTCATCCGGCCACTGTTCTTCTCCTCATCCGGCCATTGTTCTTCTCATCCGGCCACTGTTCTTCTCATCCGGCCACTGTT
Source organism: Procambarus virginalis (assembly GCA_020271785.1). NCBI lineage: Eukaryota > Metazoa > Arthropoda > Malacostraca > Decapoda > Cambaridae > Procambarus > Procambarus virginalis. The sequence continues at coordinate 20,364,393 of WNGS01166226.1, read as the reverse complement.
CTTCCCCTCATCCGGCCACTGTTATTCTCATCCGGCCACTGTTCTTCTCATCCGGCCACTATTCTTTTCCTCATCCGGCCACTGTTCTTCTCCTTATCCGGCCACTGTTCTTCTCCTCATCCAGCCACTGTTCTTCTCCTCATCCGGCCACTGTTCTTCTCATCCGGCCACTGTTCTTCTCCTCATCCGGCCACTGTTCTCCTCATCCGGCCACTGTTTTTCTCCTCATCCGGCCACTGTTCTTCTCCTCATCCGGCCATTGTTCTCCTCATCCGGTCACTGTTCTTCTCCTCATCCGGCCACTGTTCATCTCCTCATCCGGCCACTGTTCTTCTCATCTGGCCATTGTTCTTCTCATCCGGCCACTGTTCTTCTCATCCGGCCACTGTTCTTTTCCTCATCCGGCCACTGGTCTCGCTCTGTGTTACAGCAGGTGTTGTTCCCAGCTCTGTGTTACAGCAGGTGTTGTTCCCAGCTCTGTGTTACAGCAGGTGTTCTTCCCAGCTCTGTGTTACAGCAGGTGTTCTTCCCAGCTCTGTTTTACAGCAGGTGTTCTTCCCAGCTCTGTGTTACAGCAGGTGTTCTTCCCAGCTCTGTGTTACAGCAGGTGTTGTTCCCAGCTCTGTGTTACAGCAGGTGTTCTTCCCAGCTCTGTGTTACAGCAGGTGTTGTTCCCAGCTCTGTGTTACAGCAGGTGTTCTTCCCAGCTCTGTGTTACAGCAGGTGTTGTTCCCAGCTCTGTGTTACAGCAGGTGTTCTTCCCAGCTCTGTGTTACAGCAGGTGTTCTTCCCAGCTCTGTGTTACAGCAGGTGTTCTTCCCAGCTCTGTGTTACAGCAGGTGTTCTTCCCAGCTCTGTGTTACAGCAGGTGTTCTTCCCAGCTCTGTGTTACAGCAGGTGTTCTTCCCAGCTCTGTGTTACAGCAGGTGTTCTTCCCAGCTCTGTGTTACAGCAGGTGTTCTTCCCAGCTCTGTGTTACAGCAGGTGTTCTTCCCAGCTCTGTGTTACAGCAGGTGTTCTTCCCAGCTCTGTGTTACAGCAGGTGTTCTTCCCAGCTCTGTGTTACAGCAGGTGTTCTTCCCAGCTCTGTGTTACAGCAGGTGTTCTTCCCAGCTCTGTGTTACAGCAGGTGTTCTTCCCAGCTCTGTTTTACAGCAGGTGTTCTTCCCAGCTCTGTGTTGCAGCAGGTGTTGTTCCCAGCTCTGTGTTACAGCAGGTGTTCTTCCCAGCTCTGTGTTACAGCAGGTGTTGTTCCCAGCTCTGTGTTACAGCAGGTGTTCTTCCCAGCTCTGTGTTACAGCAGGTGTTCTTCCCAGCTCTGTGTTACAGCAGGTGTTCTTCCCAGCTCTGTGTTACAGCAGGTGTTCTTCCCAGCTCTGTGTTACAGCAGGTGTTCTTCCCAGCTCTGTTTTACAGCAGGTGTTCTTCCCAGCTCTGTGTTGCAGCAGGTGTTGTTCCCAGCTCTGTGTTACAGCAGGTGTTCTTCCCAGCTCTGTGTTACAGCAGGTGTTCTTCCCAGCTCTGTGTTGCAGCAGGTGTTGTTCCCAGCTCTGTGTTACAGCAGGTGTTCTTCCCAGCTCTGTGTTACAGCAGGTGTTCTTCCCAGCTCTGTGTTACAGCAGGTGTTCTTCCCAGCTCTGTTTTACAGCAGGTGTTCTTCCCAGCTCTGTGTTGCAGCAGGTGTTGTTCCCAGCTCTGTGTTACAGCAGGTGTTCTTCCCAGCTTATTTGTGATGTTGTTATTTAAGGTTGTGATTTACTGGTTACCTGTTAACTCGGCTATTATAATTCACTTTAAATAATTCTCCCTCATAAGGGAATGAGGCGGACTGTGCATGTTGACTGTGCATGTTGACTGTGCATGTTGACTGTGCATGTTGACTGTGCATGTTGACTGTGCATGTTGACTGTGCATGTTGACTGTGCATGTTGACTGTGCATGTTGACTGTGCATTTTGACTGTGCATGTTGACTGTGCATGTTGACTGTGCATGACTGAAGCGTCAATTATCATGTGGCCTAAGTAAGATTAAGATCATTGTTTATTTGCCTCGTGTTAGATGATTGAGAAAATAAGATCCATGTTTTCTAATCTGATTGGCTCTTCTGTTTATGGTGAGATCTGTCAGGGAGTGTTAGGAGCTCATTCTAGTGTGAAATATGACAAGAACTGCCAGCGTACTCTATGAGTTTTGACATGAGCTGAGCAAAGTATTTTATGACATGAGCTGCTTAATGGAGTCTATAACATGAGCTAGCCCAACCACTTGGGCACATCTTCACATTAAACATTTCCTTATATATATTGTCGGGGTTTCACGGTGTTCTCGTTAGAGAAGGGTAAAACAACAGTAGACTGGATCTCCTTTCCAGGTGGTTGCTCCAACAATAACCCTTACTCACCGTCGTTCGGCGGGTCTTCCCTCAATCCTCTAGGCTCCACTGCTGGCCTCGGAGAGTAACCCCAGTCGGTCTCACAACCGGCCTTTATATTGTAAGATGAGTGGGGGCACAGATCGTTCCCTCAATCTGTGGCCCGCCCCGACACCGAACTCTTACACAGCCTTCAAGGTCGCCAACTGGTTTTTAGATGTCCAGTAACACTGCAGTGGTCAGGTGTATTGTGGCAAGAGCAAATTCCAGTTATATAGTATCAGGCAGGTCACTCTACTTTACATCATCACACGGTCACAAGATAAATGGAGGGGATGATATCAAACACCAAAGAGTTTTGGTATTTTACTTAAAAGACAACGAGAAATATATATGCATCAATGTATCAGGATTAATATATGACAATTGCTCCATTCATAGCGTAATAATCTGAAGCACACCGATATGGTACCTGGTTGGTTGATACCTGGTTGATGGGGTTCTGGGAGTTCTTCTACTCCCCAAGCCCGGCCCGAGGCCAGGCTCGACTTGTGAGAGTTTGATCCACCAGGCTGTTGCTTGGAGCGGCCCGCAGAGCCACATACCCACCACAGCCCGGCTGATCTGGGACTTCTCTTAGGAAACAGTCCAGTTTTCTCTTGAAGATGTCCACGGTTGTTCCGGCAATATTTCTTATAGTCGCTGGGAGGACGTTGAACAACCGCGGACCTCTGATGTTTATACAGTGTTCTCTGATTGTGCCTATGGCACCTCTGCTCTTCACTGGTTCAATCTTGCATTTTCTTCCATATCGTTCACTCCAGTACGTTGTTATTTTACTGTGTAGATTTGGGACCTGGCCCTCCAGTATTTTCCACGTGTATATTATTTGGTATCTCTCTCGTCTCCTTTCTAGAGAGTACATTTGGAGAGCTTTGAGACGATCCCAATAATTTAGGTGTTTTATCTCGTCTATGCGTGCCGTATATGTTCTCTGTATTCCCTCTATTTCAGCAATCTCTCCTGCTCTGAAGGGGGAAGTGAGTACTGAGCAGTATTCGAGACGGGACAACACAAGTGACTTGAAGAGTACAACCATTGTGATGGGATCCCTGGATTTGAAAGTTCTCGTAATCCATCCGATCATTTTTCTGGCTGATGCGATATTTGCTTGGTTATGCTCCCTAAACGTTAGATCGTCGGACATCATTATTCCCAAATCCTTGACATGCTGTTTTTCTACTATGGGAAGATTTGATTGTGTTTTGTACCCTGTATTATGTTTCAGATCCTCATTTTTGCCGTACCTGAGTACCTGAAATTTATCACTGTTAAACATCATATTATTTTCTGCTGCCCAATCGAAAACTTTGTTGACATCTGTTTGTAGTTTTTCAATGTCTTCAGCAGAGGTAATTTTCATGCTGATTTTTGTGTCATCTGCGAAGGATGACACGAAGCTGTGACGTGTATTTTTGTCTATATCAGATATGAGAATAAGGAACAGTAGCGGTGCAAGGACTGTACCTTGAGGTACAGAGCTTTTAACATCGCTTGGACTCGATTTTATCTGATTGACTGTTACTCTTTGTGTTCTGTTCGACAGGAAATTGAGTATCCAGCGTCCTACTTTTCCAGTTATTCCCATTGACCTCATTTTGTGAGCTATCACCCCATGGTCACATTTGTCGAAAGCCTTTGCAAAGTCTGTGTATACAACATCTGCATTTTGCTTTTCTTCTAGGGCTTCTGTGATTTTGTCATAGTGGTTGAGTAACTGTGACAGACAGGATCTTCCCGCTCTAAATCCATGTTGTCCTGGATTGTGCAATTCATTGTTTTCCATAAAACTAGAAATTTGATTCCTAATCACTCTTTCAAACACTTTTATTATGTGTGATGTTAGTGCAACTGGCCTATAATTTTTTGCCAAGGCTTTACTCCCCCCCTTGTGCAACGGAGCTATATCTGCAGATTTAAGTGCTGCTGGTATCTCCCCTGTATCCAGGCTCTTTCTCCATATTACGCTGAGTGCTCTCGCTACTGGTACTTTACATTTCTTTATGAATATTGAATTCCATGAGTCAGGCCCAGGGGCTGAGTGCATGGGCATATTGTCAATTTCTCTTTCAAAGTCTTCCGAGTTTGTGGTAATATCCGTTATATTATCTGCAGCTTGAATGTCATTCATAAAGAAGCTGTCTGGGTCATCAACTTTCATGTTGTTAATTGGTGTGCTAAACATAGCCTCATACTGGCTTCTTAGAATTTCACTAATCTCTTTGTTGTCCTCTGTGTACGTACCTTCATTTGTAATTAACGGTCCAATACTGGTCGAGGTTTTGGATTTTGATTTAGCGTATGTGAAAAAATATTTCGGATTTTTCCTTATCTCTTGTATAGCTCTCTGTTCCAATTCCATTTCCTCAGACTCATATGATCGCTTCAACGTTTGTTCGATTTCTTCGATCTCCCTGCTTAGGCTTATTTTCCTTGCTTGTGATAGTTGTGTCTGCCGAAGCATTTCCGTTATTTTTTTCCTTCTCCTGTACAGTCGTCTGCGTTCTCTTTCTAGAGTGTTCCTCTTTCTGCCCCTCCTCACCGGCACGTGCTTCAAGCAGACCTTGTAAGCTTCAGCTGTCAGTTGAGCTATTCCCTGTGTGGGAGTTTTGTCGCTTAAGACCGTCTCCCATTGAATGGTTGAAAGGTCTACATTTATTTTTTCCCAGTCAATCCTCTTATTGTTGAAATTGAATTGATTGAATATTCCTTCTCGCTTGTTGGGTCTCTTAGATCTACTACCGTTATTTATGCTAGTTCGCACTTCAATGAGCTTATGGTCTGAGTATGAAGTATCTGAGATTGTTATGTCTCTGATTAGTTCATCATTGTTTGTGAATAACAAGTCTAGTGTGTTTTTCGTTCCTAGTTGGTTCTGTAATCTGTTGATTGAGCGACCCTGCTATGATATTTGTGTTTGCCATTCTCCATCTTAGACTCGGTAAATTGAAATCTCCAAGGAAGATAATATCTGGAGCTGGGTTTGCTAGGTCATCAAGTATGTTCTCTATTTTGTGCATCTGCTCTGTGAATTCCTCAACCGTTGTATCTGGCGGTTTATATATTAAAATAATAATTAGGTTTAGTTTCTCTACCTTAATTCCAAGTACCTCTACCACCTCATTAGTTGAGTTTAGTAGTTCTGTGCATACCAGGTCCTCTTTAATATACAGACCTACTCCTCCATTTGACCTAGTTTTTCTATCACATCTGTATAAATTATAATTTGGAATCCAGATTTCACCATCCATGTAATCTTTTGTATGAGTTTCCGTGAATGCCCCAAATATGGAGTTTGACTCTAATAGGAGACCATTTATGAACTTGACTTTATTTCTTGACTTTGGCTTTAGACCTTGAATGTTTGCAAAAATGAATGATTGTCCATATTGTGTGTCACTTCTGGAAGGTTTTGGTGGTTCTCCCTCCTCTCTACCCTGACCCAGGGTGTGTTGTTGTGGCAATGGTTGTCCAGTTTTGGAAGTGATATTGGGGAGTGTGGTAGTCTCTGTGTAGTTGGGGGGTGTAGTATGTGTGGGCTTGATGACGAAATGTAGTCCAGTCTCGGGCATTTCCCCCTCTCCATCCGTACTCCTGCCACGTTTCTGCCTGTCTGTTTCTCCCTCTGTTTCTGCCTGCCTCTAAAAAATGTTCAGGGCTATTATATTGGACTTCCTCTCTTATATAGCGCTGTGTACCTCTGACGTGGAAATCGGGGCAATGAAGATCGTAGCATTTCCTCTCATTAACTGAGAGTTTGCATAGCTTAGGGTGAAAATATCTACACTCAGTATCAAAACGACATCTGCCTTTCCCTAACCAGTTCCGGCATTTCCGTGGGTGCATGAATGAGCATTCCGTGCCTCTGGGCCCATATCTGCACTGTCCTTTTGCATAATACCTGCAAATATTTTCATCTGTGATTGCATTATTCTTGTTTGTATCCGTGTACGACTTGGCTACCTCTGTGATTTTTGTTCCAACTTTCTCGTTTCTGCATTTATTCTCGGTATTACCCTTATCTTTCGCCTTGTTGCTTTCGTCTTTCTCATTCGTCTCATTTTTTATCTCCTTATTCATATCACCAGTTTGCTCTACAATATTGCCTTCATTTTTGTGTACCTCGACGCTATGTCCTTCTACATTGCTACTTTGACTCTCTAAATTCTCAATCCCTGGGTTGTGCTCAGAGTTCGTTGCTGTCTTTATATACTCTGCATATATTTCTGGTAGTTTTTGTGTGAATTGTAGCCTGTGTACTTCAGGAATGTCATTCATTAGTTTGGCAATGTTTTCCCACACCTGTCTGTCACTTTCACAGATCCAGTAGGTACCTTCCCGGTTTGCATATTGTGTAGGTAATCCTGTACAACTCAGGTGAAATCTTATGTTACAAATATTACATACAATGCCTACAACAGTCTTCCGAAGTGCCTTATGGCAGCCTCCACACACCTCCATGTTGGGTTTGTGATGTTATAATATTATATGCATATATTTATAATATTATATATATGTATATATAATATGTATACAGTATATTTATAATATTACATATGTTTATTTGTTAAAGTTTATGTGGGGGTACTTATCGCCTTGTGGAGAAAATATGGTCCTCTTGGGACCGTATAGTTGACCGTTGTTGTCCCAGGTCGGGGGCAGGATGTCACCGGTTGCCAGTTACTTGATTTATACACTGATTATTTGCCTGTATTTTCCTAAGGGAATTTCTGCTTTCTTCCGGCTTACAATGTTATTAACTTACTCTATTACTAGTTCCTAAACCTACTTGCCCATATTACAGTATATATTGCTGGTATATTATCACTGAGGGAGTATACTGTTACTGAGGGACTCCCTTACACTGTGTAGGCCTCGTGGCTGTGGTGTAAACACAAGTGTGATGCCTCCTCCACAACTTTACATTTATACTTTTTCTATGAACAATTCTCTAACACTATTCACTAATTTATATGTTATGTTACACGTTCCACTTCACTGTTCACCGTATCACTGCTCGCTATATTTGATATATATCGCTTTTGCCTGTACACATGAGCCTGGTGGCACTGGCTCACCACGTGGGACCACGTTTATTCTGTATTTAACTCAAAGTTCCATTTTAATTTCTGTATTCAACTTTCCTACGGGTCACTATGCACTGGGTGATCACTGTGGCCGTAATCCATAGTTGTAATCCTAAAAATCCCGGTTTATTCCAGTGTTTTCACGGAGCGCGACGACGACACGTCTTCCCCTAACCCCNATGGGGTTCTGGGAGCTCTTCTACTCCCAAGCCCGGCCCGAAGACAGGCTCGAATAGTGAGAGTTTGGTCCACCAGGCGTTGATGTGGCCCGCAGGCCCACAGTGGAGGCCCAATTACTGATACGAGTTGTCCACTGGCAGGACAGGAGTCATCTGTTGGGTCATCTCCCGCTGACACAACAACTGCACTTCCACCTGCACCGTGGACCTGATGCACGGAGTCATGGGCGTACATAATTTGGCACAGGGATTGTTTATTAACTATGAATATATATTTTCCTATGAGAGAAACGTGAGAGATGTAACCGTGTGTAAATAAGGAAACTTGTCTTGTGACACTGACATATTGCAGAAAAAATAGCATACATGTTTTAGAGACATGACTTATTAGTGACGTCCTCTAGGAAATCTTGAGATGATTTCGGGGCTTAGCGTCCCCGCGGCCCGGTCCTCGACCAGGCCTCCTTTTTGTTACACATCCCCAGGAAGCAGCCCGTAGCAGCTGTCTAACTCCCAGGTACCTATTTACTGCTAGATGAACAAGGCCATCATGGTGAAAGAAACTCTGCCCATTTGTTTCCGTCTCCACCGGGGATATAACCCGGAACCTAAGGACTACGAATACCGAGCGCTGTCCACTCAGCCGTCAGACCCCGGGCATAGTAAAGATGTTAAAAAAATTGCATTCTCCTAAAGAGTTCTGGAATATCGAAGAACCATTATTAATTGTGTGCTATTGATTTGGACAGGCAAGCTGTGGGTAGTTAAGTTACACTGAGCAAGGTAGTTACGGACGGTAGTTACCACGGAACCATAATAACTGTTGAAAGTTAACACTTTTAGTCAGAGTAGAATTATAATATTGGGTTTGGTACTAGCCATTAGCATGTCAAAGTTGAAGTAGCTTGTTATATAACAGAGTTTTTCCTAGCCTTATCTAGTAAATCATCATGAGTGTTATAAAAAAGTATTGATGTCAGTGCTAGATATTCAGTGCAGTATTGCTATAAAGTATTGATATCAGTGCTAGATATTCAGTGCAGTATTGCTATAAAGTATTGATGTCAGTGATATCATATTGCCTCCGCATTCCAATTAATACTTTTCTCTGCCCAAAAGATAACTGTAAAATATACATTTGGTATGAACGTACATTAATCGTTTACTAAATAATGATCAGTGACGTAAAGTCTGTATACAGTGTACTTGTTTATATCTAGTGCCACTGTTCTTCACCTCCGGCCACTGTTCTACTCCTCATCCGGCCATTGTTCTTCTCATCCGGCCACTGTTCTTCTCATCCGGCCACTGTTCTTCTCTTCCGGCCACTGTTCTTCTCCCCATCCGGCCACTGTTCTTCTCCTCATCCGGCCACTGTTCTTCTCCTCATCCGGCCACTGTTCTTCTCATCCGGCCACTGTTGTTCTCCTCATCCGGTCACTGTTCTTCTCACCGGCCACTGTTCTTCTCCTCATCCGGCCACTGTTCTTCTCCTCATCCGGCCACTGTTCTTCTCCTCATCCGGCCACTGTTCTTCTCCTTATCCGGCCACTGTTCTTCTCCTTATCCGGCCACTGTTCTTCTCCTCATCCAGCCACTGTTCTTCTCCTCATCCGGCCACTGTTCTTCTCATCCGGCCACTGTTCTTCTCCTCATCCGGCCATTGTTCTTCTCATCCGGCCACTGTTCTTCTCCTCATCCGGCCACTGTTCTTCTCCTCATCCGGCCATTGTTCTTCTCCTCATCCGGCCACTGTTCTTCCCCTCATCCGGCCACTGTTCTTCCCCTCATCCGGCCACTGTTCTTCTCATCCGGCCACTGTTCTTCTCCTCATCCGGCCATTGTTCTTCTCATCCGGCCACTGTTCTTTCCCTCATCCGGCCACTGTTATTCTCATCCGGCCACTGTTCTTCTCATCCGGCCACTGTTCTTCTCCTCATCCGGCCACTGTTCTTCTCCTTATCCGGCCACTGTTCTTCTCCTCATCCAGCCACTGTTCTTCTCCTCATCCGGCCACTGCTCTTCTCATCCGGCCACTGTTCTTCTCCTCATCCGGCCACTGTTCTTCTCCTCATCCGGCCATTGTTCTCCTCATCCGGCCACTGTTCTTCTCCTCATCCGGCCATTGTTCTCCTCATCCGGTCACTGTTCTTCTCCTCATCCGGCCACTGTTCATCTCCTCATCCGGCCACTGTTCTTCTCATCGGCCATTGTTCTTCTCATCCGGCCACTGTTCTTCTCATCCGGCCACTGTTCTTCTCCTCATCCGGCCACTGTTCTTCTCCTCATCCGGCCACTGTTCTTCTCCTCATCCGGCCACTGTTCTTCTCCTCATCCGGCCACTGTTCTTCTCCTTATCCGGCCACTGTTCTTCTCCTCATCCAGCCACTGTTCTTCTCCTCATCCGGTCACTGTTCTTCTCATCCGGCCACTGTTCTTCTCATCCGGCCACTGTTCTTCTCTTCATCCGGCCATTGTTCTTCTCATCCGGCCACTGTTCTTCTCATCCGGCCACTGTTCTTCTCCTCATCCGGCCATTGTTCTTCTCCTCATCCGGCCACTGTTCTTCCCCTCATCCGGCCACTGTTCTTCCCCTCATCCGGCCACTGTTCTTCTCATCCGGCCACTGTTCTTCTCATCCGGCCATTGTTCTTCTCATCCGGCCACTGTTCTTCTCATCCGGCCACTGTTCTTCCCCTCATCCGGCCACTGTTCTTCTCATCCGGCCACTGTTCTTCTCCTCATCCGGCCTCTGTTCTTCTCCTCATCCGGCCACTGTTCTTCTCCTTATCCGGCCACTGTTCTTCTCCTCATCCAGCCACTGTTCTTCTCCTCATCCGGCCACTGTTCTTCTCATCCGGCCACTGTTCTTCTCATCCGGCCACTGTTCTTCTCCTCATCCGGCCATTGTTCTTCTCATCCGGCCACTGTTCTTCTCCTCATCCGGCCACTGTTCTTCTCCTCATCCGGCCATTGTTCTTCTCCTCATCCGGCCACTGTTCTTCCCCTCATCCGGCCACTGTTCTTCCCCTCATCCGGCCACTGTTCTTCTCATCCGGCCACTGTTCTTCTCCTCATCCGGCCATTGTTCTTCTCATCCGGCCACTGTTCTTCTCATCCGGCCACTGTTCTTTCCCTCATCCGGCCACTGTTATTCTCATCCGGCCACTGTTCTTCTCATCCGGCCACTGTTCTTCTCCTCATCCGGCCACTGTTCTCCTTATCCGGCCACTGTTCTTCTCCTCATCCAGCCACTGTTCTTCTCCTCATCCGGCCACTGTTCTTCTCATCCGGCCACTGTTCTTCTCCTCATCCGGCCACTGTTCTTCTCCTCATCCGGCCATTGTTCTCCTCATCCGGCCACTGTTCTTCTCCTCATCCGGCCATTGTTCTCCTCATCCGGTCACTGTTCTTCTCCTCATCCGGCCACTGTTCATCTCCTCATCCGGCCACTGTTCTTCTCATCTGGCCATTGTTCTTCTCATCCGGCCACTGTTCTTCTCATCCGGCCACTGTTCTTCTCCTCATCCGGCCACTGTTCTTCTCCTCATCCGGCCACTGTTCTTCTCCTCATCCGGCCACTGTTCTTCTCCTCATCCGGCCACTGTTCTTCTCCTTATCCGCCCACTGTTCTCCTCATCCAGCCACTGTTCTTCTCCTCATCCGGTCACTGTTCTTCTCATCCGGCCACTGTTCTTCTCATCCGGCCACTGTTCTTCTCTTCATCCGGCCATTGTTCTTCTCATCCGGCCACTGTTCTTCTCCTCATCCGGCCATTGTTCTTCTCCTCATCCGGCCACTGTTCTTCCCCTCATCCGGCCACTGTTCTTCCCCTCATCCGGCCACTGTTCTTCTCATCCGGCCACTGTTCTTCTCATCCGGCCATTGTTCTTCTCATCCGGCCACTGTTCTTCTCATCCGGCCACTGTTCTTCCCCTCATCCGGCCACTGTTATTCTCATCCGGCCACTGTTCTTCTCATCCGGCCACTGTTCTTCTCCTCATCCGGCCACTGTTCTTCTCCTTATCCGGCCACTGTTCTTCTCCTCATCCAGCCACTGTTCTTCTCCTCATCCGGCCACTGTTCTTCTCATCCGCCACTGTTCTTCTCCTCATCCGGCCACTGTTCTCCTCATCCGGCCACTGTTCTTCTCCTCATCCGGCCACTGTTCTTCTCCTCATCCGGCCATTGTTCTCCTCATCCGGTCACTGTTCTTCTCCTCATCCGGCCACTGTTCATCTCCTCATCCGGCCACTGTTCTTCTCATCTGGCCATTGTTCTTCTCATCCGGCCACTGTTCTTCTCATACGGCCACTGTTCTTCTCCTCATCCGGCCACTGGTCTCGCTCTGTGTTACAGCAGGTGTTCTTCCCAGCTCTGTGTTACAGCAGGTGTTCTTCCCAGCTCTGTGTTACAGCAGGTGTTCTTCCCAGCTCTGTGTTACAGCAGATGTTCTTCCCAGCTCTGTGTTACAGCAGGTGTTCTTCCCAGCTCTGTGTTACAGCAGGTGTTCTTCCCAGCTCTGTATTACAGCAGGTGTTCTTCCCAGCTCTGTGTTACAGCAGGTGTTCTTCCCAGCTCTGTGTTACAGCAGGTGTTCTTCCCAGCTCTGTGTTACAGCAGGTGTTCTTCCCAGCTCTGTGTTACAGCAGGTGTTCTTCCCAGCTCTGTGTTACAGCAGGTGTTCTTCCCAGCTCTGTGTTACAGCAGGTGTTCTTCCCAGCTCTGTGTTACAGCAGGTGTTCTTCCCAGCTCTGTTTACAGCAGGTGTTCTTCCCAGCTCTGTGTTACAGCAGGTGTTCTTCCCAGCTCTGTGTTACAGCAGGTGTTCTTCCCAGCTCTGTGTTGCAGCAGGTGTTGTTCCCAGCTCTGTGTTACAGCATGTGTTCTTCCCAGCTCTGTGTTACAGCAGGTGTTCTTCCCAGCTCTGTGTTGCAGCAGGTTTGTTCCCAGCTCTGTGTTACAGCATGTGTTCTTCCCAGCTCTGTGTTACAGCAGGTGTTGTTCCCAGCTCTGTGTTACAGCAGGTGTTCTTCCCAGCTTATTTGTGATGTTGTTATTTAAGGTTGTGATTTACTGGTTACCTGTTAACTCGGCTATTATAATTCACTTTAAATAATTCTCCCTCATAAGGGAATGAGGCGGACTGTGCATGTTGACTGTGCATGTTGACTGTGCATGTTGACTGTGCATGTTGACTGTGCATTTTGACTGTGCATGTTGACTGTGCATGTTGACTGTACATGTTGACTGTGCATGACTGAAGCGTCATTATCATGTGGTCTAAGTAAGATTAAGAACATTGTGTATTTGCCTCGTGTTAGATCATTGAGAAATAAGATCCATGTTTTCTAATCTGATTGGCTCTTCTGTTTATAGTGAGATCTGTCAGGGAGTGTTAGGAGCTCATTCTAGTGTGAAATATGACAAGAACTGCCAGCGTACTCTATGAGTTTTGACATGAGCTGAGCAAAGTATTTTATGACATGAGCTGCTTAATGGAGTCTATAACATGAGCTAGCCCAACCACTTGGGCACATCTTCACACATATGCACATTAAACATTCCTTATATATATATATATATATATATATATATATATATATATATATATATATTATATATATATATATTTATATATATATATATATATTATTATATATATATAATATATATATATATATATATATATATATATGCGAACAAGCCTGATAAATTCAATATATATATATATATATATATATATATATATATATATATATATATATATATATATATATTAGTAAATGAGCGACTGGTAGTCATGCTTCGAACCTCACACTCTACTATGGGCATGGCTGCAAACTCCGAATGCACACATGATCCATCAGACTGTTGGCGTAAGTTTTTGTTCAGACAATTGTTTACTGCTGGTGGGAAAGATGGCGAGGAGATAGACATCGGAACACAAACTCACACAGGCTGTGTTTGTCAGTTAATTACCAAGCTCCCTGCCGTCTTGACCAGGGTAGGTGAGACTTAGCGTCACTTGTCAGTCAGGTATCAACCTGTCAGTTACCTGTCAGTCACTTGTCAGTCACTTGTCAGTCACTTGTCAGTCTAGTGTCAGTCGAGCAACGGATTAATCTGTGGTGCTTCAGGATGACTTAGAAATTAAGTATCAACAAACGTTATTTACAAAATGCATATATATGCTTTCATATATGCATTAGGAAAGTTCACGGTGCCTTCAGAGGAAGTAAAATGTGAAGTGGTATCTACAACAGCAATAACAGCGCAAATAGCAGCAGCAGCAGCAACAGCAGCAGCCACATCAGCAGCAGCAGCAGCAGCAGCAGCAGCCACAGCAGCAGCAGCAGCAGCAGCCACAGCAGCAGCAGCAGCAGCAGCAGCAGCAGCAGCCACAGCAGCAGCAGCAGCAGCAGCAGCAGCAGCAGCAGCAGCAGCCACAGCAGCAGCAGCAGCAGCAGCAGCAGCAGCAGTAGCAGCAGTAGCAGCAGCAGCAGCCACAGCAGCAGCAGCAGCAGCAGCAGCAGCAGCAGTAGCAGCCACAGCAGCAGCAGCAGCAGCAGCAGCAGCAGCAGCCACAGCAGCAGCAGCAGCAGCAGCAGCAGCAGCAGCAGCAGCCACAGCAGCAGCAGCAGCAGCAGCAGCAGCAGTAGCAGCAGCAGCAGCAGCAGCAGCCACAGCAGCAGCAGCCGCAGCAGCAGCAGCAGCAGCAGCAGTAGCAGCAGCAGCGCAGCAGCAGCCACACAGCAGCAGCAGCCGCAGCAGCAGCAGCAGCAGCAGCAGCAGCAGCAGCAGCAGCCACAGCAGCAGCAGCAGCAGCAACAGCAGCAGCCACATCAGCAGCAGCAGCAGCAGCAGCAGCAGCAGCAGCACAGCAGCAGCAGTAGCAGCAGCAGCAGCATCAACAGCAGCAGCCACATCAGCAGCAGCAGCAGCAGCAGCAGCCGCAGCAGCAGCAGCAGCAGCAGCAGTAGCAGCAGCAGCAGCCGCAGCAGCAGCAGCAGCAGCAGCAGCAGTAGCAGCAGCAGCAGCCGCAGCAGCAGCAGCAGCAGCAGCAGCAGCAGCCACAGCAGCAGCAGCAGCAGCAGCCGCAGCAGCAGCAGCAGCCGCAGCAGCAGCCACGCTAACAGTCACAGACGCAGCTGCAACAACAGAAGCGGCAGGAACACTAACATCAACAGCACAGAGACAACGAGAGCAGCAACAGGAGAAGCAGCAGCAGTGTTCTTAGCCATCTCTTCAGCAGCAACGGTAAAGTAGGTCAGACGTGTTCTTCCTCACCCCAGCAACACCTTCCTCACCCCAGCAACACCTTCCTCACCCCAGCAACACCTTCCTCACCCCAGCAACACCTTCCTCACCCCAGCAACACCTTCCTCACCACCAGCAACACCTTCCTCACCCCAGCAACACCTTCCTCACCCCAGCAACACCTTCCTCACCCCAGCAACACCTTCCTCACCCNATCCTGGAGTATGTAGCCCAGCATGGAATCCATATCTAGTCAAGGATAAGACTAAACTGGAAAAGGTTCAAAGGTTTGCCACCAGACTAGTACCCGAGCTGAGAGGCATGAGCTACGAGGAGAGAGTACGGGAATTAAACCTCACTTTGCTGGAAGAGAAGAGTTAGGGGGGACATGATCACTACATTAAAGATTCTGAAGGGAATTGATAGGGTAGATAAAGACAGGCTATTTAACACAAGGGGCACACGCACAAGGGGACACAGGTGGAAACTGAGTGCTCAAATGAGCCACAGAGATATTAGAAAGAACTTTTTTAGTGTCAGAGTGGTTGACAAATGGAATGCATTAGGAAGTGATGTGGTGGAGGATGACTCCATTCACAGTTTCAAGTGTAGATATGATAGAGCCCAATAGGCTCAGGAATCTGTACATCTGTTGATTGACGGTTGAGAGGCGGGACCAAAGAGCCAGAGCTCAACCCCCGCAAACACAACTAGGTGAGTACACACACATACACACAAATTTTCGGCATTTCGAAACTTGTGCAAGGAATCATTCAGAACTTTGTATACCATATATGTCAGACAAATCCTTGAGTATGTAGCTCCAGCACGGAGTCCATATCTAGTCAAGGATAAGACTAATCTGGAATAGGTTCAAAGGTTTGCCACCAGACTAGTACCCGAGCTGAGAGGTATGAGCTACGAGGAGAGACTACGGGAATTAAAACTCAAGCCGCACGATGGAAGATAGAAGAGTTAGGGAGACATGATCACCACATACAAGAGTCTCAGAGGAATTGATAGGGTAGATAAAGACAGGCTATTTAACACAAGGGGCACACACACACACTAGGGGACACAGGTGGAATCTGAGTGCCCAAATGAGCCACCGAGATATTAGAAAGAACTTTTTCAGTGTCAGAGTGGTTGACAAATGGTTGACAACTGGACAAATGGAAATCGGCTGCTGGGATCGGACCCCGGTCCCCAGGTCCACAAGTCTAGAGCGCTGTTCACTCAGCCATCAGCTCCAGCCACTATGTGTGTTTACTCACCTATTTGTGCTTGCGGGGGTTGAGCTCTGGCTCTTTGGTCCCGCCTCTCAACTGTCAATCAACAGGTGTACAGGTTCCTGAGCCTATTGGGCTCTATCATATCTACACATGAAACTGTGTATGGAGTCAGCCTCCACCACATCACTGCCTAATGCATTCCATCTGTTAAGTACTCTGGTCCAGAGAAAATCTTTGTAATGTCTCTGTGGCTCATTTGGGTACTAAGTTTCTACCTGTGTCCCCTTGTTCGTGTCCCACCCGTGCTAAATAGTATTTCTTTGTCCACCCTGTCAATTTTCCTAAGAATTTTGTTGGTGGTGATCATGTCTTCCCTAACTCTTCTGTCTTCCAGGGATGTGAGGTTTAGCTCCGGCAACCTTTCATCATAGCTCATGCCTCTTGGTTCTGGGACTAATCTGGTAGTATACTCTAAATCATCTGTTGTTTGTGGTTACGTAACTGGGAGAAGCTTCATCTTCCCGCTCTAAATCCATGTTGGCCTGGGTTATGGAAGTCATTTGTCTCCATAAAACTGTAAATCTTACTTTTTATTATGAGGGACATTAGTGCGACAGGTCTGTAATTCCTAGCCAATGCTTTGCTCCCTTGTGTAGAGGAGCTTTATCTGCTGATTTAAGGTCTTACTGGTATATTTCCTGGGTCGAAGCTATTCCTCCACTCTATACTGTGGAGTATAGAGTGCCAGTAATACAGGCACTCAGTACAGAGTGCCTGCATAACTGGCACTTTGCCTGCATTTTTTTATATTGAATTCCATGAGTCTGGACCTGGGGCCGTGTGTATGGGCTTGTTGTCAATTCCTCTTTCAAAATCTGTAGAGTTCGCAGTGATATCAGTTATATTTTTAGGGGATTGGATATGAAGCATAAAGAAGCTGTCCAGATCTCCCTCTTTCATGCACAATCGGAAAACCCTGTATAAACATCAGAGGTCCGCGGCTGTTCAACACCCTCCCAGCGAGCATAAGAAATACTGCCGGAACAACCGTGGACATCTTCAAGAGAAAACTAGATTGTTTCCTCCAAGGAGTGTGCCGAACCAACCGGGCTGTGGTAGGTATGTGGGCCTGCGGGCCGCTCCAAGCAACAGCGTGGTGGACCAAACTCTCACAAGTCAAGTCTGGCCTCGGGCCGGGCTTGGGGAGTAGTACAACTCCCAGAACCCCATCAACCAGGTATGCTATTTATTGGAGTGTATTGGAGTGCATGTCCTCATACTGTTTTTTTAGGATTTCACTAGTGTCTTTGTCATTCTCTGTGGAAGTACCTTCACTTGTATGAATAGGTCCAATACTGGCAGTGGTTTTTACTGTCGATTTCGCATATGTGAAGAAATATTTTGGGTATTTCTTTATCTCTTATATTGCTTTGTGTTCTAAATGCATTTCTTCAATCTGATAAGAATGCTTCAGTCTCTGCTCTATTTGTCAATCTCCATGTTTAAATTATTCCTTCTATGTTCGGATAGTCGTGTCTGCTTAAGTATTTCCGTTATTTTTGTCCTTTTTGTAGTGTCGTCCGCGTACTCTACGTTGGACCTCTTTCTGAATTTCCTCAAAGGAACATGTTTCAGACAGACTTCATATGCTTCGGAAGTCAGTTGTTCTATTCCTTGTGTAGGATTTGTATTACTTAGAACATTTTCCCATTGAAAGTTTCTAAGTTCACTGTTTATTTTTCCCCAGTCTATCATTTTATTATTACAATTTAATTGACTGAATAACCCCTCTTGCTTGATCAACGTTTTAGGTCTATTCTGAGTATTGATGATAGTTTGCACTTCAATGAGCTTGTGATCTGAGTATGTGGTATCTGAGATCGTAATGCCCCTGATTATGTCTTCATTGTTTGTAAAGACCAGATCTATAATATTTTCGTTCCTTGTTAGGTCTGTTGTCTGCTGGTTGAGTGAAAATTTATCACAGAATCTAAGCAGTTCTCTAATCTGTGGTTGGCTGTGTCACGATAGATGTCTTGGTATAATATTATTGTTTGCTATTCTCCATCTTATACAGGGCAAGTTGAAGTCTCCTTGGAAGGTAAAATCACGTATTAGGTCTGCCAGATTGTTGAGGCTATTCTCTATTTTGTGTGTTCTGTGAATTCCTCAGCTGTTGCATCTGGTGGTTTGTATATTAGAATAATAACTAATCGTAGCTACTAATGGTGTTACTGGTAGTTACTGTGGGAAGTAGATGTGACCTTGGGGTACATGGCCTGTGACATGCACACAAGTCAAGCCCGGCCCGAGGCCAGGCTTGACTTGTGATAACTTGGTCCAACAGGCTGTTGCTTGAAGCGGCCGCAGGTCCACATATCCACTACAGCCCGGTTGGTCCGGCACGTCTTGCAAGAACTTATCTAAATATTTCTTGGATACCCCACCTTTGTTCTGGCAATATTTATAATGCTTGTTGTGGACCTCTGATATTGAGACAGTGTTCTCTGACTGTGCCTATGGCACCTCTATTCCTCACTGGTTCAATTCTGCATTTCCTTCCGTATCTTTCACTCCAGTATGATGTTATTCTAATGTGTAAGTTTGGGACTTAAACTTCTAGTATATTCCATGTATATATTATTTGATACCTCTCTCGTCTCCTTTCAAAGAGTACATTTCGAAAGGCTTTGAGACGGTCCCAATAATTTAGATGTTTTATCGTCTCTATGCGTGCCGTATATATTCTCTCTATTCTCTATAATTTAGAGCTCCTGCTCTGAAAGGGGAAGTGAGTACCGAGCAATACTCAAGACGTTTTCATAATCCTTCCTATCATTTTCCTGGCCGCTGCTATATTTGCTCGGTTATTCACAGATCTTTTACATGTTGCTTTCCTTCTATAAGTCCGATTGTGTCCTGAACCCTGTATATTGTAAGCTGTAAGCCTGTAAGCTGTAAGTCTGTAAGCCTGTAAGCTGTAAGTCTGTAAGCCTGTAAGTCTGTAAGCCTATATGCTGTAAGACTCGTGAGCAGCAGAATATAGACTAAAGACCTCAGCTTCTATTCTGGTCGGAGGCTCTTTTATTATTTTTATGCAAAGGAAATTAGTTATATTGCTGCACTTAGGAAATTATTCAACCTAATGGCGGGTTCTGTGTTTCTGGAGGCAACAAGCTTTCTAAACCCTTAAATCGCCCTAATTTCTCAGCACAATATTGGGCAGTTAGGATGTAATATCTTTAGATGGATATAATACACACAAGTGAACCAGAACTTATAGTGTAGTTTCATGTGTTAGATTACCAGCTAAAGTTTGTAAATGCTCTGCCAGTCTTTGGAAAAGCTTTGCCATGTTACCAAACTTTGAGAAATGGTAGAGTGGCTAAAACATTAAAACAAAAAGAGTCCCTTTTAAAAGTAGGTGTATAATAAGTCCTGTGAAGCACAGCTCTGTAAAGGTTTACACTAGTATGGTGTAATGTTCTCAGCTCTAAGTTTCACCACAAAATATAATTCTTCAATTTTCCATTTTGTTTCTGCAAATAGAGAGTAACTAATAAAAAGAAAATCGAATAAAACGTCCTTCTTTCCTTGTGTAGAATTTTAAATAAATTAAGATTCTGATAAGTTTCTGAAATTTGAATAAGGATTTTCACATAATTTCAAGTTTGCTTTTCCTATTGAATTCAATGAAAACAAAATAAAAATAGATAAATGATCACATATACAGAAAATGTCTCAAGATTAATATCTTTAATAAATATATTTGATAGCCAGAAAGCTGTAAAATCAGGTTATTTATTGAGATTTATTGGCAAAGCCCAATTACCTATATTTTTATAGCAAAAAATTATCTACATTATAGAGAATGTGTTTTCTTTTAAAGGAGGGAGATCTTTTACGTTCTTTGGTAAGATTTGACTACGTTTTGTACGTGGTTTCCGTTTTTATATTTCACTTTTTTCCGTAGCACAGGAGCTGGAACTTTGCCTCATTAATACCATATATATTCTGTGGCCCATTGAAAGATCTGATTTACATCAGTTTGGAGGTTTGCCGTGTTGTCTACTCATACAAATCCTAGTGTCATCTACAAAGGATGATACAGTACTATAGTTTGTGTCTTTGTCTGTGTCCGATATGAGGATGAGAAAGACTGTTTGAAGCATGCACAGTACCATGAGGGACTGAACTCTTCACGATTGATGGTGAAGAGGGGCTACTTTCACCAACCTTTTAAGATGACACATGAGGGCATGTGACAGTCATAGGTTGGTCAGCCTAAGCCACATTGGTCCCCCCTTAAAATATCGATTTTCATTAAGTCTTAGTTCTGGGATTTGTTTTAGCTAGTGTGTCTGAAAAATGTTTTCATCTCTTTATTGAATTACTTTTTTGAGACATAGAATAGATAGAGGGAGAAGGTTAGGAGGGGAACAAGAGAGGATAGTGAAAGAGCGGGAGGGGGGGGGGTGAAGTGAGACACGCTGAGAACCCTATGATATAAGCAGGATTTACGGCAGATGATTGGAAGCTGTCGTCTATGTGTCCGGCCAACTACTCCTCAATAAAACCTCGCTAAATGTAGTGCAAGTTAAAATTCAGGCATAAATATGACCTCCAAAACCACTTCTTCAACCAGATGTGATTCCTCCAACAGATCTTTAACTAGGAATCCTAGTTAGAGATAGGACACCAAGGACATTGATTCAAGAAATCTCCTCATGGTAGTCTCAAAGTAGATTACTTGTGTAGTTAATAATAACCCAACGAACCAACTCACGTGTGATACCAGGTGACACAGACCTTATCACGTGGATGTGATGCCAACATCAAACATATATCAGATGTCACCCCATCCCAACAGGATTTTGAACAAGCCATAGACAGTATGCCTATGCACTCTGCACCAAGGCAGTAGAGATAGCATCACTCCTAAAGAAGGAAATAAGGCAGAGGCAAAAAATTACAGACCTATAGCACTAACATCGCACATCATAAAAATCTTTGAGAGAGTGCTAGGAAGCAAGATCACAAAATACATTGAATCACAGCATCTCCATATCCCCGGACAACAGAGGTTCAGAACAGGGCGTTCTTGCTTGTCGCAGTTGCTGGACCACTATGATATGGCATTAGATGCTATGGAAGACAAACAAAACGCTGATGTAATTTATACAGATTTCGCAAAAGCTTTTGATAAATGTGACCATAGTGTTATTGCACATAAAATGCGTGCAAAAGGAAATACCGGAAAAATAGGCAGATGAATCTACAATTTCCTGACTAACAGAACCCAATGTGTAATAGTCAACAAAAAAATCCGGTCCATCAACCGTGAAGAGCTCAGTCCCCCAGGGTACTGTGCTTGCTCCAGTACTTTTCTCATCCTCATATCGGACATAGACAAGAACACAACCTATAGCACTGTATCATCCTTTGCAGATGACACTAGGAGCTTCATGAGAGTAGGCAACATAGAGGACACGGCAAACCTCCAATCAGATGTAGATCAGGTCTTTCAATGAGCTACAAAATATAATATGGTATTTAATGAAAATAAGTTCCAGCTCATGCGCTACGGAAAAAATATAATATAAAAACGGAAACTACGTACAAGACGCAGTCAAATTATAGCATAGAATGAAAAGGCAATGTAAAGGATTTGGGTGTACTGATGTCGGAAGACCTTACCTTTAAAGAACACAATAAAGTAGCCGTCACAACTGCACGAAAAATGATAGGTTGGATAACAAGAACTTTTCACACTGGAGATGCTATACCGATGATGATACTTTTCAAAACGCTAGTGCTCTCTAGAGTGGAGTACTGCTGCACAATGACAGCCCCTTTCAAAGCTGGAGAAATTGCTAACCTGGAGAGCGTGCAGAGATCCTTTACTGCTGGAATCCACTCAGTAAAACATCTAAACTATTGAGACCGACTTAAATGCCAAAATCTGTATTCTCTTGAGCGCAGGCGGGAAAGATACATAATAATTTGCACGTGGAAATGTAGAGGGGCTGGTCCCAAACGTGAACACAGAAATAACACCACATGAGACCAGGAGGCATGGCAGGATGTGCAGAATACCCCCGTTGAAGAGCAGAGGTGCAACAGGTACTCTGAGAGAGAACTATCAACATCAGCGGCCCGAGACTGTTCTACACGCTTCCACTACACATAAGGGACATAACTGGCCGACCCCTCACAGTGTTCAAGAGAGAACTATCAACATCAGAGGCCCGAGACTGTTCAACACGCTTCCACTACACATAAGGGACATAACTGGCCGACCCCTCACAGTGTTCAAGAGAGAACTATCAACATCAGAGGCCCGAGACTGTTCAACACGCTTCCACTACACA
This sequence comes from Procambarus virginalis, assembly GCA_020271785.1. Taxonomy (NCBI): domain Eukaryota; kingdom Metazoa; phylum Arthropoda; class Malacostraca; order Decapoda; family Cambaridae; genus Procambarus; species Procambarus virginalis. Next base: position 20,341,832 of record WNGS01166226.1, on the reverse strand, counting down.
TAAGGGACATAACTGGCCGACCCCTCACAGTGTTCAAGAGAGAACTTGATAAACACCTCCAAAGGATACCTGATCAACCAGGCTGTGACTCATACGTCAGGCTACGAGCAGCCGCGTCCAACAGCCTGGTTGACCAGTCCAGCAACCAGGACTCCTGGTTGACCAGTCCAGCAACCAGGACGCCTGGTTGACCAGTCCAGCAACCAGGACGCCTGGTTGACCAGTCCAGCAACCAGGAGGCCTGGTCGAAGTTCTCGGGGACGCTAAGCACCGAAATCATCACAAGGTAACCTCAAGGTAGGTGAAAAGAGGCATCAGATGTAGGGAAACCTACCAAAAACGTACCTCGTCCTGTACGAGAACTGAACCCGGGACCATATACTGTTTATCTTGACAGATCCTACACTCAGATTTGTTATTCAAAATAAACACATATACGAAATTTAATTAAATATGTCACCTTATAAATTAAAATTACAAATACACAATTCATCTTGAATAATGATCAAATACAATGACTTAATTGGGATAATAAAGAACACTGTTGCCACATTGTCCTTCATTATATTCCGTCCAAGATGTATAATGTGCTCATTATCCCTTGTCTGATGTCAAATATATTTAAATATTCATGTAATATTGTCTTGCTCATTCGCACTAAGATACGTTTTTAAAGAGCAACACTGCAAGATGCAACACGGTACACTGGAGCTCTGATGATTGGCAGAACACCTGTAACCAATATGAAGCACGCAATAACAGACCAGAGCTTAAGTTAGTTATGGAAAGGCTTCCCAACGTGCTCAGCAACAGCCCCGTTGATCAGCTCCAATAACAGAGGTTCCAGCAACAGTTCCGTTGATCCCCAAGAACCACAGATATTGACCCTCCGCCAAGAACCACAGATATTAACCCTCCCCCAAGAACCACAGATATTGACCCTTCGCCAAGAACCACAGATATTAACCCTCCGCCAAGAACCACAGATATTAACCCTCCCCCAAGAACCACAGATATTAACCCTCTGCCAAGAACCACAGATATTAACCCTCCCCCAAGAACCACAGATATTAACCCTCTGCCAAGAACCACAGATATTAACCCTCCGCCAAGAACCACAGATATTAACCCTCTGCCAAGAACCACAGATATTAACCCTCCCCCAAGAACCACAGATATTAACCCCCCCCCCAAGAACCACAGATATTAACCCTCCCCCAAGAACCACAGATATTGACCCTTCCCAAGAACCACAGATATTGACCCTCCCCCAAGAACCACAGATATTAACCCTTCCCAAGAACCACAGATATTAACCTTCCCCCAAGAACCACAGATATTAACCCTTCCCAAGAACCACAGATATTAACCCTTCCCAAGAACCACAGGTAATAACCTTGCAATTAATATTTCTGGATATTAACACCAAGGGAAAAAGTTCAGTATTACAACAAATACGATATTATACACAATTGCCAACATAGAAGATATAAAAAAAACATTCAAAGAAAACAAAGTTAATTTTATAATAAAAAAATGTAGTTATTGTCCTAGTGTGTATAAGTCACCACAGAGAATATATAACTGTCTTCAGCAGTTTAAACACCAACAAAATAAAATAAAAATAAAACAGCAAAGAACGGCACATCTAAAAGTTATCTTGCATCAATGTACGACACCAAAAGTATTCAAATGTGTTCAATACCGTTATACCAGGATCCCAGAAAGCAGTATAAATGAATATTCAGATGTAAATGACAGAATTGCCTAAAACCAGCAAATACCTTATTCTGCATTAGTCCCGAGGATCAACATTCCCGCGGCCCAGTCTCTGGCCAGGCTCTCGAATTTATTTTCACAATATATCAAATAGGCCTGGTCAGAGATCGGGCCGCGGGGGTCACTGATCCCTGGAACCACCTCAAGGTATCCTCTTAGGTACACCAGGTAGGGTTTGCACCTGACGCGGTATACTCCAGCAGGTGGGACAAGGAAATATACTCAAGAAGTGTTAGAAGTATCAGGGTGGACTGACAGCTGAGTGGACAGCGCTCGGCATTCGTAGTCCCGAGGTTCCGGGTTCGATTCCCCATGGAGGCGGAAACAAATGGGCAGAGTTTCATTCACCCTGATGCCCGTTCACCTAGCCGTAAATAGGTACCTGGGAGTTAGACAGCTGCTACGGGCTGCTTCCTGGGTGTGTGTAACAAAAAGGAGGCCTGGTCGAGGACCGGGCCGCGGGGACGCTAAGATAACATAAGATAATCGTATAATAATGACATCGTGGACAACGTGAGGTGTGAAGAACACTTGCCACCTGGTCACCACACTACCATTGTGGCATTAACAACCATCCAGCGACTGATAGGTCTTAAGCCCAACCCCAAACTATGAGGGATATACTTCAGGCAGTGTGTATATACGCCAGGTGGAGTTACGGGCTCACCATAGCCCGTGCTACTTAAACTTCTTGTTCCGAGTAGCTGAATCTAGAACAACAACACCACCCAGATGAAGTATATTCAAAACGAGGTATATACACTAGGAGAGACATATACACCTTAAAAAAATATATATCCAGGTAAATACGCAAGATTTTATATTTTACCGGTGGGCTCAAATGCGCCAGGACCACTCCACAAGAGCACACGAGAGAGGGAAAAGGTGTAGGCGGGAGCAACTGCCTTAAGAGAAAGTTTATATACGCCGTACGCCTCTACCACCGCCCTGTCAAGTGATAATACCTCCCACCTTTTGTCCACCAGCATTCAAAGGAGTGAGAGAAAAAAAATTGTGTGGATGGGATGCATGGAATAGGAGGGAACAGCAGAAGGAAAAAGTTTGGGACAGTAGAAATGTGTTTTCAAGCTTGGACTGTATATGATGCCTATTCCACAGTTAAGGGGAAGGGGGGAAGATAGAAAGATGCAATAAAACACGTTATAAATATGATATGGGGAAAGATGGAACAGAGAGGGCGAAAGGGAAGAAACACACACGAATGAGAAACAGCCTCAGGGTCAGCTGGAAATATAAATGTGAGAGATGGAGCACCGAGAGTGAGGAATGTGGACCCAGCAAAACTCTGATAAATGAGAGATGGGCGATAGTGCAGAAGGAAAGTGAGCACAGCACATATGAGGATAATAGGGAGGTACCAGTATTCAGACGGCTCAGTGGACAGGACGTGAGTTGGTGGGGTCGGACGAGACGTGAGTTGGTGGGGCTGGACAGGACGTGAGTTGGTGGGGTCGGACGGGACGTGAGTTGGTGGGGCCGGACAGGACGTGAGTTGGTGGGGTCGGACGGGACGTGAGTTGGTGGGGCCGGACAGGAGGTGAGTTGGTGGGGTCGGACGGGACGTGAGTTGGTGGGGCCGGACAGGAGGTGAGTTGGTGGGGCCGGACAGGACGTGAGTTGGTGGGGTCGGACAGGACGTGAGTTGGTGGGGTCGGACGGGACGTGAGTTGGTGTGGTCGGATAGAACGCGCGTTAGTGGACAGATTGATGTAGTGGTTCTATACTTGAAAATAGAGTTTCTGTTCATGGTCGTAGAGTTTCTGCTGTTGGACGCAGAGTTTCTGCTGTTGGACGCAGAATTTCTGCTGTTGGACGTAGAGTTTCGGCTGTTGGACGCAGAGTTTCTGCTGTTGGACGTAGAGTTTCGGCTGTTGGACGTAGAGTTTCTGCTGTTGGACGTATAATTTCGGCTGTTGGACGCAGAGATTCTGCTGTTGGACGTAGAGTTTCTGCTGTTGGACGTAGAGTTTCTGCTGTTGGACGTATAGTTTCTGCTGTTGGACGTATAGTTCTGCTGTTGGACGTAGAGTTTCTGCTGTTGGACGTAGAGTTTCTGCTGATGGACGTAGAGTTCTGCTGTTAGACGTAGAGTTTCTGCTGCTGGACGTAGAGTGTCTGCTGTTGGACGCAGAGTTTCTGCTGATGGACGTAGAGTGTCTGCATATTGATGTAGATGTTACACATTGAAGAGGCTTTCCTCTGGGGGGGACAGTGCCACAAGACAATGTCACTCAACACGACGCTGGGGGGGAGGACAGTGCCAGAAGACTGTGTCACTCAACACGACGTTGGGGGGGGACAGTGCCACAAGACAGTGTCACTCAACACGACGTTGGGGGGGGGGACAGTGCCACAAGACAATGTCACTCAACACGACGCTGGGGGGGGGACAGTGTCACAAGACAGTGTCACTCAACACGACGCTGGGGGGGGGACAGTGCCACAAGACAGTGTCACTCAACACGACGCTGGGGAGGAGGACAGTGCCACAAGACTGTGTCACTCAACACGACGCTGGGGGGGGGACAGTGCCACAAGACAGTGTCACTCAACACGACGTTGGGGGGGGACAGTGCCACAAGACAATGTCACTCAACACGACGCTGGAGGGGGGACAGTGCCACAAGACAGTGTCACTCAACACGACGCTGGGGGGGGGGACAGTGCCACAAGACAGTGTCACTCAACACGACGCTGGGGAGGGGGACAGTGCCACAAGACAGTGTCACACAACACGACGCTGGGGGGGAGGACAGTGCCACAAGACAGTGTCACACAACACGACGCTGGGGGGAGGACAGTGCCACAAGACAGTGTCACACAACACGACGCTGGGGGGGGACAGTGCCACAAGACAGTGTCACTCAACACGACGCTGGGGGGAGGACAGTGCCACAAGACAGTGTCACACAACACGACGCTGGGGGGGAACAGTGCCACAAGACAGTGTCACTCAACACGACGCTGGGGGGAGGACAGTGCCACAAGACAGTGTCACACAACACGACGCTGGGGGGGGGACAGTGCCACAAGACAGTGTCACTCAACACGACGCTGGGGGGGAGGACAGTGCCACAAGACAGTGTCACACAACACGACGCTGGGGGGGAACAGTGCCACAAGACAGTGTCACTCAACACGACGCTGGGGGGGAGGACAGTGCCACAAGACAGTGTCACACAACACGACGCTGGGGGGGGGACAGTGCCACAAGACAGTGTCACTCAACACGACGCTGGGGGGGGGGACAGTGTCACAAGACAGTGTCACTCAACATGGAGCAAGGAAGCAGTGCCGCAAAGCTTTAGGCCGGGATTTGGCACTGAAGATACTGGAGATATTACAACAGAGCTTCATCCCTCCCCCCTCGTGATGGTAACAAGTGCCAAGGCCTGATACCTAAACCTGGCTCTAGCAGACAGTGCCAACAAGTCATTATCTCTGAGCCTGGAACCGAGGAAGTGCCACAAGTCCAGACTGGCCCTGTATGCCAGACTGGTGCTGGCATACATGGCCATACAACATCCCTGAACCTACTGCCACCTGTGGATAAAGTCGAAGGTAGCAATATATAAGAGTTAGTAGATATAACATAAGTTGACTGAACAGTTTTATACACGCCATTTTCCTCACAGAAGACAAATTGTCAACTCCTGTTCAATTTGTTGCAATTGCAAGCGCTCAAAAATGTTCTTGATGTGACCATTCACATGTAAATTGCCGCATTTTAAGACGGCCATGGTTATTTTTCCTCTCTACACTGCAGAATATCAGATTTTATTGTGTGAGAATTGTCGGGGATTTTTCGGGGGGGGGTCTCTCTGCTTCACTGAGAAGTAGGTGGAGTTGCTTGATATTCCTCGCAAAACACATTAATTCACTTGCAAATATACATAAAACATTTATCAATATTGCACTGTCTCTCCATTATTAGCAGCAGGAAAAACTGTTTTTCACAGACTCAGACTCGAGATTACATGTGGAATATTTGGAGTTCTTCGACTCAGTTGTACCTGAAGCTAGATATCCGCCGGCCTGATCAGCATGGCTGTTGCTGGTCGCGGCTCAGACCACAGTAGATAAGTCATTAGGTGTAGAAACTTGTCTAGGCCCCGCTAGAACAACACAACCTTTGTTACGAAATTTATATATATATATATATATATATATATAAGTATATATATATTATATATATATATATATATATATATATATATACATGTGTATATATATATATATATATATAATATATATATATATATATATATATATATATATATTATATATATATATATATATATATAATATATATATATATATATATATATATATGCTCAACTTGCCTAAACACGCAAGAGTAGTTATTCAACTATAGAACACTTTCCCACCAGGAGACTCGAACCCTAGCCAGCACAGAAGCCTTCCAGCCACCGGCATGACAGGTAACGCCTTAACCCACTGCACCACGCTCAGGCCCTTAAAAGAGATGGTAATTTCGGGGCATTTCAACCCCTCAAACACCATCTCCCAAGAGCACCAGAGCAAGTGAGGGTCAAATTTACGTTTTTTCATCAAGTAGGTGCAGATTGTAAATCATAAACGTAAATCAAATTTACGTTTTTTGGGCATTGCATAGACACAGTGTCTACCCATATTCAACAGGGACTTGATGAAAAAACGTAAATTTGACCCCTCACTTGCTCTGGTGCTCTTGGGAGATGGTGGTTGAGGTGTTGAAATGCTCCGAAATTACCATCTCTTTTAAGGGTCTGAGCGTGGTGCAGTGGGTTAAGGCGTTACTGTCATGCCGGTGGCTGGAAGGCTTCTGTGCTGGCTAGGGTTCGAGTCTACTGGTGGGAAAGTGTTCTATAGTTGAATATATATATATATATATATATATATATATATTATATATATATATATATATATATATATATATATATATATGTCGTACCTAGTAGCCAGAACTCACTTTTTGGCCTACTATGCAAGGCCGATTGCCTAATAAGCCAAGTTTTCCTGAATTAATATATTTTCTCTAATTTTTTCTTATGAAATGATAAAGCTACCCATTTCATTATGTACGAGGTAAATTTTTTTATTGGAGTTAAAATTAACGTAGATATATGACCGAACCTAACCACCCTACCTAACCTAACCTAACCTATCTTTATAGGTTAGGTTAGGTTAGGTAGCCGAAAAAGTTAGGTTAGGTTAGGTTAGGTAGGTTAGGTAGTCGAAAACAATTAATTCATGAAAACTTGGCCTATTAAGCAAATCGGGCCATGCATAGTAGGCTGAGAACTGCGTTCTGGCTACTAGGTACGANTATGTAGTTCCAATCATTTACGACTTTGTGAGGTTACTCACTCTCAGAGCGCCTCCCTCCAGCACCACCAGGCAGTAGTCTTGTTTGCCCGCCGCCAGGAGCAGGAGGCGTCGGCGCGGTGTGTCTTGAGCCGTAAGCTGATCTCGGTCGAACTCCTGGCCTCCTGGAGGGAAGAGCCACGTACGACGAGCCGAAGAAGGAAGCTGAAAATGACCAAAAGAAGAATGTTAGTGTTACTGGCCAACAGAATGTTATGATATTATGACTAAACCTCTGCTTAATACCTGCTATGGGGTTCTGGGAGTTGTTCTACTCCCTAATCCCAGCTCGAGGCCAGGCTTTTTGTGAGAGTTTGGTCCACCAGGCTGTTGCTTAGAGCGGCCCGCAGGCCCACATACCCACCACAGCCCGTTGGTCCGGCACTCTTGAAGAAACTATCTAGTTTTCTCTTGAAGATGTCCACGGTTGTTCCGGCAATATTTCTTATGTACCGACTGATGATATAAACATATTTACGTGGCATTCTCCAAAAGGAAGAGACAATATCCTAACAGTGCAGTCTGCTCCCAATCTACTGATCCCGGGTTCGATTCTCGGCTAGGGAGAGATATTTAGGTGCATTTTTCATAAATCTGATGTTTCTGTACACCTTGCAGTAATAGGTAGCTGGGAGTTAGGCCGGTGTTGTGGGGTTACATCCTGGGAAGGGTAGGTCCTTCGTCTCTGGTGACGTCGCTCAGGCTAACAGCCTTCTGCCCAAGATATAATTATATTTTTTAATATAAATATTTAGAAGTAAACATAACCTCTCTCTGATTTCTTTCTCCAATCACTTGGAGATAGAAACTTTCTCCAGTCACTTTCTCGCTCATACATTGATCCAATTATCTAACTTCACTTCGCTACACAGGCATTTCCAGCTTGCATAACAATTAACTTAGACTGAATCTCAAATTATAATTAACTGCACCAATGTTTCACAGCATGCATGTATAATGAGTCTGTATGGACACTTGCTGCTACTTTATCCAGTACATCATGTAAGCAGCGGCATGTGAGATGTTTTGTTATGCGTTGAGAAGCCAATGAGTTGCTGCCCGACGATGGCTTGAACCGCCAGCGGTCCTTCTTGTGTTATTCAGGGATAATCGGTCCTTTGGAGTGCCCGACCAGGGGGCGAGTGGTCCATCGCGATGCCCGACCAGGGGGCAAGTGGTCCATCGCGGTGCCCGACCAGGGGGCAAGTGGTCCATCGCGGTGCCCGACCAGGGGGCAAGTGTCCATCGTGGTGCCCGACCACGGGGCAAGCGGTCCTTCGAGATGCCTGACCGCGGGGCAAGCCGTCCATCGTGATGCCCGACCACGGGCAAGTGGTCCATCGAGGTGCCCGACCACGGGGCAAGCCGTCCATCGTGATGCCCGACCAAGGGGCAAGCGGTCCTTCGAGGTGCCCCTTGACAGCTTCTCTTTACTGACCAGGGACGTTGGTACAACGCGTCGTCCACGTATGAAGCAGCTTAGATTAATGCCGTTAGTGTCGGCAGTGGTCAACCCTGGCTTATGACGACACGCCACGACTGCACGCTGGCTTCCCGCCTAACACACGACTAAACTACGACGTTGCTACAACATTTGAATAAGTTTTAACATCTAACAAGTTGTAACAACCAGTATAGCAAGTTGTAACAACGTTCTAATACGCCACTAAAACGTTATAACAAGATGTAACAGCTCTATTACAAGTTGTAACAAGCGCAAAATAGGGACAGTTACGTTGTGTTTTTCAGACTTATAGCCATATTCTACGCCCTGTTGGCTAGTTTACAGGATAGCTGCTTGATATCAAGGAACAATTGAGACCCAGCACGATGGCTTATGTCAATATAACTGATATCAACACGAGCATAGAAGACTTTGAAATGGAAATTGATGCAATCAGTCCCGGATCCTGACTCCAGGAATTCAATATTCACGAAGAAATGTAAAGTAGAACTGGAAAAAGTGTATAGAAAATGGGCAGTCTGTTCAAAGAGGTCTCTCCAAGTTCGAGGAGTCACTTGCCAAGAAATCGGAGGCAAAGAGACAGAGAAGGTAAGCCGGTAGCCAGGAAGACAGACCAGAATCGGACTTCGTTTGTGCTCAGTGTGGGATGGAGTGCCACTCTCGGATTGGCCTGGTTGATACCTGGTTGATACCTGGTTGATGGGGTTCTGGGAGTTCTTCTACTCCCCAAGCCCGCCCGAGGCCAGCTCGACTTGTGAGAGTTTGATCCACCAGGCTGTTGCTTGGAGCGGCCCGCAGAGCCACATACCCACCACAGCCCGGCTGATCTGGGACTTCTCTTAGGAAACAGTCCAGTTTTCTCTTGAAGATGTCCACGGTTGTTCCGGCAATATTTCTTATGCTTGCTGGGAGGACGTTGAACAACCGCGGACCTCTGATGTTTATACAGTGTTCTCTGATTGTGCCTATGGCACCTCTGCTCTTCACTGGTTCAATCTTGCATTTTCTTCCATATCGTTCACTCCAGTACGTTGTTATTTTACTGTGTAGATTTGGGACCTGGCCCTCCAGTATTTTCCACGTGTATATTATTTGGTATCTCTCTCGTCTCCTTTCTAGAGAGTACATTTGGAGAGCTTTGAGACGATCCCAATAATTTAGGTGTTTTATCTCGTCTATGCGTGCCGTATATGTTCTCTGTATTCCCTCTATTTCAGCAATCTCTCCTGCTCTGAAGGGGGAAGTGAGTACTGAGCAGTATTCGAGACGGGACAACACAAGTGACTTGAAGAGTACAACCATTGTGATGGGATCCCTGGATTTGAAAGTTCTCGTAATCCATCCGATCATTTTTCTGGCTGATGCGATATTTGCTTGGTTATGCTCCCTAAACGTTAGATCGTCGGACATCATTATTCCCAAATCCTTGACATGCTGTTTTTCTACTATGGGAAGATTTGATTGTGTTTTGTACCCTGTATTATGTTTCAGATCCTCATTTTTGCCGTACCTGAGTACCTGAAATTTATCACTGTTAAACATCATATTATTTTCTGCTGCCCAATCGAAAACTTTGTTGACATCTGTTTGTAGTTTTTCAATGTCTTCAGCAGAGGTAATTTTCATGCTGATTTTTGTGTCATCTGCGAAGGATGACACGAAGCTGTGACGTGTATTTTTGTCTATATCAGATATGAGAATAAGGAACAGTAGCGGTGCAAGGACTGTACCTTGAGGTACAATGACAGGCCTCATCAGTCACACTAGACGCTGCATCAGGATTGACAACCAGAGCGCAGCTCCATAGTCTCCCGAGACTGAAGGATGCCTATGGTACTACTTCTACCTGAATTCAACCAGAAAAATTAAAAAAATCTTGGGAATGAGAAAAATTCATAAAATTACATTCTGAAGAATATATTCGTTTCATTATCATCTACATTTGAAATTTATATAGACTAATTTATAATCTGCCCACTGAAATAATTTCATACGAAATCAGGAAGCCCTGTTGATCTCAGTAAATAAAAATATGGATACAATTATCGTAATTTCAAATGTCAAAGGCTTTCCAACACCTTCCCAACTTAAGGAAAATACCCAACTTCAAATTCTATTCAACAGTGATCTTGATCTATATCTCTAGAGGGTACGAGGTTGCCAGCCTTCACTGCCTACCTCGGACTGCAAACTGAGGGCACCCAACCCACAGTTGGACTTGTGATCTGTTGAACCAAGTTATCACAAGTCGAGCCTGGCCTCAAGTTCCAGACCAACCAGGCTGTGTGGATATGGGGCCTGCGGGCCGCTACAGGCAACAGCCTGTTGGACCAAGTTATCACAAGTCAAGCCTGGCCTCAGGTCGGGCTCGGGAGGGGGGGGTGTAGAAGAACTCCCAGAAGCTCCATGTATGAAGCTCCAGGTATGCTCCATACCTGGAGCATACCTCTCCGGGTATGCTCCAGGTAAGCACCAACACCCTAAATGATGAGACCAGCTCATTCAGAATGTTGACTAAGCTGTGGGAAAACTGATCCCTGGTACAACAACTACAAGTACTCATAATTTAACAGCATATAATATACACACAGAAATCACAATAGCGTGTTACATCAAATGAACAAATCCACAAGGGCCGTGAAGAGGGCTCGAACCTACATCCGGGATGATCCCAGACGCGCCTTAGTTGATTGCGCCACGACATGGTCAAAAGAAGAGGTAGAACAGATTTAGGCTCTTTAGTCGGTCCCAACAGTTTAGATGTTTTACTGAGTGGATTCTAGCAGTAAAGGATCTCTGCACGCTCTCCAGGTCAGCAATTTCTCCAGCTCTGAAAGGGGCTGTCATTGTGCAGCAGTACTCCACTCTAGAGAGCACAAGCGTTTTGAAAAGTATCATCATCGGTATAGCATCTCTTAGTGTGAAAGGCTCTAATTATCCAATCTGTCATTTTTCTTGCAGTTGTGACGGCTACTTTATTGTGTTCTTTAAAGGTAAGGTCTTAATATAAAGACCTTAATATAAGACGACATAAATACACCCAGATCCTTTACATTGCCTTTTCGTTCAATGTTATGATTTGACTGAGTTATGTACGTGGTTTCTGCTTTTATATTTTTATTTTTTTCCGTAGCGCAGGAGCTGGAACTTATCTTCGTTAAACACTATATTATTTTCTGAAGCCCATAGAAATACCTGATTTACATCTGATTAGAGGATTGCTGTGTTGTCTACTCTCATAAAAATCCTAGTGTCATCTGCAAAAGGAAGATACAGTGCTATAGATTGTGTCCTTGTCTATGTCCGATATGAGGATGAGAAAAAGTATGGGAGCAAGCACAGACCCTGGGGGACTGAGCTCTTCACGGTTGACGGAGCGGATTTTATTTTGTCGACTATTACACATTGGGTTCTGTATGAAATTGTAGATCCAGCTGCCTATTTTTCCGGTAATTCCTTTTGAACGCATTTTATGTGCAATAACACCATGGTCACATTTATCAAAAGCTTTTGCGAAATCTGTGTAAATTACATCAGCGTTTTGTTTGTCTTCCATAGCATCTAATGCCATATCAAAGTGGTACAGCAACTGCGACAGGCAAGAGCGCCCTGTTCTGAAACCATGTTGTCCGGGGTTATGGAGATGCTGTGATTCCATGTATTTTGTGATCTTACTTCTTAGCACTCTCTCAAAGATTTTTATGATGTGCGATGTTAGTGCTATCGGTCTGTAATTTTTTGCCTCTGCCTTATTTCCTCCTTTATGGAGTGGTGCTATCTCTGCTGTTTTTAGTGTGTCAGGGATAACGCCAGTATCTAGGCTTTGTCTCTAAATAATGTGAAGGGGCCTGCGATAGTGGTTTTTTACAGTTCTTGATGAATATGGAGTTCCAAGAATCAGGGCCTGGGTACAGAGTGCATAGGCATATTGTCTATGGCTTCTTCAAAATCCAGTGGGGTGACGTCTGATATATGATTTGATGTTGATATCATATCCATGAAAAATTCATTTGGGTTATCAATTGTGGGGCACAGAGCTGCTCATCTTGTTCACAGACACAACTAATTAGGAATCTCAATGAACATATTCAAATGCAAATATTAAAAAGAAGGTGCCCCTTATTCCTTGTTATTCCTGTGTGGTGCGAAGAATTAACTGTCACTTTCACGCACGTTGTTAGTAGGTCTGTGTGAGGCAGAGAATGTTCATTGGGAAGAGTAGTAGTTTGTTCTGTGTTCCTGACCTGACAGTGAACATCTGTGTCCCTGACCTGGCAGTGAACATCTGTGTCCCTGACCTGGCAGTGAATATGTGTCCCTGACCTGACAGTGAATATGTGTCCCTGACCTGGCAGTGAACATGTGTGTGGGGAAGAGTCTGTGGCCCCTGTGGCCCAAAGCTCACTTTCCCGAAAGTGATGACCCGACTCTCCATCCAACTCGACCGGCAGCGATTGGGCACTTGGGATCAAACTGACACTTGAATCACATAAAACCTTCATAAACCAGGCGATATATATATGGTTCGGATATAAAAGTTCCACTAAACGTAAAAATTCTCATTTATGGGTAATTTCGTAAACATTTCAGAACGGTAAGAGAGTCGTTTTTGACCCCCAAACAAAGGTTAGGAGACTACTAGTACACTTTCCGAATGGAATATGTCCTACGGTGTTTATTCAGAGGACAGCATCGGTCCTTGATGGTAGAGTGGTGTGTACTCACCTAGTTGTGCTTGTAAGGGGGCTGAGCTCTGGCTCTTTGGTCCCGCCTCTCAACTGTCAATCAACTGGTGTACAGGTTCCTGAGCCTACTGGGCTCTATCATATCTACATTTGAAACTGTGTATGGAGTCAGCCTCCACCACATCACTGCCTAATGTATTCCACTTGTTAACTACTCTGACACTGAAAAAGTTATTTCTAACGTCCCTGTGGCTCATGTGAGTCCTCAGTCTCCACCTGTGTCCCCTTGTTCGCGTACCACCCGTGTTAAACAATTTATCCTTATCTACTTTGTCAATTGCTCTGAGAATTTTCTAGGTAGTGATCATGTCTCCCCATACTCTTCTGTCTTCCAGTATCTAGCAGAAAATAGGTACCTTGCAATTAGTCAGCTGTTCTAGGCTGCTTCCTTGAGATGTGAGTGGGAGAGAGAGAGAGAGAGAGAGAGAGAGAGAGAGAGAGAGAGAGAGAGAGAGAGAGAGAGAGAGAGAGAGAGAGAGAGAGAGAAGAGAGGAGAGAGATAGAATATGTTGTAGCTATAAGAGAGAAAAAATAGTTCGGGGAGTCGGCACAGTAGGCAACCGACGGCCAGACAGGCGGGGTCCAAGAGCTAAGAACTCGATCCTGAAGGCATCAACAATAGATAAATAAGTGCACATGCTACTCAATATCTTCTATTTTCAAATAAATTTCACTGTCTTTGTGTATATATGTTCTCATACTGAGCAGTTTGACTCTTCCTAGATTATCCCTCTAAATGTTGGTCTCAAAGCTTTCCTTCTCCTTATGTTTCATGTCTTTCTTCTTACTCCAGGTCTGTTCCATTCCAACTCTCTTCTTCTCCAACTCTCTTCTTCTCCATCGATCTTCTATTCAACATCTCTTCAACGTATATCTGCAGTGGAGGATACACACTGCAAACTGCTAGGATCTTCAGGATCCAAGCAGTCGGACCGTAGGACATTTTCCATTTGGAAAGTGTACTAGATCATTCGAGAACATCGAATGATCTGTTGTTAGATCATAATGTTAAAAAAATAGGAGAACAGTTAAAAAAACAAAATGAAAAACAATGAACCCAAAATAAAAATATCTATACTTACGAAATGAACAGAATGGTATACAACACAGCTCAATTCCAACGCAATGTCACACAATAATTAAATAAAAATGAAAATTAATCGAAATTTATGAAAATTAAATTTATCAATGCAATCGGAAACACTGAAATTGAATCGTAACATATTTAGTATAGAGTGTGTTGCTATTACGTGCAACAGATGGCACTGTTTTAAAAAAAACATGTTTTTTTCCTGTCACAGGCGAGGCATCTATATAATAAGTATATAAAAACATGCGGGTATTGGAATGTAACGTTGTGTTAAAATTTCAAAGCAATCGGTGAAGAACTTTCTGAGATTACAGCATGTGTTGCTCTTACGTCTAACAGATGGCACTTGAAAAAAAAAAAAAAAATTCCTGTCACAGGTGAGGCATATATATAGTTGGTATATAAAAACACGCACTTATTCGAATGCAACATTACGTCAAAATTTAAAAGCAATCGGTAAAGAGGTTTCGAAGATTTCCCCTCACATGAAAAACAATTGAAAAACAGTTAAAAAAAAATTTCCGTCACAGACGAGACATCTATATAGTAGGTAATAAAAACCCGCTGGGATGCGAATGGAACATCGTGTCAAAATTTCAAAGCAATCGGTGAAGAACTTTTGGAGAGTAGCGATTTTGAACAAACGAACATTTACATTTATATTTATATAGATTATTCTTATTATTATTATTCAAACAGAAATCATATTGACGTGATATATATTATTTTCAATTATATATGTATCATTGATATATTTATTGCTTGTTTCATTGATATATGATATATCAATGGCATATATATACAGTATTCAATTCAGCAGGGGTCTAGTAGTGGAGTATGCGACTGGCAATGCTGGGGTCGTAGGTTCGAGCCCATCTCATAGCCCCAGTGGATTTTCTCATTATATTATTATTATTATTATTATTATTATTATTATTATTATTATTATTATTATTATTTACTCCGTCTTCTACTCCACCTCTCTTCTATTCCACCTTGAAATACATCCAGCGAGCCCACCACCAAAATGTTCACCTGCTTTTTTTTTTTTGCAGGGATATTCCAGCACGGGCCCTAAGCCTCTGGCTGGCCCACTGGGCGGGCCCTAAACCTCTGGCTGGCCCACTGGGCGGGCCCTAAACCTCTGGCTGGCCCACTGGGCGGGCCCTAAGCCTCTGGCTGGCCCACTGGGCGGGCCCTAAACCTCTGGCTGGCCCACTGGGCGGGCCCTAAGCCTCTGGCTGGCCCACTGGGTGGGCCCTAAACCTCTGGCTGGCCCACTGGGCGGGCCCTAAACCTCTGGCTGGCCCACTGGGCGGGCCCTAAACCTCTGGCGGGCCCTAAGCCTCTGGCTGGCCCACTGGGCGGGCCCTAAACCTCTGGCTGGCCGACTGGGCGGGCCCTAAGCCTCTGGCTGGCCCACTGGGCGGGCCCTAAGCCTCTGGCTGGCCCACTGGGCGGGCCCTAAGCCTCTGGCTGGCCCACTGGGCGGGCCCTAAGCCTCTGGCTGGCCCACTAAGTGTTGCTTGCTTCTGTTTTACTTGGGCAGATTATGAATATTTAATACTCGTATGGTCGCTTAAGTAAGATTTTGCCCCACGTGTTCACCTGGTAACTTGTTCTTTGCGTTTGAGGTCGTTTAGGCCTCGTAGAGGCACAGACGGAGTGTGTTGTGAGACAGTTCACTCCGTCACAGAGTGTTCCACAGTCAGGTGTTCCACAGTCAACAATGTTCCACATTCAACAGTGTTCCACAGACAACAGTGTTCCACAGACAACAGTGTTCCACAGTCAACAGTGTTACACAGTCAACAGTGTTCCACAGACAACAGTGTTCCACAGTAAACAGTGTTCCACAGTCAACAGTGTTCCACAGTAAACAGTGTTCCACAGTAAACAGTGTCCCACAGTCAACAGTGTTCCACAGTCAAGTGTTCCACAGAAAACAGTGTTCCACAGTCAAGTGTTCCACAGGCAACAGTGTTCCACAGTCAACAGTGTTCCACAGACAACATTGTTCCACAGACAACAGTGTTCCACAGACAACAGTGTTCCACAGACAGTGTTCCAGTCAACAGTGTTCCACAGTCAAGTGTTCCACAGTCAACAGTGTTCCACAGTCAACAGTGTTCCACAGTCAACAATGTTCCACAGTCAACAGTGTTCCAAAAACAAGTGTTCCACAGTCAACAGTGCTCCACAGACAAACAGTGTTCCACAGTCAAGTGTTCCACAGTCAACAGTGTTCCACAGTCAAGTGTTCCACAGACAACAGTGTTCCACAGTCAACAGTGTTCCACAGACAACAGTGTTCCACAGTCAACAGTGTTCCACAGTCAACAATGTTCCACAGACAACAGTGTTCCACAGTCAACAGTGTTCCTCAGACAACAGTGTTCCACAGACAACAGTATTCCACAGTCAACAGTGTTCCACAGACAACAGTGTTCCACAGTCAACAGTGTTCCACAGTCAACAGTGTTCCACAGACAACATTGTTCCACAGACAACAGTGTTCCACAGACAACAGTGTTCCACAGTCAAGTGTTCCACAGTCAACAGTGTTCCACAGTCAACAGTGTTCCACAGTCAACAATGTTCCACAGTCAACAGTGTTCCAAAGACAAGTGTTCCACAGTCAACAGTGCTCCACAGACAACAGTGTTCCACAGTCAACAGTGTTCCACAGTCAAGTGTTCCACAGTCAACAGTGTTCCACTGTCAAGTGTTCCACAGACAACAGTGTTCCACAGTCAACAGTGTTCCACAGACAACAGTGTTCCACAGTCAACAGTGTTCTACAGACAACAGTGTTCCACAGACAACAGTGTTCCACAGTCAACAGTGTTTCACAGTCAACAGTGTTCCACAGACAACAGTGTTCCACAGACAACAGTGTTCCACAGTCAACAGTGTTCCACAGAGAACAGTGTTCCACAGACAACAGTGTTCCACAATCAACAGTGTTCCACAGACAACAGTGTTCCACAGTAAACAGTGTTCCACAGTCAACAGTGTTCCACAGTAAACAGTGTTCCACAGTCAACAGTGTTCCACAGTCAACAGTGTTCCACAGTCAAGTGTTCCACAGACAACAGTGTTCCACAGTCAACAGTGTTCCACAGTCAACAGTGTTCCACAGTCAACAGTGTTCCACAGACAACAGTGTTCCACAGTAAACAGTATCCCACAGTCAACAGTGTTCCACAGTAAACAGTGTTCCACAGAAAACAGTGTTCCACAGACAACAGTGTTCCACAGACAGTGTTCCAGTCAACAGTGTTCCACAGTCAAGTGTTCCACAGACAACAGTGTTCCACAGTCAACAGTGTTTCCAGTCAACAAGTTCCACAGTCAACAGTGTTCCACAGTCAACAGTGCTCCACAGTGTTCCACAGTCAACAGTGTTCCACAGTCAAGTGTTCCACAGACAACAGTGTTCCACAGTCAACAGTGTTCCACAGTCAACAAGTTCCACAGACAACAGTGTTCCACAGTCAACAGTGTTCCACAGACAACAGTGTTCCACAGACAACAGTGTTCCACAGTCAACAGTGTTCCACAGACAACAGTGTTCCACAGTCAACAGTGTTCCACAGACAACAGTGTTCCACAGTCAACAGTGTTCCACAGACAACAGTGTTCCACAGTCAACAGTGTTCCACAGACAACAGTGTTCCACAGAAAACAGTGTTCCACAGTCAACAGTGTTCCACAGACAACAGTGTTCCACAGTCAACAGTGTTCCACAGACAACAGTGTTCCACAGTCAACAGTGTTCCAGTCAACAGTGTTCCACAGTCAACAGTGTTCCACAGACAACAGTGTTCCACAGACAACAGTGTTCCACAGTCAACAGTGTTCCACAGACAACAGTGTTCCACAGACAACAGTGTTCCACAGTCAACAGTGTTCCACAGACAAGTGTTCCACAGTCAACAGTGTTCCACAGACAACAGTGTTCCACAGTCAACAGTGTTCCACAGACAACAGTGTTCCACAGTCAACAGTGTTCCACAGACAACAGTGTTCCACAGTCAACAGTGTTCCACAGTCAACAGTGTTCCACAGTCAACAGTGTTCCACAGTCAACAGTGTTCCACAGTCAACAGTGTTCCACAGTCAACAGTGTTCCACAGACAACAGTGTTCCACAGACAACAGTGTTCCACAGTCAACAGTGTTCCACAGTCAACAGTGTTCCACAGTCAACAGTGTTCCACAGACAACAGTGTTCCACAGTCAACAGTGTTCCACAGTCAACAGTGTTCCACAGTAAGTGTTCCACAGAAAACAGTGTTCCACAGTCAAGTGTTCCACAGACAACAGTGTTCCACAGTCAACAGTGTTCCACAGTCAACAGTGTTCCACAGACAACAGTGTTCCACAGACAACAGTGTTCCACAGACAACAGTGTTCCACAGTCAACAGTGTTCCAGTCAACAGTGTTCCACAGTCAACAGTGTTCCACAGACAACAGTGTTCCACAGACAACAGTGTTCCACAGTCAACAGTGTTCCACAGACAACAGTGTTCCACAGACAACAGTGTTCCACAGACAACAGTGTTCCACAGTCAACAGTGTTCCACAGACAACAGTGTTCCACAGTCAACAGTGTTCCACAGACAACAGTGTTCCACAGTAAACAGTGTTCCACAGTCAACAGTGTTCCACAGTAACAGTGTTCCACAGTCAACAGTGTTCCACAGTCAACAGTGTTCCACAGACAACAGTGTTCCACAGACAACAGTGTTCCACAGACAGTGTTCCAGTCAACAGTGTTCCACAGTCAAGTGTTCCACAGTCAACAGTGTTCCACAGTCAACAGTGTTCCACAGTCAACAATGTTCCACAGTCAACAGTGTTCCAAAGACAAGTGTTCCACAGACAACAGTGTTCCACAGACAAACAGTGTTCCACAGTCAACAGTGTTCCACAGTCAAGTGTTCCACAGTCAACAGTGTTCCACTGTCAAGTGTTCCACAGACAACAGTGTTCCACAGTCAACAGTGTTCCACAGACAACAGTGTTCCACAGTCAACAGAGTTCTACAGACGACAGTGTTCCAAAGACAACAGTGTTCCACAGTCAACAGTGTTTCACAGTCAACAGTGTTCCACAGACAACAGTGTTCCAAGACAACAGTGTTCGACAGTCAACAGTGTTCCACAGAGAACAGTGTTCCACAGACAACAGTGTTCCACAATCAACAGTGTTCCACAGACAACAGTGTTCCACAGTAAACAGTGTTCCACAGTCAACAGTGTTCCACAGTAAACAGTGTTCCACAGTCAAGAGTGTTCCACAGGCAAGAGTGTTCCACAGTCAAGAGTGTTCCACAGTCAACAGTCTTCCACAGACAACAGTCTTCAACAGTCAACAGTGTTCCACAGTCAACAGTGTTCCACAGTCAAGTGTTCCACAGACAACAGTGTTCCACAGTCAAGTGTTCCACAGTCAACAGTGTTCCACAGTCAACAGTGTTCCACAGTCAACAGTGTTCCACAGACAACAGTGTTCCACAGTAAACAGTATCCCACCGTCAACAGTGTTCCACAGTAAACAGTGTTCCACAGAAAACAGTGTTCCACAGACAACAGTGTTCCACAGACAGTGCTCCAGTCAACAGTGTTCCTCAGTCAAGTGTTCCACAGTCAACAGTGTTCCACAGTCAACAGTGTTCTACAGTCAACAATGTTCCACAGTCAACAGTGTTCCAAAGACAAGTGTTCCACAGTCAATAGTGCTCCACAGTGTTCCACAGTCAACAGTGTTCCACAGTCAAGTGTTCCACAGTCAACAGTGTTCCACTGTCAAGTGTTCCACAGACAACAGTGTTCCACAGTCAACAATGTTCCACAGTCAACAGTGTTCCACAGTCAACAATGTTCCACAGACAACAGTGTTCCACAGTAAACAGTGTCCCACAGTCAACAATGTTCCACAGTTAAGTGTTCCACAGAAAACAGTGTTCGACAGTCAAGTGTTCCACAGGCAACAGTGTTCCACAGTCAACAGTGTTCCACAGTCAACAGTGTTCCACAGACAACAGTGTTCCACAGACAACAGTGTTCCACAGTCAACAGTGTTCCAGTCAACAGTGTTCCACAGTCAACAATGTTCCACAGACAACAGTGTTCCACAGACAACAGTGTTCCACAGTCAACAGTGTTCCACAGACAACAGTGTTCCACAGACAACAGTGTTCTACAGTAACAGTGTTCCACAGACAAGTGTTCCACAGTCAACAGTGTTCCACAGACAACAGTGTTCCACAGTCAACAGTGTTCCACAGACAACAGAGTTCCACAGTCAACAGTGTTCCACAGACAACAGTGTTCCACAGTAAACAGTGCTCCACAGTCAACAGTGTTCCACAGTTAACAGTGTTCCACAGTCAACAGTATTCCATAGTCAACAGTGTTCCACAGACAACAGTGTTTCACAGTAAACAGTGTCCCACAGTCAACACTGTTCCACAGTCAAGTGTTCCACAGAAAACAGTGTTCCACAGTCAAGTGTTCCACAGGCAACAGTGTTCCACAGTCAACAGTGTTCCACAGTCAACAGTGTTCCACAGACAACATTGTTCCACAGACAACAGTGTTCCACAGACAACAGTGTTCCACAGACAGTGTTCCAGTCAACAGTGTTCCACAGTCAACAGTGTTCCACAGTCAACAGTGTTCCACAGTCAACAATCTTTCACAGTCAACAGTGTTCCAAAGACAAGTGTTCCACAGTCAACAGTGCTCCACAGACAAACAGTGTTCCACAGTCAACAGTGTTCCCCAGTCAAGTGTTCCACAGTCAACAGTGTTCCACTGTCAAGTGTTCTTTTTTCAGTGTTCAGTTTGTTTATATGGAATTCCTTAGGAAGTGATGTGGTGGAGGCAGACGCCATGGACAGCTTCCAATGTAGATATAATGAAGCCCAATAGTCTTTGTTCTTCCAGTGAGACATCTTATATATGTTGGCAAGAGGTTGAAGAGTCGTGGATGTCTGACGTATACCATATCTGTCACCCCAGTATGCTGAGTGACAGCATTCTCCAGTATGCTGTCACAGGTTTGAAACCTGGCCTACCAGTATTGTCAGTGAGTATGACATTCGCCTCTCGTTTCCATTCTAGGAATTACAGTTTGAGTCCTTTCAACCGATCCTTGTAGTTGAATGGTTTTATTAAACAATCTCGCTTGCTTTAAAAGACCGAGCAATATTCTATTCAAGATAACATCAGTGCTATGTAGAGATCTATCGCTGGTAATCACCTAGCTGTGTTTGCGGGGGTTGAGCTCTGGCTCTTTGGTCCCGCCTCTCAACTGTCAATCAACTAGTGTATAGATTCCTGAGCCTACTGGGCTCTTGTCATATCAACATTTGAAACAGTGTATGGAGTCAGCCTCCACGACATCATTGCCTAATGCATTCCACTTGTTAACTACTCTGACACTGAAAAAGTTCTTTCTAACGTCCCTGTGGCTCATTTGGGTACTCAGTTTCCACCTGAGTCCCCTTGTTCGTGTAACACCTGTGTTAAACAGTTTATCATTATCAACCCTGTCAGTTCTGCTGAGAATTTTGTAGGTGGTGATCATATCTCCCCTTACTCTTCTGTCTTCCAGTCTCGTGAGGTGTATTTCACGCAGCCATTCCTCGTAACTCATGCCTCTTAGTTCTGGGATTAGCCTAGTGGCATAACTGAACTTTTTCCAGCTTCGTCTTGTGCTTGACAAGGTACGGGATCCATGCTGGGGCCGCATGCTCCAAGATTGGTCTTTCATATGTGGTATACAAGGTTCTGAATGATTCCTTACACAGGTTCCTGAAGGCTGTTCTGATGTTAGCCAGCCTCGCGTATGCCGCAGATGTGGGCATATATCTCTTTATGTGGGCTTCAGGAGACAGGTTTGGTGTGATATCAACTCCTAGATCTTTCTCTCTGTCCGTTTCATGAAGTACTTCACCTCCTATTCGGTATCCGGTGTCTGGACTTTTGTTTCCACCGCTTAGTTTCATTACCTTGCATTTACTCGGGTTGAACTTTAGTAGCCATTTGTCAGACCATTCGTTCAGCCTGTCTAGGTCATCTAGAACATAAGAACATAAGAACATAAGAACAAAGGCAGCTGCAGAAGGCCTATTGGCCCATACGAGGCAGCTCCTATTTATAACCACCCAATCCCACTCATATACTTGTCCAACCCATGCTTGAAACAATCGAGGGACCCCACCTCCACAATGTTACGCGGCAATTGGTTCCACAAATCAACAACCCTGTTACTGAACCAGTATTTACCCAAGTCTTTCCTAAATCTAAACTTATCCAATTTATACCCATTGTTTCGCGTTCTGTCCTGTGTTGATACTTTCAATACCCTATTAATATCACCTTTGTTATGTCCATTCATCCACTTGTAAACCTCTATCATGTCACCCCTAACTCTTCGCCTTTCCAGTGAATGCAAATTAAGCTTTGTTAATCTTTCTTCATATGAAAGATTTCTAATTTGGGGAATTAACTTAGTCATCCTACGCTGGACACGTTCAAGTGAATTTATATCCATTCTATAATATGGCGACCAAAACTGAACTGCATAATCTAAATGGGGCCTAACCAGAGCAAGATATAGCTTGAGAATCACACCAGGTGTCTTGTTACTTACGCTGCGATTAATAAATCCGAGTGTCCTATTTGCCTTATTACGAACATTTATGCATTGATCCTTTTGTTTTAAATTCTTACTAATTATAACTCCCAGATCCCTTTCGCAATCCGACTTCGCAATCTCAACACCATCTAGCTCGTATCTTGTAACTCTATCATCATTACCTAGCTTTAGAACTTTACATTTATCAGCATTAAACTGCATCTGCCAGTCCTTTGACCATTTCAAAACCCTATCTAGATCAACTTGAAGTGATAGTGAGTCCTCCTCCGAATTAATTTCCCTACCGATTTTCGTATCATCGGCAAATTTGCAAATGTTGCTACTCAAACCTGAATCTAAATCATTTATATATATTATAAACAACAGAGGTCCCAAGACAGAGCCTTGAGGCACTCCACTTACAACATTTTCCCACTCTGACTTGACTCCATTTATACTAACTCTCTGTTTCCTTTGGTATAGCCATGCCCTAATCCAGCTTAATATAGCACCCCCAATACCATGAGCCTCTATCTTTTTAATCAGTCTTTCATGTGGCACTGTATCGAAAGCTTTGCTAAAGTCAAGGTACACAACATCACAATCCTTACCACTATCAACTGCCTCAACTATGCTAGAATAAAAAGATAACAAATTTGTTAAACATGAACGGCCCTTTATAAAACCATGTTGCGACTCAATTATTAATTTATGTTTTATCCTCATACTTTCTTTCTCTGTTTTAATCCTCCTCATAATTTTTGCATCATCAGCAAACAATGAGATGAACGATTTTATACCCTCTGGGAGATCATTTACATATATCAGAAACAGTATAGGTCCAAGGACTGAACCCTGCGGGACTCCACTGGTGACGTCTGATGCTTAGATACTCCCTTATCCAATGGAGTACCTTCCCTTTCACTCCTGCCTGCATCTCCAGCTGTTTCACTAGCCTCTTGTGTGATACTGTGTCAAAGGCTTTCTGGCAATCCAAAAATATGCAGTCTGCCCATCCCTCTCTTTCTCGCCTGGTGTTGTTGTTGCTATGTTTACTTTGTTATGTTATCTGAACGTAAAGTCTTCTGATATTATTACTATTTCAAATATTATTTCTATTATAATAGTAATATTATTACTCTTATTATTACAATAATACTATACTATATTACTACTAATATTACTAATAATATCATATACTATTATGATAGTATTAGTATTTACTTGGTCGTTCCTTCTATGAAGAGATCTGACTATATCGTGTATATTACTACGGGCTCACCATAGCCCGTGCTGCTTGGAACTTTTTGTTCCAAGTAGCGAATCTTAAACAACAACAACAACAACATTGTGTATCCTCTATTTCTTGTAAGTTTTAATTTTTTACCTGCTTAAGTAATTGGAATTTTTCCGTATTGAATGTCATATTATTTTCCGTGGCCACTGAAAGGCTTCATTGATATTTCTTAACATAATTTCCCTCCATCTTCTTATTAGTCAATTTTCATATTTATTTTGGTGTCATCAGGAAGGATGACAAGAAACTGTTGGGTACATTCCTGTCTATGTGCTATATGAAGACCATAGAGAGCAACGGTGACAGGACTGTACATTGTCCTAGTTTTTGTTTTTATAGGTATAGTTTTTTTCATTTCATGTCTATTATGTACCCCATTCCGTGGGCGGTGGTGGAAAGGGTTACAGAGGCACATAATTGGTTCACGAACTGAACTCAATAAGTCGAAGCTTTGGACCATACCCAGGTTGAATATTATTTAATCGCTGCTCGTTGCTGCCGGTATATTCGAAAATTTTACATTCTCCAACCACTTGGAATGGACTGTAGAGCGACTCCTTTCATGCAGGTCGGCGTTCAATCGCCAACCAAACAAGTGGTTGGGCACCATTCTTCCCCACCAGCCCGTCCCATCCCAAATCATTAACCTGATATCTTCCAAGTGTTATATATATAGTTGTAATACCTGGTTGATGGGATTCTGGGAATTCTTCTACTCCCCAAGCCCGCCCGAGGCCAGGCTCGACTTGTGAGAGTTTGGTCCACTAGACTGTTGCTTGGAGCGGCCCGCAGGCCCACATACCCACCACAGCCCGGCTGGTCCGGCACTCCTTGGAGGAAACTATCTAGATTCATCTGGAAGATGCGGCTTGGAGCTTTCTCCTGATAGTTCCCTTCCCTTCCTGTTTTACCAGTTATTACTGTAACTCTCAATTTATGGGATGTTACTCAATGTTGACATTTATCAAGCGCTTTTCTAAAAACTCTGTACGAAATGTTTCTTAATTTGTGCTTCAGCATACTGCCCTGAAGCATAGTTGACCTGGGCTGTAAGTCTAATTTAGGTCCGTAAAACTGGTAAGTTGTGTTCTTAGCACCAGCTCAAAGACATCATTAATGTGTGGCTTTAGGGCAGTCAGCACTTTGAGTGGTGCTTCACTACGTCCCTAGAGAAGAGGGCCATGTCTGCCGGTTTAGGAGTTTGCGAGCTGTTTCATGTCTACAGCGTCGTCTATATATATATTATACTATATATTATTATATATTATAATTATATATATATAT
>WNGS01166226.1:20292694-20306800 GCA_020271785.1 Procambarus virginalis | reverse complement strand
CCCAAGAGAGAGAAATATACACCTGCGGTCACACAGTTTTATCTATTTCAGCAAGGGTGTACAAATGCACTCTTGGACAGGGTGTGGGTGTGTCAGTTCACTCTCCCGACACAGGCCCCCAATTTTGTTGCGATGGTGGATTTTGTGGTGCTACCGCTGACGAACCACCCAACCCACAACTCGACAAATGCTCATATTTCACTAAGAGATCACACTAGGCACTTGTGGCCCTTGGAGAGGGGCTCAACGTCACACGTTTAGGGATGCGGCTCCAACACGCAGCCTTGTTGTCACGTGCACACACCCACTCGAGCCGCTGTGACTCCCCACTCTCTCCTTATGGAATATGACCTCCTCAATCCCCTTTGTCTTACTAGACTTCTGTCTTACCCTGTCCACAGCAGTGGTTCCTGTTTCTTGCTCTCTCTCTCTCTCCTTCTTTACTATTTCCTGGAAGCCTCACTGGGACAAGTGCAAACACCAGCAAATTTGAATACATTTACTGGACGAAGTACATAACAATACACGCATACATATAATAATGATGAATCCTATACTCTGTACTATTATAATCAGGTTGCACTCCAACACCATCAGAACTCTATCCTCAGCTTGCTAAGTGGTATCCTATCTCTTGGTATTATCAACCTCCTCAAGTAGATTAAGTCTTACAATATAATGTCACACTACCATCAAGAGAATGTATACATATATATATACCTATAAACACATATAAGGCAAATCAGCATTTGAAAGCAATACATACATATATATATATCAGTATAAATGATCCGTGCCACACAACGAATCAATCGACCATTCTATCAGTCTTAGAATACATATATATCTGTAGGTACTCCTGCCTACGTCTGTAACTCTAAACTTCAATATACACTTCTTGGCACATAAATAGCAAACGATCACTCACCTCTCACTGCGTCGTTCACGCTAATGACAAACACTCTCACCTCCATACAAGTGATCAGTTAGAACTATTTCACTACCCTGACAACTTCAGGTTCCTCAGGGCTTAAACACCAGGATCCTCTGCAGCTCCTCCAGGCTGCTACCATGAAGATTCCTTGAACAACTATGGTGCCTCCCTACTCCTACTAGGGTCATCCACAGCTCTCCTGGCTGCTGCACCATAATTTCCTCGAATAACTGTGGCACTTCACCACCTCTGCAGAAGCACGTGACACTCCTCCTCACTGCTTCTTCATAGCTCGGGGTCCTCTCCTCCCTGCCTTGGAGTCTCATCAACCACTCCCTCTGTGCTGGCTTCCAAGTCCTCAGCAACTTCTTCCCAAAGACAAACCTGCAACCCATTTGCATTCCAATAAATTGTTTCCCTTTTTAACACATAAACAAAATTAATCATACAACATCTTTGTCTCCAATCTCTATCTGTCCTCTACATTTATGAGAGTGGACTCCCCCGTGGGCGAGTCCATGCGCCACCTCGCTGGGCGAGCCTCACTCACGCCGGGAGGGGCCTCCTCCCTCAGGAGCCGGGCTCCTTCAGTTGCCCGCCAGCGCTCAGAGAAGACGGACGTCGCTCAGCGCTCCTCCCACTTCACTCTCTTATTTTAGGCTTTCTGCCATACCAAAACATTTCTAATTTGAAAATAAACATCGCTACTGTCGCTGGGCACACGACCAACTACAAGCAAACACTATGAACTGGCTTAAATCGGGCTTACCACAGATTATCTGGTCGAGGGCGCTTCTCCCTCTGACAACGTCTGACCAGGGCGCTTGTCACAGCCCACAAAACTGTCTCTGGGCGGCTTAATACTCTCTCCTCGCCGTCCAGGACTTGAGACCATACGTCCTCAGCTCGACTCAACAGCTGGAACGTCTGCACCTTCTCTTCTCTTGGAGATAATATCGCTAGGGGTCCCTTCTGGCGGGAGCTCGACGAAGCGCGGCCTCTCCCCTGCGATGTCTGGCCTCAAGTGAGGTCATCGCCCTCCACAAGCGAGCCTCACGCCCCCAGTAACTTGTCCACATCTTCCAACAAGTCATTTATCTGTTTTTCTAGTCCATTGCCCATAATCTCAAACTTTTATATAAATGCAACACACTATTTTACATCTGTGTTGTCGCCTCTATAATTCCTGGACCTTCCAGTTAGGTCAGGCTTGCTGAATAACTCTCAAGGGGGAGACTCGTTTCTCCAGCAGGCCGAGATCATAACACTGTGGAACACTGTTGACTGGAACACTGTCTGTGGAACACTGTTGTCTGTGGAACACTGTTGTCTGTGGAACAATGTTGTCTGTGGAACACTGTTGACTGTGGAACACTGTTGCCTGTGGAACACTTGACTGTGGAACACTATTTTCTGTGGAACACTTGACTGTGGAACACTGTTGACTGTGGGACACTGTTTACTGTGGAACACTGTTTACTGTGGAACACTGTTGACTGTGGAACACTGTTTACTGTGGAACACTGTTGTCTGTGGAACACTGTTGACTGTGTAACACTGTTGACTGTGGAACACTGTTGTCTGTGGAACACTGTTGTCTGTGGAACACTGTTGAATGTGGAACATTGTTGACTGTGGAACACCTGACTGTGGAACACTCTGTGACGGAGTGAACTGTCTCACAACACACTCCGTCTGTGCCTCTACGAGGCCTAAACGACCTCAAACGCAAAGTACAAGTTACCAGGTGAACACGTGGGGCAAAATCTTACTGAAGCGACCATACGAGTATTAAATATTCATAATCTGCCCAAGTAAAACAGAAGCAAGCAACACTTAGTGGGCCAGCCAGAGGCTTAGGGCCCGCCCAGTGGGCCAGCCAGAGGCTTAGGGCCCGCCCAGTGGGCCAGCCAGAGGCTTAGGGCCCGCCCAGTGGGCCAGCCAGAGGCTTAGGGCCCGCCCAGTGGGCCAGCCAGAGGCTCAGGGCCCGCCCAGTGGGCCAGCCAGAGGTTTAGGGCCGGCCCAGTCGGCCAGCCAGAAATTTAGGGCCCGCCCAGTGGGCCAGCCAGAGGCTTAGGGCCCGCCCAGTGGGCCAGCCAGAGGTTTAGGGCCCGCCCAGTGGGCCAGCCAGAGGTTTAGGGCCCGCCCAGTGGGCCAGCCAGAGGTTTAGGGCCCACCCAGTGGGCCAGCCAGAGGCTTAGGGCCCGCCCAGTGGGCCAGCCAGAGGTTTAGGGCCCGCCCAGTGGGCCAGCCAGAGGCTTAGGGCCCGCCCAGTGGGCCAGCCAGAGGTTTAGGGCCCGCCCAGTGGGCCAGCCAGAGGTTTAGGGCCCGCCCAGTGGGCCAGCCAGAGGCTTAGGGCCCGTGCTGGAATATCCCTGCAAAAAAAAAAAAAGCAGGTGAACATTTTGGTGGTGGGCTCGCTGGATGTATTTCAAGGTGGAATAGAAGAGAGGTGGAGTAGAAGACGGAGTAAATAATAATAATAATAATAATAATAATAATAGTAATAATAATAATAATAATAATGAGAAAATCCACTGGGGCTATGAGATGGGCTCGAACCTACGACCCCAGCATTGCCAGTCGCATACTCCACTACTAGACCCCTGCTGAATTGAATACTGTATATATATGCCATTGATATATCATATATCAATGAAACAAGCAATAAATATATCAATGATACATATATAATTGAAAATAATATATATCACGTCAATATGATTTCTGTTTGAATAATAATAATAAGAATAATCTATATAAATATAAATGTAAATGTTCGTTTGTTCAAAATCGCTACTCTCCAAAAGTTCTTCACCGATTGCTTTGAAATTTTGACACGATGTTCCATTCGCATCCCAGCGGGTTTTTATATACCTACTATATAGATGTCTCGTCTGTGACGGAAATTTTTTTTTAACTGTTTTTCAATTGTTTTACATGTGAGGGGAAATCTTCGAAACCTCTTTACCGATTGCTTTTAAATTTTGACGTAATGTTGCATTCGAATAAGTGCGTGTTTTTATATACCAACTATATATATGCCTCACCTGTGACAGGAATTTTTTTTTTTTTTTCAAGTGCCATCTGTTAGACGTAAGAGCAACACATGCTGTAATCTCAGAAAGTTCTTCACCGATTGCTTTGAAATTTTAACACAACGTTACATTCCAATACCCGCATGTTTTTATATACTTATTATATAGATGCCTCGCCTGTGACAGGAAAAAAACATGTTTTTTTTAAAACAGTGCCATCTGTTGCACGTAATAGCAACACACTCTATACTAAATATGTTACGATTCAATTTCAGTGTTTCCGATTGCATTGATAAATTTAATTTTCATAAATTTCGATTAATTTTCATTTTTATTTAATTATTGTGTGACATTGCGTTGGAATTGAGCTGTGTTGTATACCATTCTGTTCATTTCGTAAGTATAGATATTTTTATTTTGGGTTCATTGTTTTTCATTTCGTTTTTTTAACTGTTCTCCTTATTTTTTTAACATTATGATCTAACAACAGATCATTCGATGTTCTCGAATGATCTAGTACACTTTCCAAATGGAAAATGTCCTACGGTCCGACTGCTTGGATCCTGAAGATCCTAGCAGTTTGCAGTGTGTATCCTCCACTGCAGATATACGTTGAAGAGATGTTGAATAGAAGATCGATGGAGAAGAAGAGAGTTGGAGAAGAAGAGAGTTGGAATGGAACAGACCTGGAGTAAGAAGGAAGACATGAAACATAAGGAGAAGGAAAGCTTTGAGACCAACATTTAGAGGGATAATCTAGGAAGAGTCAAACTGCTCAGTATGAGAACATATATACACAAAGACAGTGAAATTTATTTGAAAATAGAAGATATTGAGTAGCATGTGCACTTATTTATCTATTGTTGATGCCTTCAGGATCGAGTTCTTAGCTCTTGGACCCCGCCTGTCTGGCCGTCGGTTGCCTACTGTGCCGACTCCCGAACTATTTTTTCTCTCTTATAGCTACAACATATTTATCTCTCTCTCTCTCTCTCTCTCTCTCTCTCTCTCTCTCTCTCTCTCTCTCTCTCTCTCTCTCTCTCTCTCTCACATCTCAAGGAAGCAGCCTAGAACAGCTGACTAATTGCAAGGTACCTATTTTCTGCTAGATACTGGAAGACAGAAGAGTATGGGGAGACATGATCACTACCTAGAAAATTCTCAGAGCAATTGACAAAGTAGATAAGGATAAATTGTTTAACACGGGTGGTACGCGAACAAGGGGACACAGGTGGAGACTGAGGACTCACATGAGCCACAGGGACGTTAGAAATAACTTTTTCAGTGTCAGAGTAGTTAACAAGTGGAATACATTAGGCAGTGATGTGGTGGAGGCTGACTCCATACACAGTTTCAAATGTAGATATGATAGAGCCCAGTAGGCTCAGGAACCTGTACACCAGTTGATTGACAGTTGAGAGGCGGGACCAAAGAGCCAGAGCTCAGCCCCTTACAAGCACAACTAGGTGAGTACACACCACTCTACCATCAAGGACCGATGCTGTCCTCTGAATAAACACCGTAGGACATATTCCATTCGGAAAGTGTACTAGTAGTCTCCTAACCTTTGTTTGGGGGTCAAAAACGACTCTCTTACCGTTCTGAAATGTTTACGAAAATTACCCATAAAATGAGAATTTTTACGTTTAGTGGAACTTTTATATCCGAACCATATATATATCGCCCTGGTTTATGAAGGTTTTATGTGATTCAAGTGTCAGTTTGATCCCAAGTGCCCAATCGCTGCCGGTCGAGTTGGAGGGAGAGTCGGGTCATCACTTTCGGGAAAGTGAGCTTTGGGCCACAGGGGCCACAGACTCTTCCCCACACACATGTTCACTGCCAGGTCAGGGACACATATTCACTGTCAGGTCAGGGACACATATTCACTGTCAGGTCAGGGACACAGATGTTCACTGCCAGGTCAGGGACACAGATGTTCACTGTCAGGTCAGGAACACAGAACAAACTACTACTCTTCCCAATGAACATTCTCTGCCTCACACAGACCTACTAACAACGTGCGTGAAAGTGACAGTTAATTCTTCGCACCACACAGGAATAACAAGGAATAAGGGGCACCTTCTTTTTAATATTTGCATTTGAATATGTTCATTGAGATTCCTAATTAGTTGTGTCTGTGAACAAGATGAGCAGCTCTGTGCCCCACAATTGATAACCAAATGAATTTTCATGGATATGATATCAACATCAAATCATATATCAGACGTCACCCCATGGATTTTGAAGAAGCCATAGACAATATGCCTATGCACTCTGTACCCAGGCCCTGATTCTTGGAACTCCATATTCATCAAGAACTGTAAAAAACCACTATCGCAGGCCCCTTCACATTATTTAGAGACAAAGCCTAGATACTGGCGTTATCCTGACACACTAAAAACAGCAGAGATAGCACCACTCCATAAAGGAGGAAATAAGGCAGAGGCAAAAAATTACAGACCGATAGCACTAACATCCACATCATAAAAATCTTTGAGAGAGTGCTAAGAAGTAAGATCACAAAATACATGGAATCACAGCATCTCCATAACCCCGGACAACATGGTTTCAGAACAGGGCGCTCTTGCCTGTCGCAGTTGCTGTACCACTTTGATATGGCATTAGATGCTATGGAAGACAAACAAAACGCTGATGTAATTTACACAGATTTCGCAAAAGCTTTTGATAAATGTGACCATGGTGTTATTGCACATAAATGCGTTCAAAAGGAATTACCGGAAAAATAGGCAGCTGGATCTACAATTTCATGACAGAACCCAATGTGTAATAGTCGACAAAATAAAATCCGCTCCGTCAACCGTGAAGAGCTCAGTCCCCAGGGTCTGTGCTTGCTCCCATACTTTTTTCATCCTCATATCGGACATAGACAAGGACACAATCTATAGCACTGTATCTTCCTTTGCAGATGACACTAGGATTTTTATGAGAGTAGACAACACAGCAATCCTCCAATCAGATGTAAATCAGGTATTTCTATGGGCTTCAGAAAATAATATAGTGTTAACGAAGATAAGTTCCAGCTCCTGCGCTACGGAAAAAAAATAAAAATATAAAAGCAGAACCACGTACATAACTCAGTCAAATCATAACATTGAACGAAAAGGCAATGTAAAGGATCTGGGTGTATTTATGTCATCTTATATTAAGGTCTTTATATTAAGACCTTACCTTTAAAGAACACAATAAAGTAGCCGTCACAACTGCAAGAAAAATGACAGATTGGATAATTAGAGCCTTTCACACTAAGAGATGCTATACCGATGATGATACTTTTCAAAACGCTTGTGCTCTCTAGAGTGGAGTACTGCTGCACAATGACAGCCCCTTTCAAAGCTGGAGAAATTGCTGACCTGGAGAGCGTGCAGAGATTCTTTACTGCTAGAATCCACTCAGTAAAACATCTAAACTGTTGGGACCGACTAAAGAGCCTAAATCTGTTCTACCTCTTCTTTTGACCATGTCGTGGCGCAATCAACTAAGGCGCGTCTGGGATCATCCCGGATGTAGGTTCGAGCCCTCATCACGGCCCTTGTGGATTTGTTCATTTGATGTAACACGCTATTGTGATTTCTGTGTGTATATTATATGCTGTTAAATTATGAGTACTTGTAGTTGTTGTACCAGGGATCAGTTTTCCCACAGCTTAGTCAACATTCTGAATGAGCTGGTCTCATCATTTAGGGTGTTGGTGCTTACCTGGAGCATACCCGGAGAGGTATGCTCCAGGTATGGAGCATACCTGGAGCTTCATACATGGAGCTTCTGGGAGTTCTTCTACACCCCCCCCCCTCCCGAGCCCGACCTGAGGCAGGCTGGACTTGTGATAACTTGGTCCAACAGGCTGTTGCCTGTAGCGGCCCGCAGGCCCCATATCCACACAGCCTGGTTGGTCTGGAACTTGAGGCCAGGCTCGACTTGTGATAACTTGGTTCAACAGATCACAAGTCCAACTGTGGGTTGGGTGCCCTCAGTTTGCAGTCCGAGGTAGGCAGTGAAGGCTGGCAACCTCGTACCCTCTAGAGATATAGATCAAGATCACTGTTGAACAGAATTTGAGTTGGGTATTTTCCTTAAGTTGGGAAGGTGTTGGTGGAAAGCCTTTGACATTTGAAATTACGATAATTGTATCCATATTTTTATTTACTGAGATCAACAGGGCTTCCTGATTTCGTATGAAATTATTTCAGTGGGCAGATTATAAATTAGTCTATATAAATTTCAAATGTAGATGATAATGAAACGAATATATTCTTCAGAATGTAATTTTATGAATTTTCTCATTCCCAAGATTTTTTTAATTTTTCTGATTGAATTCAGGCAGAAGTAGTACCCTAGGCATCCTTCAGTCTCGGGAGACTATGGAGCTGCGCTCTGGTTGTCAATCCTGATGCAGCGTCTAGTGTGATGATGAGGCCAATCCGAGAGTGGCAGTCCATCCCACACTGAGCACAAACGAAGTCCGATTCTGGTCTGTCTTCCTGGCTACCGGCTTACCTTCTCTGTCTCTTTGCCTCCGATTTCTTGGCAAGTGACTCCTCGAACTTGGAGAGACCTCTTTGAACAGACTGCCCATTTTCTATACACTTTTTCCAGTTCTACTTTACATTTCTTCGTGAATATTGAATTCCTGGAGTCAGGATCCGGGACTGATTGCATCAATTTCCATTTCAAAGTCTTCTATGCTCGTGTTGATATCAGTTATATTGACATAAGCCATCGTGCTGGGCCTCAATTGTTCCTTGATATCAAGCAGGTATCCTGTAAACTAGCCAACAGGGCGTAGAATATGGCTATAAGCCTGAAAACACACAACGTAACTGTCCCTATTTTGCGCTTGTTACAACTTGTAATAGAGCTGTTACATCTTGTTATAACGTTTTTGTGGCGTATTAGAACGTTGTTACAACTTGCTATACTGGTTGTTACAACTTGTTAGATGTTAAAACTTATTCAAATGTTGTAGCAACGTCGTAGTTTAGTCGTGTGTTAGGCGGGAAGCCAGCGTGCAGTCGTGGCGTGTCGTCATAAGCCAGGGTTGACCACTGCCGACACTAACGGCATTAATCTAAGCTGCTTCATACGTGGACGACGCGTTGTACCAACGTCCCTGGTCAGTAAAGAGAAGCTGTCAAGGGGCACCTCGAAGGACCGCTTGCCCCTTGGTCGGGCATCACGATGGACGGCTTGCCCCGTGGTCGGGCACCTCGATGGACCACTTGCCCGTGGTCGGGCATCACGATGGACGGCTTGCCCCGCGGTCAGGCACCTCGAAGGACCGCTTGCCCCGTGGTCGGGCACCACGATGGACCACTTGCCCCCTGGTCGGGCACCGCGATGGACCACTTGCCCCCTGGTCGGGCATCGCGATGGACCACTCGCCCCCTGGTCGGGCACTCCAAAGGACCGATTATCCCTGAATAACACAAGAAGGACCGCTGGCGGTTCAAGCCATCGTCGGGCAGCAACTCATTGGCTTCTCAACGCATAACAAAACATCTCACATGCCGCTGCTTACATGATGTACTGGATAAAGTAGCAGCAAGTGTCCATACAGACTCATTATACATGCATGCTGTGAAACATTGGTGCAGTTAATTATAATTTGAGATTCAGTCTAAGTTAATTGTTATGCAAGCTGGAAATGCCTGTGTAGCGAAGTGAAGTTAGATAATTGGATCAATGTATGAGCGAGAAAGTGACTGGAGAAAGTTTCTATCTCCAAGTGATTGGAGAAAGAAATCAGAGAGAGGTTATGTTTACTTCTAAATATTTATATTAAAAAATATAATTATATCTTGGGCAGAAGGCTGTTAGCCTGAGCGACGTCACCAGAGACGAAGGACCTACCCTTCCCAGGATGTAACCCCACGACACCGGCCTAACTCCCAGGTACCTATTTACTGCAAGGTGTACAGAAACATCAGATTTATGAAAATGCACCTAAATATCTCTCCCTAGCCGAGAATCGAACCCGGGATCAGTAGATTGGGAGCAGACTGCACTGTTAGGATATTGTCTCTTCCTTTTGGAGAATGCCACGTAAATATGTTTTATATTCATCAGTCGGTGCATAAGAAATATTGCCGGAACAACCGTGGACATCTTCAAGAGAAAACTAGATAGTTTTCTCCAAGGAGTGCCGGACCAACCGGGCTGTGGTGGGTATGTGGGCCTGCGGGCCGCTCTAAGCAACAGCCTGGTGGACCAAACTCTCACAAGTCAAGCCTGGCCTCGAGCTGGGATTAGGGAGTAGAACAACTCCCAGAACCCCATCAAGCAGGTATTAAGCAGATGTGTTTAGTCATAATATCATAACATTCTGTTGGCCAGTAACACTAACATTCTTCTTTTGGTCATTTTCAGCTTCCTTCTTCGGCTCGTCGTACGTGGCTCTTCCCCTCCAGGAGGCCAGGAGTTCGACCGAGATCAGCTTACGGCTCAAGACACACCGCGCCGACGCCCTCCTGCTCCTGGCGGCGGGCAACACAGACTACTGCCTGGTGGTGCTGGAGGGAGGCGCTCTGAGAGTGAGTACATCACACAAGTCGTAAATGATTGGAACTACATATTGTTGAAAACACTGTAGTAGATAGCTTAATTGTCTCTCTTTTCTTCATTACATACATCAAATAGCTTACAATCAAATTGCATCGTGCTTGTCTCTGCAGTCAGGCATGTATGCATACTTAATAAGGGGTTCAAAGTCAAAAGGTTTTGGATTCCTTCTCACATTGGCCTGCAGGATCATGCTAAACTTGACGCCCTTGATGATCATGCAGTATATAAAGACAGTGTTAAACGGAATTTAGGGCTATCAGATTGAACCCTTAAAAGTGTCATTAGATGGTAACTCTTAGATGAATTTCAAGAAAGTAGAATAGTACAAATAGGAACAAACAGATCCATTGTTCATCACTATGAAATGTGTCAAGTAAAACATGTGTGGGGGGCAAGTAACAAGATGTGTATGGGGCAAGTAACAATTGTATATGGGGCAAGTAACAACATCAGCAGACTAACAGACGTTGTCACAGCTCGTATAAGACTTGGCTACAAGTATCTCTGGCAGTTGGGCTTGTATAGGGCTCTAGATGAAGTAAAGTGTGTGGACAAAGACAGGACACACACACACACACACACACTAGGGCAATTACATCTTGGACTATGACAATATTCTGCATTTACATATAGATATAAACTCACGCTGCATGAAATAGCAAATCATCCCATTATAAATTATAAATGATAAAATACCTGAAATCCTTGCACAGTATCCATGTATATCTTCTAGTAGATAAATGACACTATAGTGTGAAAATTATTAAATAAATAGCAGCTCTGCTATAACCTTAATGTCATACCCCATATCTAAAATATTTTTTGTATTAGAAAATTCCTCCCTTCATTGTATAATAATTTATTGTAAATACGTAGATACTGTACTTATTTTTTTTAAGTAGCTGACATTATAATTACAAGGTGTGCAGGTTACATGTACTTGTTAACGTAAGATTCATCCCTGTGCCATCTAAACTACCACTCCCAGGACGAGTATGGGGTGCACAATAAACTGCCACTCCCAGGACAAGTATGGGGAGCACAATAAACAACCACTCCCAGGACGCGAATGGGGTGCACAATATACGACCACTCCCAGGACGAGTATGGGGAGCACAATAAACAACCACTCCCAGGACAAGTATGGGGTGCACAATATACGACCACTCCCAGGACGAGTATGGGGAGCACAATAAACAACCACTCCCAGGACGAGTATGGGGAGCACAATAAACAACCACTCCCAGGACGAGTATGGGGAGCACAATAAACAACCACTCCCAGGACGAGTATGGGGTGCACAATATACGACCACTCCCAGGACGAGTATGGGGTGCACAATAAACAACCACTCCCAGGACGAGAATGGGGTGCACAATAAACAACCACTCCCAGGACGAGTATGGGGTGCACAATAAACTACCACTCAGAGGACGAGTATGGGGTGCACAATAAACTACCACTCCCAGGACGAGTATGGGGTGCACAATAAACAACCACTCCCAGGACGAGTATGGGGAGCACAATAAACGACCACTCCCAGGACGAGTATGGGGTGCACAATAAACTACCACTCCCAGGACGAGTATGGGGTGCACAATAAACTAGCAGCCTCCGGCGGCAACAACCAATCAATCGTAAGTTGTTTAACAACACTGAAGCACGATCATCTTGTGATAAACAAAAGGTAATGTCTATGACTCTCCCTCATACTCTGACTCTCCAACACACGAGAGCTGTCTCTGGTCTGTGGTTAACTAAGGGGCCTTACGGCTGAGTGGACAGCGCTCGGAATTCGTAGTGCTAAGGTTCCGGGTTCGATCCCCGATGGAGGCGGAAGAAAATGGGAACTTTTTTTTACCCTGATGCACCTGTTCACCTAGCGGTAAATAGGTACCTGGGAGTTAAACAGCTGCTACGGGCTGCTTCCTGGGGGGTAACAAAAAGGAGGCCTGGTCGAGGACCGGGCCGCGGGGACGCTAAGCCCCGAAATCATCTCAAGATTACCTCAAGATAAGATAATCTACCATAGTTAAAAGTTGCGTGATGACTCAACACACATCAATGAGTAGTCTGGCCATCATATCTTCAGCCTGGTTATTGTGACTCATCGGCTACTTGTTTCACACTCGGATTTACCGTCCCTTAAGAATAATGGAGGATAGACATATTCAGCCCGGACCAACCGGGCTGTGGTGGGTATGTGGGCCTGTGGGCCGCTCCAAGCAACAGCCTGGTGGACCAAACTCTCACAAGTCAAGCCTGACCTCGGGCCGGGCTTGGGGAGTAGAAGAACTCCCAGAACCCCATCAAGCAGGTATCAAGCAAGGCTATATATTTGAGTGAGTTTGGATGGATATAATCAGTATATTTAACTATATATAAATATAATATATATAAATATATATAAACTATAAATATATATATAAATATAATATGTATATAAAGGGAGTACCACCTCTGGCTGGAAGAAGGGGGACCCATAGCCTCGGAGGAAATCACACATAACGCATTGGAGGGAATGTGGGTCCCCTCCAATACAGTTTCTGTGTGCTTTTCTCCTACCACCCCCTTCCTTTTTTTTATGTATATATTATGTTTATATGTATATAAATATATATAAACTATAAATATATATAAATATAATATGTATATAAATATAT
Source organism: Procambarus virginalis (assembly GCA_020271785.1). Taxonomy (NCBI): domain Eukaryota; kingdom Metazoa; phylum Arthropoda; class Malacostraca; order Decapoda; family Cambaridae; genus Procambarus; species Procambarus virginalis. The sequence continues at coordinate 20,293,583 of WNGS01166226.1, read as the reverse complement.
ATAAACTATAAATATATATAAATATAATATATATATAAATATAATATATATAAATATAATATATATAAATATATATAAACTATAAATATATATAAATAAACATATATAACTATAACGTATATAATAAGTCTTCTGCAGTTTCCTTGATTCTTATGTTGTTGTGTGGTTATAAACTTCCAAACAAGTGGTCGATATGTGACTACCAGAAGATAAACGGTCAGTGTGCATGAAGAAGAGAACAGTATTTCGCGCTCATCATCCGAAATATGCTAAGGCTTCTGGCACACTGACCGCCAGAGATCACAGGAAAGTCGAGAGATCTGTTCCTCTTTCCTGCAAAAAAAGTCCACTACGGACTTACCATACCCCGTGCTACTTGGAACGTTTTGTTCCAGGTAGCAAATCTTAAACAACATCTTTCCTGCTTAACTTTCGGGCGGAGTGTGTTTTGCGCCGGCTTGGTCGAGAGTTGGTGGGTCGTGGTGGGCTCCTAGTGTGCCCTCAGGTCTTGGTGGGCTCCTAGTGTGCCCTCAGGTCTTGGTGGGCTCCTAGTGTGTCCTCAGGTCTTGGTGGGCTCCTGGTGTGTCCTCAGGTCTTGGTGGGCTCCTAGTGTGTCCTCAGGTCTTGGTGGGCTCCTAGTGTGTCCTCAGGTCTTGGTGGGCTCCTGGTGTGTCCTCAGGTCTAGATGGGCTGCTGGTGTGCCCTCAGGTCTTGGTGGGTTCCTAGTGTGCCCTCAGGTCTTGGTGGGCTCCTAGTGTGCCCTCAGGTCTTGGTGGGCTCCTGGTGTGTCCTCAGGTCTTGGTGGGCTCCTAGTGTGTCCTCAGGTCTTGGTGGGCTCCTAGTGTGTCCTCAGGTCTTGGTGGGCTCCTAGTGTGTCCTCAGGTCTAGA
>WNGS01166226.1:20265819-20278015 GCA_020271785.1 Procambarus virginalis | reverse complement strand
TTTTCCATTTGGAAAGTGTACTAGATCATTCGAGAACATCGAATGATCTGTTGTTAGATCATAATGTTAAAAAAATAAGGAGAACAGTTAAAAAACGAAATGAAAAACAATGAACCCCGAAAATAAAATATCTATACTTACGAAATGAAAAGAATGGTAAAACACAGCTCAATTCGAACGCAATGTCACACACAATAATTAAATAAAAATGAAAATTAATCGAAATTTATGAAAATTAAATTTATCAATGCAATCGGAAACACTGAAATTGAATCGTAACATATTTAGTATAGAGTGTGTTGCTATTACGTGCAACAGATGGCACTGTTTAAAAAAAAACATGTTTTTTTCCTGTCACAGGCGAGACATCTATATAATAAGTATATAAAAACATGCGCGTATTGGAATGTAACGTTGTGTTAAAATTTCAAAGCAATCGGTGAAGAACTTTCTGAGATTACAGCATGTGTTGCTCTTACGTCTAACAGATGGCACTTGAAAAAAAAACAAATTTTTTCCTGTCACAGGTGAGGCATGTATATAGTTGGTATATAAAAACACGCACCTATTCGAATGCAACATTACATCAAAATTTAAAAGCAATCGGTAAAGAGGTTTCGAAGATTTCCCCTCACATGAAAAACTATTGAAAAACAGTTAAAAAAAAAATTCCCGTCACAGACGAGACATCTATATAGTAGGTATATAAAAACCCGCTCGGAATCGGTGAAGAACTTTTGGAGAGTAGCGATTTTGAACAAACGAACATTTACATTTATATTTATATAGATTATTCTTATTATTATTATTCAAACAGAAATCGTATTGACGTGATATATATTATTTTCAATTATATATGTATCATTGATATATTTATTGCTTGTTTCATTGATATATGATATATCAATGGCATATATATACAGTATTCAATTCAGCAGGGGTCTAGTAGTGGAGTATGCGACTGGCAATGCTGGGGTCGTAGGTTCGAGCCCATCTCATAGCCCCAGTGGATTTTCTCATTATTATTATTATTATTATTATTATTATTATTATTATTATTATTTACTCCGTCTTCTACTCCACCTCTCTTCTATTCCACCTTGAAATACATCCAGCGAGCCCACCACCAAAATGTTCACCTGCTGTTTTTTTGCAGGGATATTCCTGCGCGAGCCCTAAACCTCTGGCTGGACCACTGGGCGGGCCCTAAACCTCTGGCTGGACCACTGGGCGGGCCCTAAACCTCTGGCTGGACCACTGGGCGGGCCCTAAGCCTCTGGCTGGACCACTGGGCGGGCCCTAAGCCTCTGGCTGGACCACTGGGCGGGCCCTAAACCTCTGGCTGGACCACTGGGCGGGCCCTAAGCCTCTGGCTGGACCACTGGGCGGGCCCTAAACCTCTGGCTGGACCACTGGGCGGGCCCTAAACCTCTGGCTGGACCACTGGGCGGGCCCTAAGCCTCTGGCTGGACCACTGGGCGGGCCCTAAACCTCTGGCTGGACCACTGGGCGGGCCCTAAACCTCTGGCTGGACCACTGGGCGGGCCCTAAACCTCTGGCTGGACCACTGGGCGGGCCCTAAGCCTCTGGCTGGACCACTGGGCGGGCCCTAAACCTCTGGCTGGACCACTGGGCGGGCCCTAAACCTCTGGCTGGACCACTGGGCGGGCCCTAAACCTCTGACTGGACCACTGGGCGGGCCCTAAACCTCTGGCTGGACCACTGGGCGGGCCCTAAACCTCTGGCTGGACCACTGGGCGGGCCCTAAACCTCTGGCTGGACCACTGGGCGGGCCCTAAACCTCTGGCTGGACCACTGGGCGGGCCCTAAGCCTCTGGCTGGACCACTGGGCGGGCCCTAAACCTCTGGCTGGACCACTGGGCGGGCCCTAAACCTCTGGCTGGACCACTGGGCGGGCCCTAAGCCTCTGGCTGGCCCACTGGGCGGGCCCTAAGCCTCTGGCTGGCCCACTGGGCGGGCTCTAAACCTCTGGCTGGACCACTGGGCGGGCCCTAAGCCTCTGGCTGGCCCACTGGGCGGGCCCTAAACCTCTGGCTGGCCCACTGGGCGGGCCCTAAGCCTCTGGCTGGCCCACTGGGCGGGCCCTAAGCCTCTGGCTGGCCCACTGGGCGGGCCCTAAGCCTCTGGCTGGCCCACTGGGCGGGCTCTAAACCTCTGGCTGGACCACTGGGCGGGCCCTAAGCCTCTGGCTGGCCCACTGGGCGGGCCCTAAACCTCTGGCTGGCCCACTGGGCGGGCCCTAAGCCTCTGGCTGGCCCACTGGGCGGGCCCTAAGCCTCTGGCTGGCCCACTAAGTGTTGCTTGCTTCTGTTTTACTTGGGCAGAGTATGAATATTTAATACTCGTATGGTCGCTTCAGTAAGATTTTGCCCCACGTGTTCACCTGGTAACTTGTACAGTACTTTGCGTTTGAGGTCGTTTAGGCCTCATAGAGGCACAGACGGAGTGTGTTGTGAGACAGTTCACTCCGTCACCGAGTGTTCCACAGACAACAGTGTTCCACAGACAACAGTGTTCCACAGTCAACAGTGTTCCACAGACACGTGTTCCACAGACAACAGTGTTCCACAGACAACAGTGTTCCACAAACAGTGTTCCACAGACAACAGTGTTCCACAGTCAACAGTGTTACACAGTCAACAGTGTTCCACAAACAACAGTGTTCCACAGTAAACAGTGTTCCACAGTCAACAGTGTTCCACAGTAAACAGTGTTCCACAGTCAAGAGTGTTCCACAGTCAACAGTGTTCCACAGTCAACAGTCTTCCACAGACAACAGTCTTCCACAGTCAACAGTGTTCCACAGTCAACAGTGTTCCACAGTCAAGTGTTCCACAGTCAACAGTGTTCCACAGTCAACACAGTTCCACAGTCAACAGTGTTCCACAGACAACAGTGTTCCACAGTCAACAGTGTTCCACAGTCAACAATGTTCCATAGACAACAGTGTTCCACAGACAACAGTGTTCCATAGTAAACAGTGTTCCACAGACAACAGTATTCCACAGTCAACAGTGTTCCACAGACAACAGTGTTCCACAGTCAACAGTGTTCCACAGTCAACAGTGTTCCACAGACAACATTGTTCCACAGACAACAGTGTTCCACAGACAACAGTGTTCCAGACAGTGTTCCAGTCAACAGTGTTCCACAGTCAAGTGTTCCACAGTCAACAGTGTTCCACAGTCAACAGTGTTCCACAGTCAACAATGTTCCACAGTCAACAGTGTTCCACAGACAAGTGTTCCACAGTCAACAGTGCTCCACAGACAAACAGTGTTCCACAGTCAACAGTGTTCCACAGTCAACAGTGTTCCACTGTCAAGTGTTCCAGAGACAACAGTGTTCCACAGTCAACAGTGTTCCACAGACAACAGTGTTCCACAGTCAACAGAGTTCTACAGACAACAGTGTTCCACAGACAACAGTGTTCCACAGTCAACAGTGTTCCACAGTCAACAGTGTTCCACAGACAACAGTGTTCCACAGACAACAGTGTTCCACAGTCAACAGTGTTCCAAAGACAAGTGTTCCACAGTCAACAGTGCTCCACAGTGTTCCACAGTCAACAGTGTTCCACAGTCAAGTGTTCCACAGTCAACAGTGTTCCACAGTCAAGTGTTCCACAAACAGTGTTCCAGTCAACAGTGTTCCACAGTCAACAGTGTTCCACAGTCAACAGTGTTCCACAGACAACAGTGTTCCACAGACAACAGTGTTCCACAGACAACAGTGTTCCACAGACAACAGTGTTCCACAGACAACAGTGTTCCACAGTCAACAGTGTTCCACAGACAAGTGTTCCACAGTCAACAGTGTTCCACAGTAAACAGTGTTCCACAGTCACAGTGTTCCACAGTCAACAGTGTTCCACAGTCAACAGTGTTCCACAGTCAACAGTGTTCCACAGTCAACAGTGTTCCACAGACAACAGTGTTCCACAGTCAACAGTGTTCCACAGTCAACAGTGTTCCACAGTCAAGTGTTCCACAGTCAACAGTGTTCCACAGTCAACAGTGTTCCACAGTCAACAGTGTTCCACAGACAACAGTGTTCCACAGTCAACAGTGTTCCACAGTCAACAATGTTCCACAGACAACAGTGTTCCACAGTCAACAGTGTTCCACACAACAGTGTTCCACAGACAACAGTGTTCCACAGTCAACAGTGTTCCACAGACAACAGTGTTCCACAGTCAACAGTGTTCCACAGTCAACAGTGTTCCACAGACAACATGTTCCACAGACAACAGTGTTCCACAGACAACAGTGTTCCACAGACAGTGTTCCAGTCAACAGTGTTCCACAGTCAAGTGTTCCACAGTCAACAGTGTTCCACAGTCAACAGTGTTCCACAGTCAACAATGTTCCACAGTCAACAGTGTTCCACAGACAAGTGTTCCACAGTCAACAGTGCTCCACAGACAAACAGTGTTCCACAGTCAACAGTGTTCCACAGTCAACAGTGTTCCACAGTCAACAGTGTTCCACAGACAACAGTGTTCCACAGTCAACAGAGTTCTACAGACAACAGTGTTCCACAGACAACAGTGTTCCACAGTCAACAGTGTTTCACAGTCAACAGTGTTCCACAGACAACAGTGTTCCACAGACAACAGTGTTCCACAGTCAACAGTGTTCCACAGAGAACAGTGTTCCACAGACAACAGTGTTCCACAATCAACAGTGTTCCACAGACAACAGTGTTCCACAGTAAACAGTGTTCCACAGTCAACAGTGTTCCACAGTAAACAGTGTTCCACAGTAAACAGTGTTCCACAGCCAAGAGTGTTCCACAGTCAAGAGTGTTCCACAGTCAACAGTCTTCCACAGACAACAGTCTTCAACAGTCAACAGTGTTCCACAGTCAAGTGTTCCACAGACAACAGTGTTCCACAGTCAAGTGTTCCACAGTCAACAGTGTTCCACAATCAACAGTGTTCCACAGTCAACAGTGTTCCACAGACAACAGTGTTCCACAGTAAACAGTATCCCACAGTCAACAGTGTTCCACAGTAAACAGTGTTCCACAAAAAACAGTGTTCCACAGAAAACAGTGTTCCACAGACAGTGTTCCAGTCAACAGTGTTCCACAGTCAAGTGTTCCACAGTCAACAGTGTTCCACAGTCAACAGTGTTCCACAGTCAACAATGTTCCACAGTCAACAGTGTTCCAAAGACAAGTGTTCCACAGTCAACAGTGCTCCACAGTGTTCCACAGTCAACAGTGTTCCACAGTCAAGTGTTCCACAGTCAACAGTGTTCCACTGTCAAGTGTTCCACAAACAGTGTTCCAGTCAACAGTGTTCCACAGTCAACAGTGTTCCACAGTCAACAATGTTCCACAGACAACAGTGTTCCACAGTCAACAGTGTTCCTCAGACAACAGTGTTCCACAGACAACAGTATTCCACAATCAACAGTGTTCCACAGTCAACAGTGTTCCACAGACAAGTGTTCCACAGTCAACAGCGTTCTACAGACAACAGTGTTCCACAGTCAAGTGTTCCACAGTCAACAGTGTTCCACAGTCAAGAGTGTTCCACAGTCAAGAGTGTTCCACAGTCAACAGTGTTCCACAGACAACAGTCTTCCACAGTCAACAGTGTTCCACAGTCAACAGTGTTCCACAGTCAAGTGTTCCACAGTCAACAGTGTTCCACAGTCAACAGTGTTCCACAGTCAACAGTGTTCCACAGACAACAGTGTTCCACAGTCAACAGTGTTCCACAGTCAACAATGTTCCATAGACAACAGTGTTCCACAGTCAACAGTGTTCCTCAGACAACAGTGTTCCACAGACAACAGTATTCCACAGTCAACAGTGTTCCACAGACAACAGTGTTCCACAGTCAACAGTGTTCCACAGTCAACAGTGTTCCACAGACAACAGTGTTCCACAGACAACAGTGTTCCACAGACAACAGTGTTCCACAGACAGTGTTCCAGTCAACAGTGTTCCACAGTCAAGTGTTCCACAGTCAACAGTGTTCCACAGTCAACAGTGTTCCACAGTCAACAATGTTCCACAGTCAACAGTGTTCCAAAGACAAGTGTTCCACAGTCAACAGTGTTCCACAGACAAACAGTGTTCCACAGTCAACAGTGTTCCACAGTCAACAGTGTTCCACAGTCAAGTGTTCCACAGACAACAGTGTTCCACAGTCAACAGTGTTCTACAGACAACAGTGTTCCACAGACAACAGTGTTCCACAGTCAACAGTGTTTCACAGTCAACAGTGTTCCACAGACAACAGTGTTCCACAGACAACAGTGTTCCACAGTCAACAGTGTTCCACAGAGAACAGTGTTCCACAGACAACAGTGTTCCACAATCAACAGTGTTCCACAGACAACAGTGTTCCACAGTAAACAGTGTTCCACAGTCAACAGTGTTCCACAGTAAACAGTGTTCCACAGTAAACAGTGTTCCACAGCCAAGAGTGTTCCACAGTCAAGAGTGTTCCACAGTCAACAGTCTTCCACAGACAACAGTCTTCAACAGTCAACAGTGTTCCACAGTCAAGTGTTCCACAGACAACAGTGTTCCACAATCAAGTGTTCCACAGTCAACAGTGTTCCACAATCAACAGTGTTCCACAGTCAACAGTGTTCCACAGACAACAGTGTTCCACAGTAAACAGTATCCCACAGTCAACAGTGTTCCACAGTAAACAGTGTTCCACAAAAAACAGTGTTCCACAGAAAACAGTGTTCCACAGACAGTGTTCCAGTCAACAGTGTTCCACAGTCAAGTGTTCCACAGTCAACAGTGTTCCACAGTCAACAGTGTTCCACAGTCAACAATGTTCCACAGTCAACAGTGTTCCAAAGACAAGTGTTCCACAGTCAACAGTGCTCCACAGTGTTCCACAGTCAACAGTGTTCCACAGTCAAGTGTTCCACAGTCAACAGTGTTCCACTGTCAAGTGTTCCACAAACAGTGTTCCCCAGTCAACAGTGTTCCACAGTCAACAGTGTTCCACAGTCAACAATGTTCCACAGACAACAGTGTTCCACAGTCAACAGTGTTCCTCAGACAACAGTGTTCCACAGACAACAGTGTTCCACAATCAACAGTGTTCCACAGTCAACAGTGTTCCACAGACAAGTGTTCCACAGTCAACAGCGTTCCACAGTCAACAGTGTTCCACAGACAAGTGTTCCACAGTCAACAGTGCTCCACAGACAAACAGTGTTCCACAGTCAACAGTGTTCCACAGTCAACAGTGTTCCACTGTCAAGTGTTCCACAGACAACAGTGTTCCACAGTCAACAGTGTTCCACAGACAACAGTGTTCCACAGTCAACAGAGTTCTACAGACAACAGTGTTCCACAGACAACAGTGTTCCACAGTCAACAGTGTTTCACAGTCAACAGTGTTCCACAGACAACAGTGTTCCACAGACAACAGTGTTCCACAGTCAACAGTGTTCCACAGAGAACAGTGTTCCACAGACAACAGTGTTCCACAATCAACAGTGTTCCACAGACAACAGTGTTCCACAGTAAACAGTGTTCCACAGTCAACAGTGTTCCACAGTAAACAGTGTTCCACAGTAAACAGTGTTCCACAGCCAAGAGTGTTCCACAGTCAAGAGTGTTCCACAGTCAACAGTCTTCCACAGACAACAGTCTTCAACAGTAACAGTGTTCCACAGTCAAGTGTTCCACAGACAACAGTGTTCCACAGTCAAGTGTTCCACAGTCAACAGTGTTCCACAATCAACAGTGTTCCACAGTCAACAGTGTTCCACAGACAACAGTGTTCCACAGTAAACAGTATCCCACAGTCAACAGTGTTCCACAGTAAACAGTGTTCCAAAAAAACAGTGTTCCACAGAAAACAGTGTTCCACAGACAGTGTTCCAGTCAACAGTGTTCCACAGTCAAGTGTTCCACAGTCAACAGTGTTCCACAGTCAACAGTGTTCCACAGTCAACAATGTTCCACAGTCAACAGTGTTCCAAAGACAAGTGTTCCACAGTCAACAGTGCTCCACAGTGTTCCACAGTCAACAGTGTTCCACAGTCAAGTGTTCCACAGTCAACAGTGTTCCACTGTCAAGTGTTCCACAAACAGTGTTCCAGTCAACAGTGTTCCACAGTCAACAGTGTTCCACAGTCAACAATGTTCCACAGACAACAGTGTTCCACAGTCAACAGTGTTCCTCAGACAACAGTGTTCCACAGACAACAGTATTCCACAATCAACAGTGTTCCACAGTCAACAGTGTTCCACAGACAAGTGTTCCACAGTCAACAGCGTTCTACAGACAACAGTGTTCCACAGTCAAGTGTTCCACAGTCAACAGTGTTCCACAGTCAAGAGTGTTCCACAGTCAAGAGTGTTCCACAGTCAACAGTCTTCCACAGACAACAGTCTTCCACAGTCAACAGTGTTCCACAGTCAACAGTGTTCCACAGTCAAGTGTTCCACAGTCAACAGTGTTCCACAGTCAACACTGTTCCACAGTCAACAGTGTTCCACAGACAACAGTGTTCCACAGTCAACAGTGTTCCACAGTCAACAATGTTCCATAGACAACAGTGTTCCACAGTCAACAGTGTTCCTCAGACAACAGTGTTCCACAGACAACAGTATTCCACAGTCAACAGTGTTCCACAGTCAACAGTGTTCCACAGTCAAGTGTTCCACAGACAACAGTGTTCCACAGTCAACAGAGTTCTACAGACAACAGTGTTCCACAGACAACAGTGTTCCACAGTCAACAGTGTTTCACAGTCAACAGTGTTCCACAGACAACAGTGTTCCACAGACAACAGTGTTCCACAGTCAACAGTGTTCCACAGAGAACAGTGTTCCACAGACAACAGTGTTCCACAATCAACAGTGTTCCACAGACAACAGTGTTCCACAGTAAACAGTGTTCCACAGTCAACAGTGTTCCACAGTAAACAGTGTTCCACAGTAAACAGTGTTCCACAGCCAAGAGTGTTCCACAGTCAAGAGTGTTCCACAGTCAACAGTCTTCCACAGACAACAGTCTTCAACAGTCAACAGTGTTCCACAGTCAAGTGTTCCACAGTCAAGTGTTCCACAGTCAACAGTGTTCCACAATCAACAGTGTTCCACAGTCAACAGTGTTCCACAGACAACAGTGTTCCACAGTAAACAGTATCCCACAGTCAACAGTGTTCCACAGTAAACAGTGTTCCACAAAAAACAGTGTTCCACAGAAAACAGTGTTCCACAGACAGTGTTCCAGTCAACAGTGTTCCACAGTCAAGTGTTCCACAGTCAACAGTGTTCCACAGTCAACAGTGTTCCACAGTCAACAATGTTCCACAGTCAACAGTGTTCCAAAGACAAGTGTTCCACAGTCAACAGTGCTCCACAGTGTTCCACAGTCAACAGTGTTCCACAGTCAAGTGTTCCACAGTCAACAGTGTTCCACTGTCAAGTGTTCCACAAACAGTGTTCCCCAGTCAACAGTGTTCCACAGTCAACAATGTTCCACAGACAACAGTGTTCCACAGTCAACAGTGTTCCTCAGACAACAGTGTTCCACAGACAACAGTATTCCACAATCAACAGTGTTCCACAGTCAACAGTGTTCCACAGACAAGTGTTCCACAGTCAACAGCGTTCTACAGACAACAGTGTTCCACAGACAACAGTGTTCCACAGTCAACAGTGTTTCACAGTCAACAGTGTTCCACAGACAACAGTGTTCCACAGACAACAGTGTTCCACAGTCAACAGTGTTCCACAGAGAACAGTATTCCACAGACAACAGTGTTCCACAGTCAACAGTGTTCCACAGACAACAGTGTTCCACAGTCAACAGTGTTCCACAGACAACAGTGTTCCACAGTCAACAGTGTTCCAGTCAAGTGTTCCACAGTCAACAATGTTCCACAGACAACAGTGTTCCACAGACAACAGTGTTCCACAGTCAACAGTGTTCCACAGACAACAGTGTTCCACAGACAACAGTGTTCCACAGACAACAGTGTTCCACAGTCAACAGTGCTCCACAGACAACAGAGTTCCACAGTCAACAGTGTTCCACAGACAACAGTGTTCCACAGTAAACAGTGTTCCACAGTCAACAGTGTTCCACAGTTAACAGTGTTCCACAGACAACAGTGTTCCACAGGCAACAGTGTTCCACAGACAACAGTGTTCCACAGTCAACAGTGTTCCACAGTCAACAGTGTTCCACAGTCAACAGTGTTCCACAGACAACAGTGTTCCACAGACAACAGTGTTCCACAGACAACAGTGTTCCACAGTCAAGTGTTCCACAGTCAACAGTGTTACACAGTCAACAGTGTTCCACAGACAACAGTGTTCCACAGTCAACAGTGTTCCACAAACAACAGTGTTCCACAGACAACAGTGTTCCACAGTCAACAGTTTTCCACAGACAACAGTGTTCCACAGTCAACAGTGTTCCACAGACAACAGTGTTCCACAGTCAACAGTGTTCCACAGACAACAGTGTTCCACAGTCAACAGTGTTCCACAGTCAACAGTATTCCACAGTCAACAGTGTTCCACAGGCAACAGTGTTCCACAGACAAGTGTTCCAGTCAAGTGTTCCACAGTCAACAGTGTTCCACAGACAACAGTGTTCCACAGTCAACAGTGTTCCACAGATAACAGTGTTCCACAGTTAACAGTGTTCCACAGACAAGTGTTCCACAGACAACAGTGTTCCACAGTCAACAGTTTTCCACAGACAACAGTGTTCCACAGACAACAGTGTTCCACAGTCAACAGTGTTCCCCAGACAAGTGTTCCACAGACAACAGTGTTCCACAGACAACAGTGTTCCACAGTCAACAGTGTTCCACAGACAACAGTGTTCTACAGACAAGTGTTCCACAGTCAACAGTGTTCCACAGACAACAGTGTTCCACAGACAACAGTGTTCCACAGTCAACAGTGTTCCACAGACAAGTGTTCCACAGTCAAAAGTGTTCCACAGTCAACAGTGTTCCACAGACAAGTGTTCCACAGTCAACAGTGTTCCACAGACAACAGTGTTCCACAGGCAACAGTGTTCCATAGTAAACAGTGTTCCACAGTCAACAGTGTTCCACAAAAAACAGTGTTCCTCAGTCAACAGTGTTCCACAGTCAACAGTGTTCCACAGTAAACAGTGTTCCACAGACAACAGTGTTCCACAGTCAACAGTGTTCCACAGTCAACAGTGTTCCACAAAAAACAGTGTTCCACAGTCAACAGTGTTCCACAGACAACAGTGTTCCACAGTAAACAGTGTTCCACAGACAACAGTGTTCCACAGTCAACAGTGTTCCACAGTCAACAGTGTTCCACAGACAACAGTGTTCCACAGTCAACAGTGTTCCACAGTCAACAGTGTTCCACAGTAAACAGTGTTCCACAGTCAACAGTGTTCCACAGTAAACAGTGTTCCACAGACAACAGTGTTCCACAGTCAACAGTGTTCCACAGTCAACAGTGTTCCACAGACAACAGTGTTCCTCAGTCAACAGTGTTCCACAGTCAACAGTGAACAGTGTTCCACAGTCAACAGTGTTCCACAGACAACAGTGTTCCACAGACAACAGTGTTCCACAGTCAACAGTGTTCCACAGTCAACAGTGTTCCACAGTCAACAGTGTTCTACAGGCAACAGTGTTCCACAGACAACAGTGTTCCTGTCAAGTGTTCCACAGTCAACAATGTTCAACAGACAACAGTGTTCCACAGTCAACAGTGTTCCACAGACAACAGTGTTCCACAGTTAACAGTGTTCCACAGACAAGTGTTCCACAGACAAGTGTTCCACAGACACAGTGTTCCACAGTCAACAGTTTTCCACAGACAACAGTGTTCCACAGACAACAGTGTTCCACAGTCAACAGTGTTCCCCAGACAACAGTGTTCCACAGACAACAGTGTTCCACAGACAACAGTGTTTCACAGTCAACAGTGTTCCACAGACAACAGTGTTCTACAGACAAGTGTTCCACAGTCAACAGTGTTCCACAGACAACAGTGTTCCACAGACAACAGTGTTCCACAGTCAACAGTGTTCCACAGACAAGTGTTCCACAGTCAAAAGTGCTCCACAGTCAACAGTGTTCCACAGACAAGTGTTCCACAGTCAACAGTGTTCCACAGACAACAGTGTTCCACAGACAACAGTGTTCCACAGTCAACAGTGTTCTACAGACAA